>VZDJ01004378.1:4062142-4173386 GCA_008694505.1 Cyanoderma ruficeps
TTCAGTGTTGGTTGCCTGCCTGTTCATATTTTTAGGTTCAGAAATGTTGCTTTGGAGAAAGAATCTCTCATGATGAATCTCCCTTCTTTTCTTCCCCTCTGCTGGATTGAGTGGTCCTATAAAAGATGCTTTCCCCTCTAATGTTCTGACTGAAAAGAGGTGTCTGCTGCAGCACTGTTCTTTCAGCTTTGGAATTAGGTATTGGTCTGTCTAGTCCTTAATTTTATGAAGTTAGATCTCAGGAGATGATAGCACTTGTTCTACCTATGGTAATTTGAAAAACAGTACCTTATGCTTTATACTATTTGTTTGCTTTCTCCTTTCTCAAGAGTATTGATCTTATTTTCAGTCTTTCTCTGGAAAGGCCTTTTTGCTGCCTCTGAAGCCTTTCATAGTAACTTCATGCCTCACAACATGCTATCATATGTTTGTCTTTAAAAAAAAAGAACAGAAGTTCTACCTCTTTTTTGCAGTTTTTAAAAGCAAACTTTCTTGGCATATGGGCTTTTAAAATTTAAACCTTCAAGTATTTTTTGAAGGAAAACTCAATGCCTTTATGAGACTGCTTTGCTTCCTTGCAAGCTTTGGCTTCTTATAGATCACAGACATTGCCTTGGGGAATCAGTGTTCCATTCAAAATAACAGACATGCAGATTGCAGTGAATTCTAATATCAGGAAAGATCATGATATGGGATTTTCTGTATGTTAGTAATGTTGGAGCAGAATTGTCATTAAAGATTTACTTATTTTTGGCGGGTTTTGCTTCCTTTTGTTTTCAGCTGGCTAGCTTGTAAAACCAGATTGGATTATCAAGGAGTTTCCAACTGTTGAGAGCAGTATATCTGTAAATGTGAATTATTTAATGAATGTAGCTTAAGGTACCTGAGAAATATCTAAGCAACATGAAAATTAAAGTACAAAGTAATGTGCTGCCTTTAGATATCAGGACCTAAATCTGCAAGACCAAAAAATAGTGAAATATGTGTTCAGTATTCTTCGTCCTTCTGGTAACTCTTCAATGGCCAGTGTTCTGTTATCTTTGTGTTGCCATGGGGTTCACAGTCTCTCTTTATCCTGGGAACTGCTCACTTGTATCACCCATTGGACAGTGTAATAGCTATGCACTATTCTGGTGCTGAAATTTCTGATCAGAAAGGCTCTGAAAAATTTTAGTAGTGAGCTCTTGACTAACTTCTTCCTGTGTTGATAGAAGACTGTCTTGCATTGTAGAATCTAAGTGTACCTGAGATCATAGAGCTTTTGTTATTTATATTAAACAGGTTTGTTGTTGTTTTTGTTTTATCTCTGTGTGTTTCTTTCTCACTGTTGCAAGTTAGTCAGCTTGATGAGCTTATTTTGGAGCCCAAGTATAACAGACTTTTCTTCAAAAAATATATAAAAGTCAGAACTTTAAGTCTATGTTTGTGTAGTCTTAAACCATATTCATGGGTCATCATATGGCTTTTTGTTTAAAAAACAGAACAAACCCCTGATTTTATCCAAGGATCTTTTTGGGCAAAAACTAGTTTTGTTTAGGATTTTATCCTAAATTGTCTTGACTATGAAGAAAAGCAATTTTGGTTCTAGAATTAAAAACTCTTCCTGCTTGGTTGTTTTGGAGCCTTTTGTTGGATTCTGTTCAGCTGGAATATGAACTTCAGCACAGAGATGCAGTTACTTCGAGAAGATTCTTACAAAGTGTTAACAAGAATGCTGTGGGCATGATGTAGCATTCGTATTGATTTCTCTTTTTGTTTACTGCAAATCTGTGTTCAAGTGTAACATCCTTCTAAGACCTGGCACTTGAGAATTTGTAAGAGCTCCTTCTCCTTCAGTGTAGCTGCTTGTTTCTCAAGGGTAAAGATGATTTCAATGAGCTGCCTAGTAGTCTGCTCTGCAAACTCTTTGCTATCAGAGCTCACTTTGATAGGGGATGAAAAGCATTAACTGTTTCAGAGGAATAAACAAAAGTATTGTTGAGATGTAATCTTTAAAATAATTACTTCTTGTAATACGGTGGTCTAAAGCACTTCAGATGGCGCAGAAAGCTTGGTGGAGGAATAACTAAATACTTCTTGAAGTCCAGGCTTGCATTGGACCTGAATGCCAGTGAAAAAGCAGATGAGAAGCTTTAGGAAGGGTTGCAGCTAGAAAGAGGACATTGCTGGTGCCCTCCATGCAATGCCATGCAGGAGCCCTGTGTGCCGTGTGCCACAGCCACGTGGCAGCTGGGCTGCCCTGCTCTGAGACTGCTGCATTGCCTGCTGGGCCCCTTTTTCTGCCCCTTGCCTGGCCACTCCCTGTCAGAGGGGATGTAACAGTCATAAGAGCATTGTGCAAGACATCCTAACTGCCCATGTGCCTGAGAGGGAGGAATTTGCTGCCAGTGAGCACAGGTTGGGATTTGACTGGTTTAGTCATGGTGGACAGCCTTGCTGCTTTTCCTGGACATGTTGAAGGATATTCCATAGGGCAGGCATCACACGGACAGCAGCCCTACTTATTTCACCAAATTGAATTGTGGGGGCTTTTCCACCCAGTTCTTGCTCATTTTCCTAGCTAATTTTTCTTTTCTGCCAAAAATCATCCTGTAATGGAGCTCTCCTGTCACTCCTGTCTCCTTGCACTGGCCTTTTTCCATTTTCCTGTGCTACCTCCAGGTCCTGTTCCAGCCTTGTGCAGCCCAACCCAGCTCTAGTTTCCTGTTCTTCGCAGTTTTCATCTTCCAGCTGTTCACCACCTTCTCACTCTCTTTCTTCATTCATCAAATCACCTTCTGTTTTACCATCTTTGCATATCTAGTGTCCAGTACCTGAAAGGGGCTTGCAGGAAGGCTAGAGAGGGACTTTTTACAAGGGCATATAGTGATAGAACAAGGGGGAGTGATCTTAAACTGAAGGAGAGTGGATTTACATTAGACATTAGGAAGAAATTCTTCACTGTGAGGTTGATGAGGCACTTGAACAGATTGCCTAGAGAAGTTTTGGACTTCCCATCCCTGGAGGTATTTAAGGCCAGGTCTGTGGGAGCTTTGAATAACCTGCTTTAGGGAAAGTTCACTGCCCATGGCAGGGGGGTTGGAACTAGATGATCTTCAAGGTCACTTCCAACCCAAACTATTCCATGGTTCTGTGATACTCTAAGGGTGGTCTCATTGATCTGGGGGGAAACACAAGGTGTGATGAAACTGGCAAAGGCAGCATGGCTGTTTGTAGTTTTCTTTTGTAACCTCTGTTTGCTTGTTAGCTGTGCCAGAGGGCAGTCCACCACTTTGTGGTTTTGGCTGCAGAGGGAGATTTTAGCTTCTGGAGGTTTTTCAGGGTACACAGCTGCAGAAGACTTGATTGACTAGACAGAAATTAGAGTTTTATAGCTCTGCTGGGCTGACCTTGGCTAGCTGCCAAACATACAACCAGCTGCTCTCTCATTCCCTTTCTTAATAGGACAGGAGAAGAAAATAAGATGGAAAAGTTCCTGTGTTGAGGTAGACAGGGACATCACTTTACAGTTGCCATCACAGACAAGACAGACTTGACATGGGGAAAATTAATTTAATTTGTGGTGAATCACAAGAGTTGGATGGTGAGAAACAACAGTCAAAACAAAAATGCCTTCCACTCCCATTGCACCTCATTTCTTCCCAGGCTCATTATCGCTTCTTTATTTCCAGCTTATCTACCTCTTCCCCCCCACCCTGAGTGGCACAGTGGGAAGGGTAATGAGGGCTATGATCAGTACAGGATATCTTCTCCCTGCTGCTCTTTCCTCTTCACACTTCTCTCTGTCCCAAGCATGGGTTTTCCTGGGCTCTGTCTGTCTTCACACAGTGTGACATGCTCCAGTGTGGTCTCCATGGGCTTTATGCACAACCTGCTGCACCGTGGTCTCTCTGCTTGGGGCCTGAAGCACCTCCTTCTCACACCTGAGTGTCACTCAGGACTGGTTCTCACACTTTTTTCCCCTCTCCTTACTGCTGTGCAATGTTTTACCCTTTCTCAAGTGTCTTATCCCAGAAATGCTGTGACTGTGCCCCATGGAGGAGGGGGCTGGACCTGTCTGGAACTGGCTGTGTCCGTCCCAGGGCCGCTCTGGCCTCCCCTCAGAAAGGTCTGCCCTGCACCCTCTCATGGCCAATGCCTGGGCAATGACACCCTGTGCAGTAACTTGTCTAAAACAAGAGGTTGTTTTTATGTAGATGGCAAAATACCTTTTCTGGACACAGGAAACATTCTTTTGTCATGCTTTTGAATCCTCAGCCTACAGAGGTATTTCCAGGACCTTTTTCAAGTTACACCCCTGTACTGGTCACCATAGTCATTGTCTGGGATAGTGGGGTGGGCTGTGGTGAAAAAGGTGAGATCACTACAGGTGCATAAAAATAAAGTTGCAACCTAAAACTGAGATTTGTGCTGTGTGATCCAATTAAGGAGTTTCCAGTTGAGTGCTGTCAAGCTTGCTTACCCAAGCAAAGCATCTATCTGAGTATGTTAAGTCATGCACAAGAGGAGTGAGATTTATTTAGGAGTGAACTGTGTTTGCACAACACAGTGATTGCTTATTTGTTTGTGGGGTTTGTTCTTCTCTATGCATTTGGGATATTTTCTAGTAGAATAATAATCTTGATTACTTTCTTCTGGAAACATTTAAATCCATCTTCCATCCCCCTTTCTTTTTGAAAAGGATATAATTAACTTCTTACTTCTTTTTTTTGGGTCTAGATGGACTGGATGTTATGCTCTTTTTATTTATCTGCCATAGCAGCCAGAGAAGGAATAGTCTTGAATCAAGAACTTCACAGTCCATTGTCGTAGTGCTCCATTTTTATTTAAAAGAAAACAATTGGTTTAAGCAATGCAGGAGGAAAAAACATTCAACTTTACAAATACTTCATTTCTATTCTCTCTAGTGATAAAAGGACACGTGGGAGTCACTTAAACTCCCTTGTATTAAATGTTCATGCTTCATGGTGATTATTTCTGTTCTCTGCAATTCGTCTTTAAAAAGCAAGAGGGAAGGCAAGTCAAATTTGTCCTCACTATGTGTGAGGGTGGACCCTCAGAGGTGCAAAGCAGCCTCTGATCGCTCTGCACACCAATGGCATTGGTGGGTTTTCTAATGTTGCGGTATTTTGCCACATGTATTCAGGCCTGAACTGGGTGTAATTTTAAGGCTGGAGCATGAAAGAGCTGTTTTAGTTGAAAGTGTCTTGGGAGGCTTATTTATTTTCTCTTTTTGTCTCTCCGGTTTTATCTATTACTTGAAGGAGACAAAGAAAACATGAATATAGAGGTTTCTGTCTATTGTGACTTTGATCTGTTCCAGGAAGGAAATAAGAACTATGTTGAAGCACCCTGTCTCTGAAGGTGACCCTATACCACTGCTGAAGATCAGAGATTGACTTTCATCCCTCCTAGGTTTTAATGTGCCAGGGAAGGAAGAGCTGGGGACCAGACCTCTTTGTGAAACCTTTTGCATTTTATTGCACAGCAGAAATACTTGCTTTTTCTGTTATTTCCTCTCCCACCTGATGCACTTGAAGGAATGTTTAGTTTTGAGCTGCCATTGAGAACTAATAGATAAGATGGTGTGAAGAAGGCTGACTATCTGGACTGCAGCAGATAGGGGAGAGATCAGCGCTTGAGATGTGTGAGAATCAGGGAAACATGGAGAACTAATCTCAGTCTTACTTTTCCGAAGTTGCAGGCAGCATGAAGTACATCCCATGACTGTCATGGGCTATATTGGCAACTAGGCTGTATTTATGGGTTTCAAGACACATTTTTATTGTTCAGAATAACAGAGAAGAACATCTAGGTGTATGCAACAGTTTGTTATTCAAGTGTACATAAATATTTGCATACATGCATGTTTGCATTGTTCTGCTCACATTTACACATATCCTTTCCTGCAAAAAAGTGGAATTAAGTTCCTTTGATGAAAATCATGCTGAAATGCTGACAAGGAATGGATAGAATAAGTGTTTTACCCTGTTATTTGAATAGTCCAGTTTCTTGAAAGAAAAGCTATACTGAAGTATGTGCAATTTTGCTTTAAAGTCAGTTTCATTATCTCCTAATAGCTCACTTTTTAGCACTGAGAGTGCTAAAACAATACAAATCTTAAGAATTATTGTAACTTACTTCATATTATTCAGTCCTAATACTTTAGGTTTGCAGAATAATGCCACAAATCCTACAAATGCCAGAATCTTTCAGCAAGTTAAACTGTAGTTACTATATGTAGGCGTCTAGTAGGGAGGGCTTAAGAATTCATGTGATGTGGAAGCACAGGACTTAATACTTCCCAGCAGTAACCCCTTCTAGTAACCCCCTACTACTAATCAGAAGCTCTTGGCCTTTACCTGTGGTAGTGAATGTATAGGTGCAGCATGAACTGAGTTTACATAATTCTTCTTGCTGGAGAAGTCACATTGACTTTTCTAGTGTAGGTGATCACTTGAAATACGAATAAACCTGGAAGAAATTATATGTGAGAAGCCTCTGTAAGACAAGGTTAAACCTCCTCAGGAAGAATCAGGAAGCCAAAGAAATGCAGTTAGAAACACACTAGTAGCCTGCAGCTAAAAACTGAGTAGCATCCAGTTACATATAGTAGTTCAATTTGGCATTAAATTAAAATCGTTAATGAATTTTAACCAAAAAACCCTTCTCAATTATGTTTGTCTTTCTAAATCAGAAGATGAATCATATTTCCATTATTGCTTACTAACACAAATGATACCAGATTCCTTTTTGAATTCGCTAATTCCAGTTGTACCTTTTTAAAGTGTATGGGTTAAAGTGCTCTTTATAGTTTGGGTAAGACTTTCTTTGATACTTAGAGTATGGCTATTTTTAATGGCCTCTTTAAGCAAAATAGTTTTTAATACATTTTTGATAGTTTGTGAGCAGGAGGATTTTTAAATGTACAAATTACATTTGCTTCTAAAAGAATAGATTTATTTTATTTTCATTTTTAAGTTTTAGCAGTTGTGTCAGGGATGAGGGAACTGGACCCTATATATCAGAACAAGTGGAATTCATCACAGAGCCACAGAATCACAGAATTCGTCAGGTTGGAAGGGACCACAGTGGATCATCAGGTCCACCCTCCCTGCTCAAGCACAGAGCACATGGCACAGGATTGTGTCTAGACAGTTCTGGAATATCTCCAGTGAGGGAGACTCCACAGCCTCTCTGGGCAGCCCGTTCCAGTGCTCAGTCACTGCACAGTAAAGAAGTTCTTCCTCATATTCAGGTGGAACTTCCTGTGCATCAGTTTCTGCCCATTACCTCTTGTCCTGTTGCTGGGCACCCCTGAGAAGGGCCTGGCTACTGGAAATGTCTGGCTGTGTCTTTCCATCATCATTAGAGGTAAGGCAGGCATTCCAGGGCTGCAGAGTCTCATCTCTAGGTGTTTGCATTAGGATGAGCAGATTGTGCTATGCCTGTTTGTCTGCACTGTCTGGAAGGGGGCCTAAGCTCATGGTTCAATAAATATAAATATGTATTTTATATATAATATGTATTCAAAGGCATCTCATGTAGGGGTACAAAGAAGAAGGAGCCCACCACTACTCAATGCTTTCAGGACCAGAGTCTTTTGGACTTTTTGTTGTAGAAGCTTAGGCCACATTTACTGAAAAAAGCAGTATCTTGTTAATGATGATTCCTGTGCTCCTAGTTTGTCATAACAGTTTTTGTCAATGCATTTGCCCTGTTATCGTTTACAAAATCTTTCTGCAATCTAAAAAAGACTAATAACACATATGAACTCACCAACTTAAATGCTTGTTACTGTCTCCTTTTCTTATCAATGACTTATCTTATTTTGCTTTACTTGAGTGGGTCAGAGGCTTTCTACTTGTGAATTTAATTGAATTCCTTCATTTATCCAGTTCAATATCAATATATTGATATGTTTTTGCCCTACCTTTCTTGTTCAAATTAAAAGGCTGAGCCTAGAAACTTTGTACAATGTAGGATATGTTTGAATCCCTGAAAGCTCTTCCAGAACTTTATAAACTCAGAAATCTGTGTCTTGACATAACATATGCTTTTGAATCTGTGGAGGGAAATTGTCACTGGAAAGTGTCTTTGAGCTTTAAGATTTCTGTCACAGGGATTTTATTGCCAGACAAGTTGCTGTGTAATTAACTGATGACTTGAAATCACAACTTCTTGTCAAAAAGTGGAATACAACATCATTCTGAATTGAGATGTTTGTTTGAAAACAAAGTTAATTATTCTATACTTCTTAACACTTAAACTTTTTTTGTGGTTCTCTTTCTTTAGAAAATTGATTTACTTAAAAATTCTGAGTGTTTGGCTTATCTTCATTGATTTGCATTTAAATTATGACTTTGGTCTTTTGTGCAGCTGGAATATAAAGAAATGCTGATAAAGACAATTAAGTAGCACTTTCCTTTAAGGGTTTATAACTGCTTACTACTAAGATATGTGAGGGGAAAGGAAAAGAAATTGATAGTGTTGTGCTGATTCTCAGATACACTTTTCTTCCATAATGCACCCATTGCATTCCCTGAAGTTCAAACCAGGAATCTCTTCTACTGGCATGCAAGAGTTTTATGGGATAATTAACCTTTGCCCTCTCTAGTCTATAAAACAGAGAACAGAGGTCTGTGGGATTGTGAATATATACATATAGAATGCATAGAGAATGTGTTGTTTAAGCAAGATAAAATTAAGCCAATTGCTGTGTTTCCCCTTCCTCTGTTTCCTTTGCTTTGCCGTTATGTTAACACTTGGATTAGAACTCAAGCTGGATGGTCACCCCTTCAAGTGCATTTTGTAAGAATAAGCAAAGGAGGGGGGAAATGACTGTTGTATTCACTTACATGCACTTGTGGAGTCACCCCAACAATGTAAATAGGTTTGACACCTACAGTAACAGTGTATCTGTGTATGTATGAGTGAAATGGCAGAAGGTGTAGCTCTGAAAAATTAAAATAGTGTACATTCTGTAAAATATGTTTTTGATATACACTACAGGAACTCTGCTATGGAGCATGTGGTTTTACAAGAGATGTAAAGAGGAAAAAGAGGAGACAAATAAAATACAAGTGTAAGAAGAGAAGATAGTCACACACTGTCCTCTGTCTCTGGGGAATCATCTGTAAACTGGGAGATCATGAGTTTCTTGTGTTGTTGATAGTCTTTCAATTCAGGAAATTGAGAAATATTAAAGAAATAATATATTGCTACCTTTGAGTATCTTCTGATTCTCCCTGCCTCAAAGATTCTAACTTCAGTTTTAATTCTTGCTCATAGAAAATCATAGGCTTCCTTGAAAAACTTTGAATGTCTAGTCAAAGCAGAATACAGAAAAAATAATAAATGTTATTTCATTTGCTCAAAACAGCGCAACTCATTCAAACACTGAAGCTGTATTTTTTGGGTTTTAGATGCTTTCAGAGCTATTAAAGATTTTTTGTGTTATTATCTTGTGGGATGCAGTTGTTAGTCACCCATTTTACTGTTGAAAGTTATAGGTTTGCACGTGGCTTCAAGCTGAGTTCTAAAAAGAATTTATCTCTGTTACTTTCAGTGATTATTATCCCACGTAGGAAGTGAGGCGACTTCTGCACATCTTTCTGCACATCAAATGAAAAGTGGTGGCAGACTCAAAATTAACGTTTCACATTTGGATTTAGTGAGTCTTTACCTAGCGATGACAGCCAGCTTTGGCTGTTGCAGTTGTTCACATAAACATTTTTCTGCCTGCTGGCAGTTTTTTTTTTGCTTTGTTTTTATTAATTAGTTCCTGTCTGAACTAGGACAGACACAGTGTTAACTTGCTTCCTTTTTTTTTTTTTTAAGGTCCTGAAGAAGTTGTGAAAACTGAATTTTAATTTTTTTTCCTATTTTAAGGTTGTACATATTTAAACATGATGCAAGTAGGATTTATCACCTTTTAAGAGAAGAATGGAAGATTATTATAACTCCTCTGACCTAAACAGTCAGTTTTCCCAGGTTCACTGGATCTTTTCTTGGCTGGTGGTTTTGAGCACTTTCTGTGCTAATGGTTAAAAGTTTTCTGCTTTTTAGCCTTCTTGGAAAGAATGTGTATAAACCTTAATACTGTATATGGTAATACAGAAATTCTGGGTAATTGGTTAGTATTTTTTAAAATATGCCATGCTTTTTTTAGTGATTATTTTTTTTAATATATGTGATCTTTTAGACAGAAATTGCTGTAGTACATTGCCTCTAGACTGAATTCATGCTAGAAACCCTTGGCTGTATTAGGTGCCTGTGCATGGTAGCCCATTTTGCTTAATATTGTAACAGGAGATCATTTCCACAGATTACTCTAATGGGATATTTTATAGTTGGATATATTGTCTGCCATCTTTAGACTGCACCCTTATTCTTGGAGCCGTGTATAAACATCTCTTATCCTGAATATTCTGGTGCTATCACAAAATTAGTGGTTTCCTGGTGGAGCATATGTTGGCCATATGGGCTGCTCTACATGCTGCTTCCCTTCCAGTCATTCCTATCTACTGTGTTGTGGATCTGAGTGTTTTAAGCTCCAACACTGGATGACCTACATATGGCTGAAAAGTAGCCTTTATTTTTTTAGCCACTATAATTATTTTGGTTCAGCTGTCGAAAGTGTTTAGAGTACTTAGAAGTAAATGTATCACACTCGGCTTTGTGCAAAACATTTGCATTGTGAGCTTTGGGTTGGTGGTGTTTGTTTTCCCAGACCAGGGAGGTTTTCTCTGTGCTCTTGGCAGCTGACAGAAGGGCTGGATGGTCTCACACCAGCACTCCCCTCCTGCCCTCAGCGTGCACACGAGCCCCGCACTGCACGGCGAGGTGGAGAGGCACTGGAGCGTGTGAGCACAGGAACAACCAGGCTGGCGCCTGTCCCAGAGCCTGGTGGCTGGCAGGGAGTCTGTCACCAGTGCTGGCTGGGGGAAGGGAGAGCCGGGACACGGGCTGAAATGGGAGCTGAGCTGGATGCTGCATCCACTCAGAGCACCAAAACAAAACAAGGAAAATGAACTGATATTGAAAACCATCAGTTGGGATTGATGCAAAGACAGTGATAGCAGTGCAGAATAACAAAGAGGTTTCTCCAGTAATAACAAAACATAAATTAAATTAATAACTGCTTAAGTAGTTTGTATTACAAGGCTCTAAGGTAATTCACCAACAGAATAAAATCAGTGACATGCTGGAGTTCTGTAGCCAAGTATTTCTTGGGCAAAACAAACTAGTAAAACACAGCACTGAAGGGCCATCTGCTAACATGAGACACTATATTAAAACCTTTCATATTACCATTAGCACATGTACATGCATGTAAAATGGGATCCTGCAAATCTTTAAAAAGAAAAAAAAAGAGTAATACTATTTGTATCTAGTGTAAAAGCTATTAAAATACAATCATTCCTAAAATGCAATAATTCCAAAAATACTTTGCAATTCCCCTTGTTAATACACATGTTCATGGGATATTTTTAAATGAGTGAATTAAGCCCTTTTTCCAAAAGGTAGAAATCATCAGCATAAATTATTCTTGAGTAAAGATTTAGCACTAGGCTCTGCTATTGTCATAATGTTCAGTAATGTGCCAACTTTTAGTCTGCGTTAACAATGTAAGGGAAAAGCCCACTTCTGAGAGCCCGCTCTGCACATCTTTGTGAGAAGAAACTTTTAAATGAAAAGGTATGACACTAATCAGGAATATCGTATTTTTTATCTACTGGGCCACTCAGACTGAACTGATGCAAATTGTATAAGGTTTTTCCCAACTCCCTCTGAAGTGGCAAGACAGTTATGCTCTGTGTGTATTACCTCTGCTTCATTGTCTTGCTTTCTTCAGTTTCATTGTTTTTGTCATACTGATAGGAATTTATGATTAATCTCAAATCAAATTAGTTATCTTACAAGCCTTTTGTTCTGGTTGCACTGTAACTTGCCAGCCTTTTTACTGTTAACAAAGAAATAAACTTGAGATTTTTGACACTTGCTTGGTGGAGTATGGATTTTCACCAGTTCCTAACTGTCATTTGTTCCTGCTGCATCCTGGAGCTGGATGATCACTTACTCAGTTCACTCTTTTGCAGTGAAGAAAGATCATATCACTTTTTGTTCTCTGTATATTGCTTATACATCTTGCCTGGGAAATTATGCAGCTTGTCCTCTGTAAGTTGCCTTCTAGAGGAAGGATGCTTTTGGAAAGAAGCTTTGTGCAGTTCAATAGACCTATTAAAACTGATTTCTCCATCTTAGGAAATGGCTCCTCAGTGACTAAGGAGTCTAAATTTTTCCCAGGAGCTGTGGTGTTTTGATCAGCATCCTAAATTGCTAGAGAAAGTCTCTCTTCACTGAGCACTTTTTAGGATCTTTCATAGTAATACTACCCTGCTTTAGGAATAAAATGAGGAGTAGAAGCTGGAATAGAGACTAATCCTTCTAAGCACTATGTTAATAAGGTAGGAGAAGATGGCAAAGCTTAAATTTTGGATTCAGTGAAACTTTCCTGTGCAGAGGTGAATAAAACTGAGAATTGCTTGTGCTGATAATAACACTAAGACTTAAAAATTATGAAGATATTTTTTTGTTTCCCCTGACTATGTTTCAATGCTTTTCCTGTCTAGGCAAATCAAAACAGCAGATGCCCCAACTCTGTCAATAAAGAAAAATAATTAATTGTATCCTGGTCTGTGTCCCCATGTGGAACAGGGAGAAATGACCCATATTTATATCATTCATGTTTGTTACTTGTAGGATGCACTATGTGTTCTGTATCTACATCTTCTGATTTTAGCTCTCCCTTTTGTCTTCTTTCAAAGCATGGCTGATTGTTTCACCTCTTTCACCTACTTGTATGGTTTCTTTACCTTTCTTCCTGCCTTTTCCTTTCCCATATCTCTGCTCTAAATGCTT
Source organism: Cyanoderma ruficeps (assembly GCA_008694505.1). Lineage (NCBI taxonomy): Eukaryota > Metazoa > Chordata > Aves > Passeriformes > Timaliidae > Cyanoderma > Cyanoderma ruficeps. The sequence goes on from VZDJ01004378.1 coordinate 4,075,067, forward strand.
CTATGAAATCTTAGAAGGAAGATATAAAATGAGATTTTCCCAAATGGCCTGGGGAAAATATTAGGGAACTTACAATTTGATTACAATTGCTGGTCTGTATTGGATTATGGGGGCTTTTTGAGCTATTGACTCAATAGCTAAACTCCCAAATCTAGCAGTTTAATTTTTTTTTAAGTGTAAGATTAAACATTATTTTCAACTTTTTTTGTTTGCTTTTTTTCTTTTAGGGAGGCAGGGGTGGGAGAAATGGTGTAGGAAGAACTGTTTCCTTAAGCTTTTCCCAGTTTTAATTAATAAAATATGATCATCTGATTTGTCGCAGTTTTTCAGTGTCTAGGGAAGAAGGGGGTGGTGAAGGAGACCAGCTTATGTTAGTTCCTAAACCAGGCAATTTTGTGTTTGTTGACCACGTTGTACAGTAAAGACTATGGGAGCACCAGGCTGCCAAATACCATTGTTCCAGTGCATTTGACAAATTAGGACAGTGGCTAGACAGTGTCTTGAGGTTCATCTGCGATGGTAAATACTGGCTCAGTTTGATATCTCAGGACATTTTTAAATGTCACAGAACAGGTGAAGTTGGAAGGGAGCACTGGAGACAGCTTACTCCAGCCTCCTTGCTCAAGCAGGGTCCCTTATAGCACACCACTCAGAATTGTGTCCAGAGGGCGTTTGAGTATCTCCAGAGAAGGAGAATCCACAACCTTTCCAGGAAATGCAGTCTAAGATTGTCACAAGACAGACAAAGTTTCATTTCTTTTGATAACTTTGAAGTAATTTATGGTTTTTTTCTTTAAACTTTTCTTATACCAATTTCTTATATCAATTTTCTTTTTTTATGCCAATTCACATGGTACTTAAAAATGAAGGATTTCTAAATTATCCTTGATAACCATATCCCTGTTAGTGCTCTAGGCAGCTTGATTTATATGAAATAAGCTCTGTTCTGATTCTGGGTTTACACTAAATGACTTCCAGGCATTCCTGCCAACCTTAAATTCTCTATGATTATATTGGAACAACGGATGGTTACATGATTAGATTCAACAGATATTTCAAATTTAAACTTCCAGGACTGCAAACATGACCGATTGCATGTGTGATGGCAGATTATGTAATTAGTTTGTTAAAATCTATTTGGAATTCATGCTTCATATAGGTTTAGAAAAGACAATTTGGCTACTTTAAAATAAAGGCAATTTTTTCTACTTGTTAATAACATTTGCTGGTTTAAGTCTACAGTTTCTAAGATTAAGAATTTGTCACTTGGGTTGATTTCTTGTCCCCTATGGACTGCTAGGATGTAGGGAGTTTGCTAACTTGTTCTGCTTTTTTCAACACTAATATGTATCCTTTAAGTCAATGTGCTTGACCAGATTTATTAACAATCATCCTTTCCTTTCATTAATTAAAATACTAATTATCCTATTTCCCCCCTGAATTTCCTGCCAAGAAATCTGTGAAGCAGTCTTGCATAATAGATGTAATTGAAGTGTTCTGGTTAATAAGACAGATCTCAACATACTTGGTTCAACTTCTTGCTTCAGTTCTTTTCCACGACTGCTTATTTTTTTAAACTTTTTTTTGAGATTCATCTGTGTAAATGAGATCACCCTGTAGCAGGAAAGAGTGAAGTTTGGGTTTCCATCAGTTGTTTTACTGCTTGGTTTTACAGCAACAAGTGGTATACAATGAGCATTCTTAACCTCCTCCTCACTGAGGTAATAGGATTTTGGGACTGTCACCCCTCTGTCTCAACAAGTGCTCTCTGTAGAACTAGAGTTGTGTCTATTGCATTTTCTCTGACTTAATTAAACTTCTGACTTAATTAAGCTATCTGCTACTTTCATACAAATTTATTGAGCTTTTAATCAAACAGCTTAATTGTCTGCAGTCAACAGCTGAATTTGTCGCTGGGGCAGTGGGGGTACCTCAGGATAGAAGCTGTCTTCTAGAGTTACCTGACATGCAGAGAGAACAAATGGGCATGCATCTGTGTATATGCTGTTTATAAAGATGAGTGTCATATGAGAAAAATATTCTGTGAATGTTTTTGTGACATCAGACAATCTGACACTAATGTGTATAGATATATTGGAGGGAAGTTAAGGTGGTAACTTTAATTCTGTTTTCTTTTGAGTTCTTGGTTTTTGCGAATTGAATGGGTAATTTAAACACAACTTGAGTATACAGTTCATTATCTTTTAACTAGTAAATGTGTATTCCATTGCCACTCGATTTTAAACCTTGGAATAAGAATACCTGTTCTTGAGAACATTTTGTGAACTTCTGTTGCTACAGAAGGAGAGATGGACTAGCAGTGGTATTAATATATTGACTGTACTTGACAATACAGTCAAACCTCTGTACAGTCAAACCTCTTGATACAGACACTTTTTTAGTTTTAACATGGGAAACCAGGAGACTTTCAGATAGATAGATAGATGGATCTGTGAATCTAAACAAAGCTTCAGGGACAGCACAAAGTAAGTCCAGGGTGTTGATTTAACTTCAAGGATTTACTGCAAATGAGGTCAAGATTTAGAGCTTCTATGGGATACTGCATACATCTTATCTAAAAGGACCAAATTTTAGGCAGTGAAAATCACAGATCATTACCAGCTTCTTCTTTAATTATTTGTAGGAGTAGGAAATATTTACTGAAATGAGACAGAGCTACATTGGATATGTTATTTTATGGAAAGAGCTAAATGCTGGAATCCTCACAGCTTAGAATCTAGGGGGCATCAGGTTTTTCATCCAAAGTGAGAGTGTTTAAAATAAGTGTACTTCAGTATTATTGGAGAGAGTTTTGGCAAAAAATCATAAAAATGCTCAATCACTTGATTTAGTGCAATGTGGTTTTTTCTTTCTTTCCTTTCCAGTGAAAAATATCAGATGCTGAGAAGAAAAACAGGAAAGAGGGGAAAAACAACACAAAAGATCTTACCAAAACCAACACACCGAACTAAAACCCTGTGTATGCACTTCCAAATAATCATGCCTCTTTGTCTAGCTTCTCTCTCCAAGCCAAAGTTAAGCAATCCCGTGAACTTTGAGATTTATTTTCCTCATTAGTATTCAAATTGTTGTTTTTGGGTTGATGTTGGTGTGGAAGTGGTAGTAACTGATAAACAGCTTTCAACTGCTAAGTGGCTGTAGTACCTTGCTGGTGCTTTTGCTTTTTGCCTTTCCTCCTTTCTGCAAGTTTGTTATTAATTGGGTGTTTTGGGTTCATGTGCATTGCTGAGCTCAGAAGGCCTTTCAGAGGCAAGTATTGCTGCCTCTGCCGCTTGTTTTCTTGGTTTTTTCACAGAAGCCAATGCTGTTAGCTGGTCATCTTCTGGACACACTGCTGTCCTGCTGATGAGGCATAAGTAACTGAGACAGCGTTTTAAAACACAAAAATACACCATTTTGTATCAGGGCTGTTTCTGCCATCTATATCGCTGCATTCCTCTTGGTATCCTTTGTGCTGGCACAGACCTGGCTGGACTTGTGTGAGGAAACACTTTCTTCTTTCTCCTCTTTCACAGATAAATTCTGCCAGGGTTGAAATACTTGGGATATATTCTCTGTTACTTGTGGGTGCTGGAAAGCTTTGTTCACAATGGATAAATGGATGTTTGACCTTTGAAGTCAGGGAGAAACTCAATAGGAGTGCAGTGGAACAGAATAAAGACAAATATCATAGACTGGAAGGAGTGGGAAGGATCATTTTAGGGTGGAAAGTAATTTCAAGGGAACTAGAAGATTCTCATCAGTATTCTTTTAATATCTTTTTCAGCTCAGCTGAAAGATCCAATTGCTCCGTAAGAAGTTTGCCTGCTTTCCTGTTGTATTCTGCCTCTGAATTAAAGCTCACTTGGATGATGCCATTCAAGAACTCATAGTCCTCCTTCCTACACTTCCTTGCAGAATAAGTGGAGAAGGCAATAAGGAGTTACATATTGATGAACCAAAAAAAAAAAATCAGTATACACAGTCTTGGCAGACATTTCTTACCATGGTTGACATACGCTAACTGTGCAGCAGATGTATGACTAAAAGTAATTTGTGGAACATACTCTGTTTCTCTGGTCAGGATGTTAAATTTCAGTTGTGTATACACAGTGTGAACTAAACCATGCTCTGCTCTCAATGGAAGAGTCCATATGAAGATTTTTAAGGAAACTGATGCTTAAAAACACTGTAAGAAAATATATCTACCTGTTTATCTGGCCCATAGAAGCAGAATGTGAAACTTAAGTTCTTTAAGAATAAGTAAAAATTTAACACTTAATGCCATCCTCTCTAGTGATAGAGAAGTATTATTAAGGTTGTGTCTTTAGACTCGTCTTAATCATTAGGGAGTCTTTCCTTCAGTTCCTTTACAGTTTGCATGTAATTAATTATGAATAAAAATAAGGAATCAATAAAATTATTAAAATAAATAAGAATATTCTAGAGTCACTGAAACCTGGCAATGCCATAGTTACCAGTACAGGTAACTTACACTTCCGAACAAATAGCAGCTGTTCTGAAACAGCATCCCCCCACCTTGTCCTCCAAGCAGAACAGCTCCTGCAAGAAATAATGTCATCCACAGCTACCTTCCCATGAATATGGTAAAGACTATAATTTGTCAGTCAGAACATTATTTCTAAAATATTCACAAAATATTGCTTTTTTTTTTTCCTTTTGAAAAAAACCAAACCGATGCTATAAAGCTGAGTTGGGTTTGTAACTCTTAGAAACACAGTTAAGTCATCTATAGAGCCATTGTCTTGTTCTGCTGCAGATCAGGCAATAACTGGTGTTTTCAGACATGCTTTGACATTTGCTCCCTGGTGAATTTGATCTGCCTCTAGCAGATATAGAAGATTCATCACAGTGTATTTTTTTCTTCTCTGGGTGATTCTGGAGGAATAATTAGCTGTGTTTAAATACCTTACATATACTTTTTGCTTTTATTCTTAAGTTAGGATTTCAGTATAATTAACTATGAATTTGAGTTGTTTCTAAGGCACAGTTCTGGAGGGTGACTGCAGTCTGTAAGCTGAAAACTGTTCTGGCACATATAATTTCAATGTACTGTGACTCTTTCTAGTTTCAAAAATCTCATTAAACTGCTCTGCATAGAGAAGTGCAGTATCAGATTTCATTTTCTGGTACAGGCAGAAAAGATGAGATTGCAGAATCAGCGTATGCACTTTCAAGGATCTTAGTGCAGGGTCTTTTGTCTGTGATGCCTTGAATGTGAGTTCCATATTTTCCACTATTAGCAGCATGGTCTGAGGTGAGGAACGTTTAAAGAAGAATGCAGAGATGTTTGCAAGGTAAGCTACTCAGAGAAATGTGAATGTATGCAGTATCTCCCTCAGACAACTAAGTACTTAAGGGTACCACTTTTTTCTTTTTTTTTCTTTTTTTTTCTTTTTTTTTCTTTTTTTTTNATTAGGTAAGTGTTCCTGGTTTTTACCAATCATATATGCAGAAGACACATCTAGCTATTGCCTTATGTGTCTTCCTCTTTTCTGACAGATATCTTCCAGTGTTAATCTTTTTTTTAATGAGGAACTTTGCTATTGATATGTAGAGAAATCATGAAAAATGGTCTCAAAAGCAGTTTCCTGGCAGCTTTTCAAGAGGTAGGGTCAGTGAAATAGAGGAAATGGAGATTCTTCTGAGAGATGAACAGAAAAGGCTAAGATGCAAAAATTGTGAATTGCAACAAAGTAAACTCCATCTGGTTGTCAGGAAATTCAGTTCTGATGGTGAATGTGGCTAAGCACTGGAAGAATTTGCGTAGAGATTTTGCAGAATCTGTATTACTACAGGTGTGCAGTCCTGCACTGGCCAAGGCCCTGAGCACTGTAGTAGTTGCAATACAGCAACTTTGCTGACTTTTCTTTAAATAAGAGTTTGGACTGTACGATCTCTACGTATCCCAGCCACCCTAAATTTTTCTTTGATTTTTGTGCATGAGAAGTACAGAAATGATGTGTACTTGCATATCATGCTTGATTCTTCCAAGAAAATTTGGATTGATTTATTTGGCCGTATGTGTACCAGCTGTATGGTGTATTCAGACAGGGACAGGAAAACAGACATGTCTCAAAAGCATGGGACACACTGAGCTTCAGTGACATTGCCCAAAAATAAGAAACTGTTGGAAAAATCCTAGAAAGGACTATGCTTAGGGAGGGTTGGGGAAGCTTACTTTGTGACATGATTTAGAACTGTGAGCTGACTGTAGCAATGTCACACACCAGTGTGCTGGAACACATAGGCTCTTGGCACAGCTGGAGTTGTGATGTTGGAAATAATGATGTTGGAAATAATCCTGTGAGAGCTACTCATGGTAGCAGAGTTGACTTTTGGTAATGTCAGAATACCCTCCCTAGTTAATCCCTGCCTGTTTCCTTCTGTATTAATCCATTAAATGTACTGGGTGCAATTTTACCTAATTACTGTATGTTTTCATTGAAATATACCCTATTTGCTTCATGTGAAGTAATTGCAACCGTATGAGAAAGAGCAAAAAACAGTGCCTCTGGAAAAGCTGAGATAGATCATGAGTTGGTTTATTTGTGATTTTAATAAGCCCTTGAAGGCTTAATTTTTTGCTTAATAGTGTTTTGGAGGCAAAAACAGTGTTTAGTTTAACCAGCAGTTTTAGCTGTTGATAGTCAACTGTGCAATTTTGGTACGTCTGTGCTTGCTTGTTTTTATCATCCCTCTCTGCTCTTTTAACTAGCGAGAAAACAGTTGACATAGTTATTTCATTCTTCCCCCCCCTACTCCCCCTTGTCAAGGGGAAAAGTACTTCTTGTGAGGGTGGCAAAATAGGAAGATTTATAGAAGATTAGGGCAATAAAATGTGTATGGAATCCCCTTTTCACTCTGTTGTACATATATTGCAAAATTCATGATGGAATGTTTGCACTTTAGGAATAAAGGGGGATGATGGCTGTATTGATATGTACTTTCTTACTTCCTGTATTACTTGGACACCTAATTTTTATGTTAGGGTAGTAGCAACTTGAGGGAGTGAAAGAACTCTTGGAACCTTAACTTGTGAAATGTTAATCAAACACATCATGCTGCAAATGCTTGTCAGTGTAGAAGACAAGGTAAATTGAGAAGAGTTCACTGGTTTTTCTATGGTTCATAAGTTTGGCAATTGATTTTAAGAGGACAAAATGAAAGTGTTCCCAGTAGGTTTTTAATGTATGTTCAGTAATAAATAATAGGAAATCGCATCTCTGCTCACTTATCTGCAGCCCATCTTACTCTGAGGTTCACTCTGTGGTAGCTGTTGCACACAGGGTTTTTCCTCAAGCTTTTGCTCCCTCTTTTCTTCTTTATTGCACACCTTTATTAAAGTCTGCACAAGGCATTGCCTCTTGGTGCTTGTGTCACACTGAGCTTTGTCCTTGAATTGCAGCTGGCCAGTTTCAATCCCAGAAACCCTGGTGAATCTGATACTTCAGACTTGGGCTGTTCACTCCTGGCTATGCATTTTTTTTTTGTCTATGTCTCTTTTCCCGTGTATTTCTTATCATTATAACATAAATTTTTCTAGTGTAAGTAGAAATTAAGCCCACTGTCTGATAAAAACCAGATGTTAGGATGTCAGTAATGCAGGGATTTCATGAAGTGTAAAAACTGTTTGACAGACTCCATCCTCTCATTCATATCCTCAGATCAAGTTTAAAAACCAGTCGTTCCTTCAAAATTGTTTACTTTATACATAAAATCCAAACTGTTTACTGTCCAAGCAGTTACCAAACTCTATTTATGATATTCTTTTTTTTAGACCCTGCTCTCTTGAATTCTGTTTTCTAAATAAATGTTTGTTGAATTCTGTTAATGTTTCTCACAAGTAGATTCTCTATAACTGTGTGGTACGTTATCTTTATTTTCTTTAGCCAGGTCCTAATCAGAATGATAAGACTTCCACAGTATTTTTTAATCTTGATGTATTTTTTTTATTGCACTGAGTTTAACAAATGCATGTATCCCAAAACACTACGTCAATCCAGTTCCCTTTCAAACCTGAACGGACAGTCTGTGACAAGCTAATCAGGGATATTTATAACAATTCCAGACTTAGTAACATACTTACCTGAAAAAGTTATTAGATGCTGTGCTGTCCTCTAAACATTGAAATGATCTTGTTTGGGTTAAAATTTGGACATAATAAAAATGGGATTTATCTATTGCTGTGTTCTGCAATTCCAGAAAAAAACCTGGCACTGGTTTAAGTGATTTACTCTATAGCAAACATTTGAAGAGAGGAAAGGAACATGACCACTTGCTGCCTGGTTTCCTGGGTTGAGCTGGAGGTCAGCGAAATATTGTTATGATACCATGATTTCCACTTTTGGGTTACTTTTTCAAGTCAAAGGACCATTGTTTCTTCTCTTGGAATGCTAGTGACAAATTGCTGAACTTGGCTCAAACTTGGCTTCCTCACTTAGGTCTCTGCCCATCTGTCCCTGCTCCACCAAGGCTGCATCTGATGCTGCTGCCTTTTCCTTCTGATCTCTTGTGTTTTGTCAAACCTGATTCCACAGTGTGCCCTGGAAATTATTGTAGTCTAAATCAATAGTATAAAACTGTCAAGTTTTCTGCCACTCTTCTCTTTCCAGCTGCATTCCCACAGTGTACTGCACTTTTATTTCCTAGCAGGGAAGTCTGGACTCTTGATATAAGAAAGTAATAATGAGGTTTCACTGGCATGGGCTGTTTTGGCAAAAGCCTGTGAACCTTACCATGAATATAAAAAGGTATGCCTTTATAAAAAATTGATCATAGGTAAATCTTCAGATTCACATGTTTTTGTAATGGAAGAACTTTTGTTTGAAGGAACTTCTTGCCTAATGTGATTATTTGGATTGATTTATTGGAGAATGTCTTGAAGCCTTTGTTCTCCATTATTTGACATATGGAAGCTGTGCAAAACCAGGAGAGAAATAATATATATGCTGTATGCTGTGCAGAGTAAGAGTGAGGATCTTAGAGGTAACATTACTATTGGATTTTCTTTGCTATTTCTCAAATTAAAAAGAAACAACAAAAAAAACCCCCACCCAACAACAAATTAAAACTCTCCTGTAGAATGAGTTTTACTAGCAACCTTTATTTACTGTTGAGTTGAATATTCTTGTATAGAGTAAACAAATCTGTAGTATTATACTGTAAAACCTCATTGTTTTTGTGATTCATTTGGTTTATTCATTGAAGAGGGAGCAAGTTTTCAATACATAAGGCATGATACAGTGTCACGTTTCAACTGGCAGACACTCAGCTTTTGTTTTCAATATTCTGTCCTGATTAGTATTCAGAGCATTGAAGAGAATGTGATGCAAGTGAATTGGTTTGCAGTTTTACTGACTGACTCAGCCATTTAACTCTGCTCCCTCAAGGCATCAAAGACTACAATAAAAGGAATACATTTTGCCAGTAACTTCTTATGGAAATAAGTGCAGCTTAATAACTTTTTTAATTAGTACTAACATTATTGCAGAGTGAAAAACTCCTTAATTAACCTTGTCTTCTTTTTTTTTATATTTCCTGTAAGACTGTATTACTGATACTGAAATCTTATGTTAATCTAACCTCTGACTTATAATTGGAGATGAAATTTTTTTTAATTGAGATTTCAATTGAAAGGTGGTTTCTTCCAGTACTATTTCTTGTGTGAAGCAGAATTTTGTATGATTTTATTCCTCCTTATTTTTAAGTAGGATAAGTGATAAGGTTAAGGCCAGACTTCTCCAGACTTTTATGCTCTAGTTTCACAGAATTAAATTTATCTCAGTGCTGTATTGTGCATTGCAATGTCTCTGATGGTTCTTGATGCACTGAAGGGCTGATGAGAAATACGGTACTGGGATACAACTCTAAAGGATGTAAAGTCTTTTACTTAAACATTGTATTGAACACTTAATTTAAAAAAAAATCTGATATAAGAATATTAGGAATGTAAACCCCAAAATTTCTCCACTAATTGATTTAGAAAAATGCATCTGTGTAATGGTGATACAACTGAATTATAGCTTAACTGTCTGCCTTCTTTTCATGGCAAAGAAAGGAGCAGATATTTGCAGTGGTGAATAATTACATCTTTGGAAGATAGTGGTACTGTGCTTAGGTAGAAATTGAGAAAATAGCTCAAGCATAAGCAGCTTGTGTTGAATGTAGGAAAATTTGGATCACAGAGATTATGTAGGGAGAAGCAAAAATTCTGCCTGGAAGGAGGCCTGAGCTGAAGATGATTTCCATTTCTAATCCTGATTGAGAATTGCAGTGTCTCTCCATCAGCAGTGAGAGAAGGAAGGAAAGGAGCTGAACATGGACAAATGTAAATACCTGAGGAGGGGTACTGGACCCACGTTGACAACTGGGCACCATGAGAGAGATACCAGAATGACACCAGTCCCTTTTTTCAAGTTAAATCTGAGATGAGGGAAGAAGAAAAGAGGCCTGTGGGTTGTCTTCTTACATAAGCCTGTTGAATGAGATCCACTTATGCATGTGAGCTGTGATGAATACAAAGATGAAATCTTTCGGATTCTCTCTGAAGTACCTGTGAGGAAAGAAGATGCATAAAGAGAAAATTTATGAAACCCGAAAGGCTGCAAAACTTTGAAAATGGTACAGAAATGGGGAAGATACAACATCGTTTATATTTGAAAAAAAATCATTGGAAATCTTGATAAAAGCTATTCTGATAACATCAGGGAATACCTTATACAATTTATGCAGTGTGGATGTGGAGATCTACACGGAGATGTCATGAATTATGTTGTTTCTGCTTCTGTTTGAGTAATGTAGGTTCAAATGTTAAAAATACACTTTTATTCATGGGAGTGAGGGTTGATTATTTTTAAGGGTGGTTCTGCCTTTCTGCTGGAGCATATCTGACAGGAGCAGGTAGAGAGGGAACATGGGAAGCAGCATGCTAGAAGCTCTGTGATCACTGAAGCTGAAGGCAGAAGTAAGGAAAAAAGGGAAAGAAGATGTGAAGACCCCAGGCTATTTCTAGGAAAGGGATGATTTTGCGGGTGATAAAGAAATGAAGAGGGCATAAGGGAGCAGTAGGGGCAGATTGACCTCTATGGGGACCAAGCTGGGGTGCTGATGGGGGCCAGAGTCATGATCATGTCTGAAGACACTGTTTGAGGTCAGCTTCTATCCAGTGGTCCTCTGGGAATGCCGTGGTGATGAGGCAGAGTGGAGACCAAGCCAGGGTAACGTGTCAGTGGGTGATTTTCAGGCTGAGGATCAGGGAGGCAGGAGGTGAGATGGAGACACTCAGGACCTGCCTGCTGCTTGTCACCACGACTCTGCAATAAAGGGGCTGATCTCTAACTCAGCCAACACATTATACAGCAGAGAGGACAAACGCAGTTATTTTACTCAGAAATGTTAAAAAACTGATATTGTCCATTATTCAAGTTCTTTCTTGTGCAAGCACATATATACTGCAGACGTAATTAAAGCTCATCAGTTATGAAAATTGCGGTGGCGTGAATTGTCACATCAGGCTGCAGAAACACTTGGTGAGAACCAATGAGCATTTTCAGAAGGGGAGACAGAAATAACACTAGGAATGAAATTTGTAGGTTATAATTAGTAGGTGGTGTGATAGCAAATACTGCGGGTTCATTTCAAATGGTTAAGAAGAGGGAACTATTTAATTAAGTAGAAAAGGAAAATGAATCCAGAATCTTGATTATGAAAGAAAAAAGGCAACAAATGGTTTCTTTTTAAAGTATGAAACTGCTTCCTCCTACCAAACCCACCCCCCTCCCCCCAGCCTGGAACAAGAATGAGATGGGAAAAATGTGCTGATAAACAGAAATAAATTCTAAAATGTTTGGATGATATAAATACATACCATGCAGAGGAAATCATTTATCATAACAAAAGGCAGCACTAGAAATAGGGTAAAAAGGCATCAAAAAAGGAGGAGGTTCTGAATCACTCTCAGGAAAAGCCTGACGATAAAATCTGTTAGCTACTGTTAGAAGTTCCTATTTAACCATTATGAGGATGCCGTTGCTTGAAATCTTTAAAACAGAAGAGGTTTGTGGTATTCAGGGTGGGAGTATGTTTGAGTATTTCTCCTTTTAAGGGAATTTTAATAAAGTGTCTTCTTGAGGCTCATAACTGCATAAAGATTACCCAGCAAAATATAGCTTTGGATAGCATTATTGTACCAGTCTCTTGTGTGAAGTCTGACAGATTTATTTTGAGTGAAAACTGTATATTTAGATTTATGTACTGTGTTTCCTTCTACACTTAAATGTTATAGCATACAGTTCTGAGACAAGCTCATTTTTCCAGAGAGGTGAGTGATTTTGCAAGAATTAATTGCAATGAATTAACGCATTATTAAATCTGCTGTGGAAAAAAAGATATCGACAGATGTTTGCTGCTTTAAACTTTTCACAGACTAAAATAACACTTTGACAAAAGGGGACAACGTAGTCATGCATAGTGTATATATGTACAACCAAAATGAAATGGACTGTGGAATGCTCCATCTTGTGCTTCAAATACATGGTTCAATATGACTAAATATGTAATTTGGATAGTATGTCTATCTGTTTTCCTATGGAAAGGTTTAATTGCTTCCAGTGTACCTAGACATCTGAGAAAACATGTTTAATTATTATGCTCAAGGATTGTTTGTTACCTCTGCATCCCTTTTGGAAAGTTTTGGTTTTTGTCAGCTTGATAATTCAAAACTAAGTGGAGTACTGCTTAAAGCTGCAATCAGATGTCATTAAAAGATCTGTATTGCTCTCCCCAGTAGTTTCAGCCACGTAAATTAAGCCTTGACAACTTTCTGTAAACTGACCAGAAGGACTGTGATGATATAGTCTGACTTCCTAATTGTATGCATGTAAATAAATCCTGTTGTTAATTTTTTCAAATCCTTTCTGTCTGCTAGAATATGCCGTTCAGGGAGATGTCCCTTTGTACTTAAGTCTTTGAATAGTGGAGAGTCTCCTACGTATCTTCATGAGCGAGCCGAATGGTGTATTAAGGATTTCCATTTGAGTGTATTAGATTGACTGGCAGTGTTGAATAATCCTGTGGCAAGCATGGCTCTTTGATTTAAGAAGAACAAGATTTGTGGGGAAAAATAAATGCCTTCTATTAGATTGGTTCTTTATGACTGGGGGAGGTGTGGAAGCGGGAGAGTTTTATGTATGTGAGATACTAAAATCTGTGACAAAAGCAAAAAGTTTCAGAGTTACTTTGTTAGAGGATGGGTAGTTGATTGTGGAAAGTGTATGTGGTATTGGCAGGGGACATGATAAAAATTTTACTTACTTTTGGATATTTCTCCTGTAGAATCTTATAATGCAACACAAAACTAAACTTTCATGGGTTCATGAGTACTGCAATCCTCTAGGTTAATGAAAACTAGTTTCCAGAGAGAGTTCTGGGAGATGAGGCTGAGAAGTCAGAAAGTGAGGAGCACTTCCGTGAGAAGTGCTCTCTTAGCGGTTAAGGAAATGTTAAGTGCAGATTGGTTGCCATGTGCAGTTGCTTAGTTTCATCCCTGTAGTTTTCATAAGATTATCTGCTGTGCTGGTTCTAATTCATATTACATACTGAGAAATAAATGTATTTAGGGATTTGGATGTGTCTCTCATGGAGGATGTTTATTGCGATGGCTATGCAGATGTTTGTATTTATTGTTTAGATAGTGTCTAGATTTTGTTTGCTATAAATGTATTCCTGAGGCTCCTAGAAAAGTAGGAGATGATAATGTTTGAAGGCACATCTTGTGAGGCTGGGAAAGGATTGCAAAGTAGAAATTTTTCCCACTGCATGTTTCCAAGGTAGGGGAGTATATTACAAATACAAGTGTTCAAGATGAGATGATTCCTGGGCAGCTCATTCAGAGCTGAAGTCCTCTTTCACAAGCAGGGGTGTCCTTGCCTGACAAAACAGAGGGTCACTTGGGTTAGCACAGTATTTACTTTTTTTTTGTGGTCTCTAATAGTAAGGGTCGTTTAGTTCTAGTATCTAGAACGAGTATCCTAGTTCTGCCATACCATAATTAAATTGGGTTGTGTATTGACATGTGTAAAGTATGTATTTCCATATGATGCAATGACTTAACTGTTAATAACCTTACAAGATGGACTTCACCTCTGTTTCTTTAATTTCTTCCCTTTGTTAATTGATCAGAAAACCAGTCCAGTTGATCCAGCCAACCGGTGGTCTAGTGGAAGGTTTGCTTCTCACTGCACAGGGGTTGGAACTGAGTGATCTTGAAGGTCTCTTCCAGACTTGACTTCAGTGAAAGGCACTAGTGGCACAGGTTCCCACTATGGCCACATATCCCTGTGTAACCCTACTAGGCATGATTTCCATGGTCTCTACATGAGTCATCATCAGTTTTCTTGGCTGGAGGCTTTGTTTGCATAGCTTTCAGGCATGACTGTTCTCCTTGTAACTCTGGCATCTCTAGGAAGTAAGGCTGCAGTGCCTCTGCGTACTCTACATGGGACATGGTCTCAAAGAGTGCTATCACAGGGGACAGCAGAACATTGCTGTGCTAGCTGTGCAGTTTTGGTACAAAGTCTCCAGACTAAAGGGAGATTGGTGAGGCACAGCACAGAGGAAACAAATACAATGTTATAAATCTAGCTGATGATTGTCAGCTAAATTCTACAGCAAATCTCAGGTAGTAGGAGTGGGTACGAAGAAAATTATTGCAACTGTACTGACAACCTCATCTCAGTGGAGATGGCTTTTATTGGGGTGTGATATTTACTGCCTTTAGGAAAAACATGTAGCAGATTCATTCTTTTCTAGTATGGCATAGTCTGTAAAAGTTTGATTTTTTTCCCTTTTAACAAGAAAGAAACCTAGCATTGCTATGAGTATTTTCTAAGCAGTTAAATTATCCTGTATTTATTTTTATATTTTCACTCTTCTGCCAAAAAATTAGGGAAGTCTGATTTTTATTTCTTCTTTTCCCCCCACAAAATACTTGTTCCTCTTCATTCTCAAAATACCTATTTTTCTTTTCCTTTCTGGTGCCAATCTGACCTTGCTGGAATCTGTCTCCAGTTCCATATTTTGGTGGTCAGTGAGGTACACTTGAATGCCTTCACGTAAATCAGGCTTTGCTTTGGTCACTGCCTGGGATTTTTGCGCCATCACCTCTACTCCCTAAAGAAAACCAACCTCCAAACCCTCTGGTCCTTGTGACATATTTTACAATTCTGCCAAAGAATCCTGAATATGATCCTCTGGACAATTAAAGTATTTAAGTATTAAATTAATATTAAGTATTTCGGACTTAATGGTGCATAAAATATGTATAACTTAAACACTGTGTAAGTGGAATTGAATGACCATTATGGTACTGGTAGTATTTCTGGTTTTTAAACAAACCAGTAAAGGTAAATGCAATGTTGTGCTTGTTAGATTATAAAGAATGATAAATGTGTTTGGTAAGTGAATTGGCTGATTTTGGTAATGTAATGTTTGGTGCAACAAGGCACTGAATTGTTACACTAGGATTATGTACTCATTGTAGTGTGCATGGAGTGACAGCAAACAGAATCCTTACAGACACTGTTTTACTTGGAATAACTTCAACTTTAAGAAAATCAAAGAATAGTCAAGGTTGCTAAGTGACAGCAAAATATTTATCCTGGTTTTAGAAAATCAAACTGGTTTATGCAATGAATAGTAGGGGACAGCATATATTGTGTGCCACCCACATGCTGTATAGGACCATTATTGCACGTAATTAAGAGCTGTATAATTCAGCACAGTAACCACAGCTATCACCTCTGTCTTAGTACTGATATTTTCTAATACTGTTTATTTAGTCATCTTCCTCAGAAGAAAATCTGTCAAGTAATCCATTATAAATGAATACTCTCTATCTCTGCTGTGAAATACAAGTATTATTCTTTTGTAGGCAGATACTGGAAGAGGATGCAAGATGGGAGAGAGGGAGAGGAAACAGAGCAAGAATCACTGTTTATAACTGTCTATTTGCTTTGCAGGCTTATTTTCATCACCAATGGGAGATGAAGCACACTAAGAGGCAATGATGTGGCACAAGTGTTAGATTTGTCTGGAAAGAGAGGATGATGTTGGCTTCAGCCTAAGGCTCCATGCCTTGTTCTTGGCTCTGACAGAGGTGCTTTTTGTGGCTTTCCTGTCTAACCCTGTGAATAAAGCCCTCTCCACCACCATGGAGGGTAGTGGGAAGCCTTAATTACAGCAGAGTGGTGAAGGCTTGGGTGGCTCTTGAGTGTCATTAAGCAACAGTGTGAGAGTTTTTTCAGGTGTTGTTAGATGCAGTCCTGCCATTCCTAAGGCTGGTTTGGGAGGAGGAAAGCTGCTGTAAGAGGCTGACCAGTATTGCCTCCCAGCTGAATTGGGAGACCCTGCAGGGTGCAGGGAGGAAACGGAGGGAGTTGCTGAGCTCAACGTCCTTGAGAACGTTAATGTCACAGTGGGATGAGTTAGTCCTTGACAGAATTTTTACTTATTTTTCTGTTTATTTGGTTTCCCCTTGACAAGGAGGTTGTCAGGACAAGAAACACAGTTATGTTCAAAGATGTGTGTGAGAAGATGACTGGGAAAAGATTTATTTGTACCTTCAGTTCTCTTAATTCAGGAGATGAAAATTTATGTCCTGACTGAATTGGAAGAGAGGGACAGCAGTTTGAGGGAACCTTCATCAGGCTCCTTTTCCACTCAGCTCTCAAAAATGATAGCTTTGACTAAAGTTTTTCAAAACCAACTGCTGCTGTCAAAGACATTATACGAAATGGCAAAATTTTGAAATAAAAATGCTTCCTATTTTTTGAAAGTGTTAAGGGGCTTAGGTTTGGTGCTGGAGACAATACACATTGCAGCACTGAGGATTCAGGAAGTGGCTCTTTGGTTTGCTCCTCCCTACTCCTGTGTTTTTGCAATCTGTGTAAGAAATATTTTATCTTGCTCCGTCTACAGTTGCAGTCATCACCTCCTGCTATTTCCCTAAAATACCCATATGGTCTGAAAAGTAGAAAAACGTAGTCGCACCCTTCAGTGTGGGAGGAGAGAAAAAACAGTGCCGTTGCTTGTGTTAGGGTCGGGGGCTTGCTGCTCCTGGCAGAGGTGCCGGCTCGGGCGGGGGTCCCGCGGTGTTCCCGGGATGGCCGCGAGGTGGCTCCGAGTGTCACTGCTCTGCCGGAGCGCTGCCAGCCGGCATCCTCCGGCGTCGGGATAGCCGGGAAGCCCACGCGCAGCCCACAGTTAAACTCGTTCGTTTTTAAGGCCCGAGTTTTTTCTAGGAGCAGTGGTGCTGTGAGTTATCTTTGCCAGCTGCTGTTGGCTGCGTGTCATCAGGGCAGTAGTGAGTGCTCTGTGTTCTTAGGCACTGAGAAGCAGATGAAGATGCTCATAATGATGCATCAAGTGCAGAGAAGCTATAGGGTTTTTTTTCCTTCTGTCTTTCAAAGAGAAATAAGCAGTATTATGCTTAAAAATCCATAGATGCTTCATTTTTCCTTCGTTGGAGTTTATTATTCAAGGAAGCAAAACTTGTGACATTGGAATAACTCCCTAAAATATGAGATCTATTTGAAATGCAGCTTCTTATAAGAATAAGAATTTAAACTCTGTGCAAAATCCATTTATTGAAATCGTTTAAAGGTACAGTGGAGCTAAACCAGAAGTGCCTCTAAGTTTTCATACCCAACTTTCACTTTAGAATGGGAAAAAGCAAATCTTTAAATTAACGCTCAAAAAGGAATATATCCAGATATATGACTTCTTTGAAATGTTAAATGTAAGGTAAGAAAGTTTTTTAGTAGTTAAGTGCTTGAGGCTCTTTCATGCTTTTATATTACTCTGGTTAAATTGCTACTGCAACTTGAAAATGTTGTTCTTAATTTAATTAAATAGCTCTTTGACAAGTTTACTCTGTCTTAAATATTTTCATTGTTTCATAGCTTACTAAGGTTAGCAAATGTACAGGGGGGAAAGGTTACCTTTTTTGAAAGACACAGGGATGGAAAGGAAGATAAGATTTTATCTGTTGTGTGACTGCAATGAAGAAAAAAACAAATCTGAGGGCAGTTAATCTTGTTTTCCCTTGAATTTGTCTTTACTTATCTTCAGTCATTCTGCAGAATGCAATCAAATCTGGTATTCTGAGTCACTGGAACTTAGTTACAGTATACGTTCTCCTATGAAGCAGCAGAAGTTGTTCATGAAGTATCACACAGAGTTATGACAACAGATTCTATACCACTGAGAAAGCAAAATCCAAAGAAACAATACAAAAACTGAAGCAGGTTGGAAATGGAAGTGCAATGGAAAGCAACAGAATCAGTGAGGCTTTGCTGTATACTTTTGGTTGTATTCTGAGTTTAGTTTACATTTGGGGTTACATATAGTAATGTATTTTTTTATTTTAAATTTCGTGTTTGTCGCTCTCTCTACTAAAATTAAAATGTGGAAACAGAGGCACTGACAGTGAAGATGAAAGTGGACTGAAAGTGAAGGTGTGATGTGTATGGATCTTGCACAGAGCAGAGGATGAAAAGGCTTGTGTGATGGAAAGGAAGTGCTCCTGAGAAGGAATTTGAGCTCCATTATGAGAGCTCCAACCAGAGGGAATCCGCCCAGGCATACTGCCCTTAAGTTTAAGCATTTCTCTTGGAAGTCTGGTTATACATGATGTCTTCTCTTGTTCCATGTTGACCAGCTTCAAAGGTAGCTCAGACTTTGACAGGTTGAGCTGCTTGGCAGTATCTGAGAGGTAATGTCCTGTACAAACACCTGTTGCTCTGCTTTTGCTACTACAGCATTCCAATGCAATTGGTCTTTCTTTTTCTCTCCTCATTTCCAAGCTATTACTTTTACTGTTAGCTTTGTTTCATTTTTAAGTGCTTCAAATTGAAGAGTGTTAATGAATTCATTAAAAATGACCAACATTAAAGAAAAAGAGATGAGAGAGAATTCACTGTACGCTCAATAGTCTGACAAGTAAAAAAACCCAGAGGAGCTGTATGCTGCAGTAGACCACTATAAATTATTCTGTATCTTGACAGTTAACTGCATGTCTATATTTGACAGTACTTGGGACATGTAAAATAAGCTTCAGATCATCCTTAGTGCAAGTTGTAGCTTTTAATATTTTCTATTGGAAATACTATTTTTTTTAACTTTGCAGGAGAACTTTTTTCTGTACATCCAGATTTTGCACTGGAATAAAAGTAATTTAAGAAATACACAGTAATCCTAAAATGCCACTCAACCCTTAGAAATTCTTACTACTTAAAGTAGTGAATATGAAAGCCGTGTATAAATATTTTAAAGGCATTTCAGTTTGCTGAACTATGATGGTTAGAAATGAGAAAGTCAGAATTAAATTTATATTTCATTGCCTTATTCATAGTGTTTTTGTTTGGTATGTGGGTAATAGAGAAGCAAATCACCTAAAGAATGAAGTCTGCAAGGATGAAAACACATTTTCATAATTGCCTTGGCAGGAAGCCTGAATGTTCTCATAGCACAGCTGTGAATATTCCATGGGATGAAGGAGCTGCTCGCTCAGCAGAGGGGCACTGTCTGTGTGAGTGCCCATCTCTTTCCTAAGTCCCCCTAAAAGAAAATGTGTATGCTGGGAAAAAAACCCTCAAACCATCCATAATGATTTGCATTTTCTAGTATCTCAACTTGTCCAAAATATTTAGAAAATGGGAAAAGAATAAGAGGAATCAAATCAGTGGAGTGAGGTTTGATTTCTGTTAGAAACAGCTATCAAGTGTTTTGAAGATTCTGTGCAAGGAGTGGATGTTTGGCAGGCAGGTGGATAGGTACCATTTTGGATGGATGTGCAGACACAATATCAATACTTCTCCCATTGATTTTTAATTAGCAGTGGTACAGGATGGGGTGTCAGTGTCAGGCTGCTGCTCCCAGGAGTTCATGCAGGAAATATATCCAAATCACAGCAACCTCTGTTGAAATTTGCTTGTCTCTACAGGAGGCCTTTTTTTCCACAGGGGTCTCCTGGGGCTTGTTCTGTATTGCTAATTGTTCTGTTAAGATGAGGAACCGAATTATCATGTATTTTTAACTAGCTTGGATTTTTTTTTCAGAGGCATAGTTTTCAGCTTTGCATCACTACTGTCTACATTTTATTTTTTTTTAGAGGATTTCTGATAACCAGTAGTATATAGATGCCATCTGAACTTTTGTTTCCTGTCAAAATAAAACAGCTTTCAGGTTTGCAATTGATTTGGAGAGTTTTGCAGAAAATTGTTACATTTTTCAAAGAAGCACATGAGTTTGAGTTTGCAAATTTAGCAAACTTCGTGCGGGATGAAAATCTTTATGTGATATTAAGAAGACAGAAGTTGTCCATGGTAGGCCCATTATCAGGATAGTAGAGATTTTGCTAATTTTATTACAGTGTTGTAGCTTAAATGACTTCAAAGTGTTGACATAAAGAGACCTGAAACCCTGAGGCCACCATATTTACTGCAGATGGCAAAAATTCTTCAATAGGAAATGATTATGCCATTGGGGGTAGTGTTATTTGCTTCAGGTTAGCCATTACAAATATCACTTTCTGACCTCTGGAAAAATATTTATGTTTTCTGGCTATACATTTATTTGTTAGTTTGTTTTATTTAAGCAAAATACAGGAGGAATGAAAAAACCTTTCTGTCAGTTGTGTTTGAAATTCTTTTTAGTGTTAAAGTTCAAGAATATGATGTGATATTCAAACTTCTCACAGATTTGATAAGGAGAAATATCCTACTAAATAATTCAAGAGTTGATAGAAACCTTATCTGTGTCTGGATCCCTGGAGAGCTTCTGAACTTTGTTTTTTCCCTTAAAATTAAACTTTGATAAAAATGGGTTGATTTCAAGATTTAATTGTGTAATGTGCTCTTCTAGGAATTTGTTTTCAAAATGTACTCAACTTTGATATGAAGTCCACCAAATGTTACTGGGTCTCAATCTTGGAGCCTTTGTCTGCTCTTTTCTAAGATCCAGTTGTTTCATGTCATTCATAGTGTTGTAGCATCAGTGGCTAGAACTCCATTTTCTTCACAGTGCACATGCTTGTTGAAACACTCTAATGGTAGTGCTAGTTTACTCCAAAAAATGGAGGCATCTCAGTTGTTTATGTTCAGTTATTTGAAGGCTAAAAAGAAAATGATGTATTTAAAGACAAGCTAAGAGCTAAGTTTTATCAGCTGCTGCTGCTGTCATGGAGATCAGCCATTACATTCAGCATATGCATATAAAATACTGCACAGCAGTATCCATGCAGACCTGCCTCTGGCATCCCAAGGACACCAGGGAAAGGGCAGAAGTTTCCTTACGTGCTGCCTGCCTGCATGTGTGGCTGCCCACAGCATGGCTTGTCCAGCTGGGCCTCTGAAGAGCTGCCCCTCACCAGGGAGCCAGGTGGCCAGGGAGCCTCTGTCTTTTTTTCCCTGTTCACAGGTTCCAAGTGTGTACAGTGCTGGGTATTTTTACTTGGAGACTAACTGCATTTATTTTTTGTTCTCTCCTCTCTCCTTGTTTTTTCCTTGCATAGCTCAACAAGCAGCAGCTGCAGGTGCTGAAGGAACGTTTCCAGGCCTTTTTGAACGGGGAGACGCAAATCATAGCGGATGAAGCATTTTGCAATGCTGTGCGAAGTTACTATGAGGTGAGCTGTGTGCTTTGTTCTCTGTATTATGTTCATAGTATGCCTTTTAATGCAGGTACAGGGAAAGTAATTTTAAGTTGCAAAGGCTGTGAACTTCCAAACCTGCTAGAAACAATTTCCTCCTAAACCAGCTTTGCTGTTTTAAAAGTTGAAGTCTACTGCCTCAGCATAAGAGAGAAACTGAACTGGAAAATATTCACCCTTTTTTAAGAAGGGAAAAGAAAATTTAAAAGAGGAGATAAAATGAAAAACCCCTGGTGCTAAAAATCTTCCTGACAGCACTTGATACAACTAGGCATTGCTATCTTTATCTCCATATGTCCAAGGTAGCTCTTTTAATCATCACTTTGTAAGTTACCATCCTGAGAAATATGTCTTCAGATTTTTAGTTACCATGCAGAAGGTTTTGGTGAGGACCTGCCTGTTCCCTTCCAAAAGAACTGAAGCTTTCCATGCAGGCAGGCCAGCTTTCACAATCTGCTGTGACCTCCCAGGCATGTTCAGTGCCTACAGCCACAGTGCAGATCTGTAGGTGGAGTTTGGATTGCCTAAGGGACAGGTGCAGTTCCAAACTAGAGGACAGTTCCCAGTCCATCAGCAGCATAGGGCTGGTGAATTAACTTGTTACTCTTAAGAAATGTTACTGTGTTTTCATTTTGCTTCATCTAACTTCTGACCTGTTCAATGAATCAAAAAGGCTGGATGTTAAACTTCTACGCCACTTGAGAGGTCTTCCTTCATATTTCAGCCTACCATATCTTTTTTTTTCTTTTTTCTTTTTTTTCTTTTTTTTTTTTAAATTAACTTTGGTTTTGGTATATTATTTGCTCATTTTTCCTGTCAGCTATATTTTGCTAGTGAATAATTTTTCCTTGACAGAAAAAAATGTGATTTATGTCCTAGCTTGGTTTTATCTACAATAAATTATATTGCACAACAAAAAAGAGAGGGATGGCCAAATGGTTTTCCTGTTGTGCTGAAATCATGGACTCAGTGTGTAGAAATAGAAATTTGGATAGAAACCATAAGACTCAATGTGAGTTTTCCCATATTATGGTCTGATCAGTGCTGTGGCATTTGAAATTAGGGATTCTCACAAAAACACTTGTGAAAAGATGGGGATAGGTCTGCAAGGGAAACTAGAATATGAACATTCTCAAGGTGCTATTTTGAGTGTGTGAGAACATGACAGAAGTGGTTAGAAAGTAATCCACTTTTCTGTATAGCCAGTGAAGTGAAGGCTGGGAGGAAGGACAGTTTGAGAGATGCTGCAGGGCAAGGCTAGCTAATTAGTGGCCCAGCAGTAGGTTTCAGAGTAGGGGGATGTCTCAAGACACTGAACTTGGGGTAGAGCTGAAAAGGACTTAAAAGTTGTAGTTCATTCTTTAGCACACTGTGTAAAAAGCTTGATGTGTTAGAGGAAGTAGTCTGTTCTTTGGAAAGGATGTGATCGTGAATAAAATATTTCATTATATAAAATAATTCTAAAATAAATGTCTAAACTCTCTAACTGTGCTGTTAAGATTTACTTCATGCATTTTTTAAAATAAATTTTTTTAGACACGTTACTCTTTTGGACACGATACTCTTTTTTAGTATATCTGCTCTTGCAAAGAAAGGCTGTGCATAATAGTCTAAGATAGCCTTATAAAATGAGAGGCTCAAATTTTCTTGCTGATTTCAGCCATTCACCATTTTGAATTAAGTGTGCAAGTGTTCTGGGTGTCCAGTGTCAAACAGAGAATTCCAAAACTCTCAGCATTACTGTCAAGGATGTAATGATGCCAAGGGCTTCATCCTGTGTTAATATAACATGAGCTGATATACCAGCTGTAATTTCAGTCTTTTTTTTTAATTTGTTTTTCCCAGCCTCTGAATTCCATTTCACATTCTTTCCACAGACTTCCTTCCAGACTTGCACAGCCCTTTTACAGTTCTGCAGTTTGACTCAACGTTTGCTAGTCATTTTTAATTTCTTTTCAGGGTTGTAGTAGATAATTATCAGTAGATTTAATGACCAGTACAGTGGTGGAATCCAGATGGAGACTTAGTTCAAGCTACTGCTCCTCTTTAATGCATTTAAATCAAATTTTATGCATGTGATCATATATTCTCATCTTTATTTGTATGTGTCTCTTGTGTCTTTTTCCTTTTCTTTGCTACCCATTGGTTGAAAATATTAGTCTCTATTACTTCTTTGTGTGCTCTGTTGATGCTAGGCTTTGATGCTTTCTCCTCTCCATGTCTACCACAGATGGTCCATCACATCTTCCATGTGGTTATATTTGTTAGTACTTTGAATTATGGGCATCTTCCTTGTTTCTGTCTCACAGACTCTTACAAACTTACATGTTAATTTCCTTATACTTTAATTACTCACCTACAGTTTTACCTGACAGGGCAGGAAGGAAATATGTGGTCTATCAGTAATTATTTTATTCTGAAAATTATTAACTTACCTTTAATCCTATGCAATAGTCATTGTTTGAAAGTTATTATAATATTTTTTGCAAATCCAGGGTATATTCATTACTGTAGTTGATTTTCTACTTTAACTTTGAATATGAAAGAGAAGTTCTCTTTTGGGGATGTGACATAAATTCTGTATCAATAGTTGCAGGTGTCTTCACTGTAATCCGTAGTTAATGGATTTGTTCAGACTGCGTCTTCTTAAGAATCTTAAGAGAAAGCTCCAAGGATTTAGGAACTTACTATTGCTTAGTCTTTGGTTTACGTTTTTATAAATATTTGCAGAAAGACCAATTTATTTGCTAAATAAATAAATATGAATTTCAGCATTCATTTCACCGGACGGTAAGTCGTGCTCCTGTGTCAGAACTACTTGGGAAGTTTACACCAGTCAAGTTTTTTGCCTTATTTCCTCCACTATGTCTTTTCCTAGGCTGCTGTGGTTTTCAAGACTATCTATGAATAATCTGGCATCGGTTTTCATTTATCTTAAAAATGTAGTTGAAAAAAAATTATATCCATAGGAAAAGTTACATAAACTCTTCAAGTCTCCAGAAAATGTTATTTTCATGTTCTGTGTAATCTCCACCTAGAATACAACTGCACTTTCTGAAAGTGTCACTGAAATACAGCATGTGTCATTTTTGTATACATGAATGTATGATTGTCTTGTTTTCCCCTTCAATCTCAGTTTAGAGAAGGTATGGAAATGTTTACTCTTTCCAAAATCATTCTCTCAGAATTAACATAGGATTTTATTTTTTCATGTGTGAAAATTCCATTACAGACACTGAGCCAGATCCTATCAGTAGAACATCAGATGCCGGTGCTGCTTTTCAGATAAAGAGAAAAATTCAATCATATGGCAGTTTTTTATGAGTAATTATACTGGACACGCGTCTAAGTATACAATTAAGTGAGAAAGTGACTTATGAAATAAAGTCTCTTTTATTTTGCTTAATTCAACCCTGTGTTTTAAAAATTTGTTTGTGAAATAGTATCTTTTGTTCATCAATTCTTGCATGCTTTTCCACTGAGGTTGGAAAGTGCTGTTGTGCAGACCCCTGAGAGGTTTGTTTGCCACCTTTAATATACTTAATACTCTAATTGGTATGCATATACCTTGGGCTAAACTCACACTGCCAATCCTTTAGTCTTGAATGTATGCAGTCTTAGGTATCAGTAAAATGGGTGCAAAGACTGTAATGAATGTTTGAAATACTGTGAAAACTTTTTCAATATTGTAATGATTGCAAGTTCCCAGGTTTTCAACTCTGCTTTAAGTAATGTGAAGCTGCAAGAAGTGCTCCATACCGGTGTTTTTTCTGTTTTTCTTGCTGCTTCATTTTAAATGTATGGTTCTAAGCCATGATTACTTCATGCTGCTTAAATCTGAATGTTAAGTGCAGGATCTGTAATGCTTAGTACTGTGGGATGTTTTTAGAATTTAAAATCAGACTTTATTTGACTGTACCAGTTTTCCTGTGATACAAAGATAATATTTAACATACTTTCTGTTTAAGTTGAGGGGATTTGTGTACACAAACCTTGGAGTTAGTTTGGCACTTCCAGGCTGCAAAGATGGACTAAAATTAGAAACAAAGAAAAAAAAAATATGAGGGAGAAGAGGACCCATATCACACAATCATAGAATGATTTGAGTGGGAAGGGACTCTAAAGATCATGTAGTCCAATCTGCCTGCCACAGGCAGGGACATCTTTTACTAGATAAGTCTCTCAAAGTCCCATCCAACCTGACTTTGAGGACTTTCAGCAAAAGGACATTTACAAATTCTCTGGACAATCTGTTCCTGTATTTTACCACTCTTACAAAAATTTC
The DNA here is from genome assembly GCA_008694505.1 of Cyanoderma ruficeps. Taxonomy (NCBI): domain Eukaryota; kingdom Metazoa; phylum Chordata; class Aves; order Passeriformes; family Timaliidae; genus Cyanoderma; species Cyanoderma ruficeps. The sequence goes on from VZDJ01004378.1 coordinate 4,101,082, forward strand.
TTCCTTACATCCAACCCAAATCTACCCTTAGCGGCTTTCTGAATGGTAAAATAAAGCATTTCCCTTCCTTCACACCCATGTGCGTAGGCAGCACCTTTCAGCTTCTGCAGTAAGTAGGCCAAGTGTCCTACAATTACCAAGCTCCTATGGTACTAAATCCTGAACTGCTAATTCAAGCTCTTGCACTTATCCTTAGAAAAGGATGAATTGTGTTCATGGGAGCTTTTTTATATGAAGACCTTAAATGTTGTGTTACTCTGTAAAAAAAAGTTGATGTATTTCTGTAAAGAAAGGAGTGAAATGATACTATTTCTGCCTGTGGTTGTGGAAAACTTGGTCTGAAAAATTTTTTGCATGGGTGTGAGGGCAGAAGGATCTCACTGATGAAATGACAAAAAGGAACTAGCTTTCTGGACTAAGTGGTGCTTTGGTTAGTTTTACAATTTTCTTTTTACTATCAGCTATTTTAGGCACACCATTTTTGTTCAAGGCCACAAAAGGCATAATTGATCCTGATGAATGTTTCAGAGATGAAGATGACACTTAAATGAACCAAAAAACATTCATTAGAATCAAAAGATAGTGCACACAAAATAAATAGTAATTAAATGTTGGAACATTCTGTTTTTATATTATTGAGATAAGATAATGGAATAAGTAGATTAACCATTTATTTAAATACATTAGACTAATAAGTGTAGAAGCTAGCAGTTCCGAAGCATAAATTCACTGGTTTCTGCTTTCAATTTTTAAAAAAGTCATTATTGGCATATGCATGTATTCAAGGATGTGGGCTTTTTTGCTCTGTTCAGGTTCTCTTCAAAACCTGCGTACTACACTAGCATGGGATTTATAGTTGGTATAGTCTCATTTGGAGAAGCTGTTTCAGAAGAATGGTTTTTATATTAACTTTAGGGTAATCTTATGGTGTGCCTTGTGAGGATGCCTTTTGACACCAGATACATTTGTAGTTGCAGCCCATTAGCACTTCCAGTTTCCTTCCAGTTGCCTGAAAACATGGGCAGATTTGAGGTCAGGGTAATATTCTATGGGGTCTGCTATTTTAGATGGCTGGTGTAGGCCAGTTCTTTGAAAGCTTCATAAAAGTTTTAGGGCACCCCCAGGAAAGATGCATAACACAGGTTTATTTAGGTCATCTGTTTTGTTGAAGAAGCTCTAATGCCTTCAGTGTTTTGGATCACCAACCACAATTTGGCATGTAATGGAGACTGTCTCACTGTTACCAGTCTAATTATTTTCTTGAAAGAAGTTAGGGGGAGATAAGATAGAGCAAATTAAAACGTGCTTTACATGATCTCAACTTCTTCCACACTAAGGAGAGACCCGACAGAGTGGCACTGCAGGGTTTGTGATGTACAGCTTTCTCTTCAGAGTGCTGTTGTATTGGTGTTGCATGAAAAGTGTATAGGTGCTGAAATGCACAAAGTCTCTTGCTTTACACGTAGCTACATGTAGCTACTCTTTGTGTTTGCAGACTGGAAGTCCCCTTTTCACTCTCACCTGTATGGTATCAGAGAGGCTGGGCAGCTGCACGGAAACATACAGCTGTTGGTGAAACTGTGTTTGTCCATTCTGTCTGGACACTCATATTTGTGATCACTATTCATTTGAGAATGCCATAAGGTTTCTATATCAGCATATAAAAGACCTATATTTCAAACTTTTAAATGAGGTGGGTGGTTGAAGGATAGAGTTTAGTGAATTACTTATACCAATCCTTTGATTTGGATGTGCTGATAGGAAGACAGAAAGAAATGGTTCATTGAAGGTAGATTTGAAAAATTTCCAGTAATGATATCCTTTGTTGTTCATTTGGTGACTGTTGTTGTCCCAGGCAAAGAAGGCTGCCTTGTAGGTCTGACACTGCACTGCAGAGGTAATTAGTGTTGGGTAGTGAGGTATGTCTCTACTGGGGTAAGCATTATGTGATGTTAGCTACTTGTTTATTAGATAAATTCTGAATGTAATCTGAACAAACCAATTAGAAAACCAGCAATGGCCCACACTGTTACACAACAGTGAATTTGGTCTGCTTTGCTTAATTGTTTTTTCCCTAATCTCAGTGCTGTTTTACTCAGTCTCAGAGGAAAACAAAACTTATCTGAACCTTGGTTTTGCAATTAACAGCATGTTGCACTGAGACATACACTATACATGTTTTTGTTGACACTGTCTTCTGGGCAGTTAAAGGCAGTGGAGATATTTTTCACCTAGCCTGATATTAGGAAAAAATGTGACAGTTTAATATCCTATCTGCCAAAATCTTACAGGGGATAGTAACATTTTATTCTGCATTTGTTTTTTTAATCTGAAAATCATTATTTGGAAGGATTTTTCTTTCACTTTATGATGAAAAGATGATAACTCTTGATCTTTTTAAGTTATCCTTCCTGCTACCTTCCTGAGGTCTCAGCACAGAGCCCTTAAAGTCCTCTGGATGTGGAAATAATATCGCAAAATATTTCAGTAGGAGTTATGTTAATGCCAGTGAATTTTCTTTTGTGCCTTTATATGTGTTCCATTCAGCAATATCTCAGGAGTCTCCAAATCAATGTGAAACATTTTTTTTCTCCTTATAGAAAAGGACATATTCAACCATGACTGAATTGCTATCTCTCTCTGTGTCCAGAGAGAGGTGTGTAGTTTCACCTTAGTAGTACACTTCAAGTATCTCAATATGAGAGAAGTGAAAATTCTTACAAGATGCTTATGGACTCCATTTGAGCCAAAGTTAGTCCAATCAGGCTCTCTCTGTCTCCTGACTCTTTAGGTTCCAGAATTTTCTCATGTAAAAATTTCTTTAGGCTTCAAGTTTTGATTAGCAATCCACTGTAGATTGTTGCTATATTCATCTAATTAATCATTTCACTGAATTGCAAAAAACTACTAACTAGTTTTGTGATCTTAAACACACAAAACCCCCCCAAAACCCGCACAAAAAACCGCAAACCAAACCAATCAACCAACAAACCAAACATCCAAACTCAATCCATTCAATAAACTAGCAGTAAAGGAGAAAACCTCTCATTTTCATGCACCATCAGATTGAATTTTTAGGACTGGTATTTATTGTTTCACTTACTCTTGGATTTCTAGATGGTGGGATAAATAACTTTCGTTTTCATGTTTTAATTGAGCCTCTCTGTCGCTATTTTACTTTGTGTTAGAAAGCTGTACCTGTCAAAACCTTAGAGATGTGTGACTTCTCAAAAGCTTTTAAACTTAAAAAGTCATATCTTGAAAAAGTGCTGTTAATGGTGAATTCTTAATATTTAGGTAAACCAAGCTAGAGAAGGCATGACAGTAAGGGCTAAAAAAAGTCACCAAATGTATGGCTGAAAACCAGAAATCAGTAAATAAGAAGTGAGGTTTTAAATTCTCACAGGTCTCTCTCAACTCCATTTCAAATCTATTCTGATGCTAATTTCAAAAGCCTACAACAAATTCTTATATCCTGAGAAATAAAGGCAGAATACAGACAATGATGATGTAAATATTTTCTGAGTGATTTTTTTCTCAGGTTTTGCTCGATTTACATTTCCCACCATGGGGTATCTCTGAAAAGCTACATTGAAAAACAAGATTCTTCTCAGGCTTTTATTTCTTTAAGTACTGTACAGATGGCTTTTTCTATTTCACATTGCCTTAAAAAAGCTATACTCCTCACTGAGGAAGCAAGAGGTTTCTTCAAAGTTAAATGCAGGCATTAAGTTTCTATCCACACTAGATTTTCAACAAGAAACAACATTATCTTAAACAGAGCATACTAGGAGAAACAGATTACCCAGTCTGTTCCAGTTACTGAATGCCTTCTTCAAGCATTGCTAGTGAACAGTATCTGCCTCATTAAGGAAACTTTCTTTCCACTTGGTCTTGCCATTAAACCATTTCTCCTAATTTCCTCATTCAGATTTTCCTATTAACTTAAGGTCATTGCATTAATTTAATGTCATTGCTTAGCTTGCTTTGTTTTAAATGTGAAGTGTACAATCCCTTATTTTATTGAATTACCCTTTTATATAAATATGTCTGTCCTGTGCCTCCTTAACAAAACAAAAATACTGAGTAAATTGCATATTCTTAACCTGTAATATATAATTTTATTTCAGGAATTTATTATGGTCCCTCTTTGGACCTTTCACTTTCTTATTTGTTAGGGTTGCAAACAAAGCTCCAAATCCTGGTGTGGTTCTGATACTTTGTACTGCTTTATATTTTCCTCTGTAAGTCCTCTCACCCAGGTGGTCCTTACCGAAGTGAGCGATCAGAAGGGATTAGAATTTAAGAATAATGTAAAGGAAGAAGAACATGTCTGCAGGTGTTTTGAGCACATGTCTGTGGCAGCTGTTCCCTGATCGGCCCTGTCTGTACCTCAGTTGGCTTGTCCAGACCTGGCTTCTGTCGGTCTGCTTGCCGGCATGTGGTCACAGAGATGCTGCAGCATCCAGAGCCGAGTCCCACACAGCCTGCCTGCTTGCACAGTTGCCAGTGACTGGCAAGATGATTAAAGACCATGCTGCTGGTTGGTTGTTTTTTTTTTCTTTTTCTTTTTTGCTTAGGAAATAGTAAAAAGATGCAGTTCTGCATCTGTACTTGGAAATCCATATGGTCCTAGATGTGCATATGATTTGATTTCTCTGGACATCTTTGTGCTTCCTGATACCTTAAGAACTGGTGCCAAACTAACTGTTGAGGTCCTTACCATGCTGCAAGGGCAGCACTGCCCAGCTAGAAAGCTGCAACTGGGTGCTTGGAACTTATGAGCATCATGTTACTTTCAGCATTTCCCTTCAGCTTGAATGTCAGCATGCTGGTTTGGGCCCAGCATGAGAAAATGAATAATCTCCTGGGGATGAGACCTTGATATTTTTGTTATATTTAAGTTTTCCATTCTTGGTGTACTTTTCATAAACTAGGAAAGGTTTTCCTCTGAGAGCAGCAGGCATCCTTTGTTTCCAAGTGTTTGTGTCTGCAATATGCACTGTGATAAGAATGCTTCATGAATAATACGTTATTCTGCTCCTTGTAAGTGGGTACCCCTGCACCTGAGCCTTCTAAGTCTAAGGGTAAGTATATTAATCAGAGATGAGGTTTCAATTTTAAGGAAATCCAAGCTTTTCTTAAATCTTTTTTCCTGATCAGCATAAGATGAGTCACAAATAAACAATCTCCCTTTTTCAAGTCTGTTTGCTTGCAAGTCTTCTGTAATCTTTCTTTCTTTGAACATTAGCAGTAAAAGGAGTACACCTTTGTCAGTTTATATATTAAATTACAGATTGTTTATTAGGTCTTTTTCTTTTGGTTTATTTGTTCTCCTTGGTTTGTTTATATCCAGACAATCTCGAATGCGGTGGTAGAAATCTGTGGACAAATCACAAGAGTCAGTATCCTAATACTACCTCTTCACTGTTTTACTGGTTGACTCTGAATGCAATTCAGTTTTTAATGCTTTCAAGCCTGATTCCTTTATAAATAGTTAAATTACATGGAAGCAAAAGGAAACAAAGCAAATCTAAGTGTCTAGTTCTGTATTGTTTTTTGCCGTGTTGTAATGGGCTGTAACACATGCAATGTGATCAGTAGTACTGAAATGCCCACTGAAACCTCTTTGACATTACTCTCTTGTCATCTCTTATACCTTCCTCGAGGGCAGTAGTGCGGAAGTCTTTAATTTGAGATAAATCTGCAAATCAATTTTTGCCTTCAGTTAAGTAATTTTGTAATTTTAAAGTTTAATCTTTCATAATGGAAAGCAAGTTACCTTCTTTTCTTGGCTTTTGAGCATTTGTGGCTCAATAAAACTTAGCAGAAAGCTATGAAAAAACCACCAAAACAAAACACTAAATAATTAAAAGAATTTGATTTTAAAAAAAGGCAATGGGCAAGTTTTCCAAACTTTGTAACATTCAAGCAGTAATGCTGTGTCAGATCAAAATCCAAGACATTCAGTATTTTTTGTCAGGATATCCTTTCCCAAATCAAATGAAAAAATACCAGGGCAGGGAGGCACATGCATGGATTTCCAGGAGTGTTTTCTTCAACTCCAGTTGCCAGGGCACAGGGAGATTTTCTACCTGTCCACGTTTCCATCGCTGGTAACTGCATAAGGCAATTTACCAGTTCTTCAGTTTTGTCTTTCAACAACTGGCAGAGCTGGTGGTTACTGTATTTGTATTCCATGCAGGCACTTCTGTGTCTGGAAAATGACCCTTACATCTGTTGTTAAAATGTTACCTTTTCTCATTTTTCAGAAGTTTATTTTTGAGAAGGGATATGAATGATGTTTTAGAAGGCCTGTTGTGTTATCTCCCTCCAATCAGTTCCTCCAATGTAGTAAAGGTGGGTTTAGTTGCTGTCTGACCGTTCTTTCTCTGCTTGTGTTAAGAGGGAATAATAGACTTAGAGAAGTAATCCTAAAATAAAGACATTTTTTCTGAGAGTGATATACTGTCCTAAAAATTTTATAGATGTTCAATTGTGGAAAGATTAAGTAAGCTGGTCATTGGGACTCCAGTAACTGATATAAGTTGTGTAACTGGAGAAAAAAAGTTCTTTTGAAACACCAGTTCTGATCTGAGAGTTACAGCAGTAGTCAGTGATTAATTGTAAATGATCACTGTTGCCATATTCCAACTCTCAGCCTTCTGACTGCACTTCAGATATGCCGCAAATACAATTGAGAAAATGAAACAAGGGAACAAAAATAAGTGAGCCATTCCATTTATCTCCCTCTGTTTCACTGCATGCTTTGAGCTGATGAGTCTTCTGTGCCTTAATTCTGGCAAGGGGCTCAGAGGGGAAGAAGAAGGAGAGTATCTCAAAGTGTGCTGGGAATCCACAGCCCCACCATGACAGTGCAGCTCACTGTGATGCTTTTAGCTCTCTTTCCCTCTTGGACTACTGAGCACATACATCAAGGGCTCACTGGGAAGTAAGCTAAAGCTTTCATCCTTCCACATGAAAGAGATTTACCACTTTTCTAATCCATCTAGCAGTGAGTACTGCTTCAGAAAGTCAATTTCTGCTGATGATGAACTGATCAGAAAGGAAAAGATAAAATGTCCTTCTTCCCTACTTGGGTTCCCCTGATTGTGCTACTCTGAATGTAGTTGTGGTCCAACGTGTTCAACACTGGTGTTGAACTTCAAAGCTAGGGCTCGAAGGGTAGATCCAAGTCCACACCAATCACGAGCCCTGAAGAGAAGACGGATGAAAACCCTAGAGGAATAAAAGACCATCACCCTCATGTGAGTAACAAGTTTCTCACTGCTCGAGGAGTGAACTTTAAACACACAGGACTCATGGTCGTGGCCATTGACCCAGATATGTATGGATGCCAAAGTCCTTTTTTTGGACGTCTCTGAAAAATAAGTTGAGATTTCGCCCAAGGATCTACTTGAAAAGTATTCTCTTGGAAAGGTGGCTTGTTTCTGATATTAAGCAAGGAGAGCTCTTCTACATTTGCGGATGAACCCAGAATGAGTATGCAGCTTTTGTTTCCTTGGCAATATTACAAAGATAGGTCTGAGAACTGCAGGTGGGTTGCATCCTTCCAATGTGCCAGCCTCATCATCATGACCCAACAGGTGTGCAGTTTGCATCTAACTGCATTCTGTAGGCCCATGGAGACTGAATTGTCTGCCAGCATTATAAGACAGTTTGATGATACAGAGGTCAGACTTCTATAACCAAAAAAATGTCAGCAAGAAAAGAAAAATTTACAAGTGAGAGCTGCTATAACTATTTTAAGACTGTCTGTGGAACAAAGATAAGGCCTCCTTGAACAGGAGTCACTGAGAAATTTCCAAGCAGTTGAAGGGAAGATGATTTAACTTGTGAAATGCAGATTTCTGTTTTGCCGTTAACTCTGAGAAGAACGGTGTGTATGTTTGGAATTGAGAGGGGAGTTTTAAACAAGCTTTTGTCTTTTGCCCAGGCCTCTGGCAGTAGACTGGGCAGCCTGCACCCCAAAACCCACTCTTGTTGCAAGTTCTTAATAATGGCCAGTTAGGTCTGTTACAAAATTAATTATTTATTTGATAGACACAAATTTAACAGACATAAGACTTTAACAGGTGACTTACTACACAGGATAAACACAGAAACACCACTAGTAGATAAACAATACACTGTGATTGGGGTACCCATATTACAGCTAGTGAAGAAAAGTATAGATTAGGATTAAATGTATTTTACCATCCTTTTGCTGATGGGATATACAGATGATCCTTCCTCTCAATTTACAGAAAAGTATCCAGAGATGCATCCAAATTTTGTGGGAGAAGCCCTGCACATTTCCAGGGTGTGTGTAGGAGGCTTCTGTCTCTGTGATAATTTGTGTCATTTTTACAGTGTAAAGCAGTGACTTTCAGTCAATGATATTTCAATTTTCTCTCTCTCTACATCTGCTCTCCAGACCAAGATGTTTGTTCTCAGCTGGGGTCTCAACCCTCTTGGCACCAGAGATAACCCCCTTATGCAGGTGTCCGATGCTGCTAACCGGCTGGCTCTCTCACTGGTCCGCATATAAGGGGTACAGCCTTGTACCTTTTCAGTGGGTCTGGACCTCAAGCAGGAATGTGGATGGCGTGGAAGAAAAGGAGAACTCTCACGGGGGTTTCACTAGGCTTTATTCCACCCAGAGGGCTGCCCACGTGCAGAGTGAGGCCTGGGCTCCANGAGCATCTCCACCAGAATTGACCAGGCTTTTGGGCAGAATTACAGGGTGATTGACAAGACCCATCACCAGGGAAAGACCACAGGGGGTTTGGGCATGGGGATGTAGGAATAAACCATGATAAAACAGATAACAAAACATACAGAACTTTAAGAAACCCAAAATGCACACCACAACACCCCCTGTTGGGTTATCTCACCTCAATATAACAGCTGATGTCTTGGTAGAGAAGGGAAGGGCTGAGGAACAGTGCATCACTTCAGAATCAGAGAATCAGATTGATCACTGTGGATATATTCAGGCTTAGCATTGTTTTATGGCTCTTGATCTGAATGTGTATAGTAATTTCTCCTGACTTAAGTATGAAGACTTGCAGGGGCTGTAGGCTTCACAGTAGTTATTTCTTTAAACCTAATTTCTTCTACTGAAATGAAAGGTGCGTCTGTCTTTTCCTAAAGTGAGACAGGAGGAAAATGCTGCCTCCAAAATGTTCATATTTAACCATAACAAAGTTGAATAAGTTATCCTGAAGGACTGAAAAACTGTGTGGGTAAATAACGTGTGGTACAGGGACTAGAATAACTTAAGTAGTCCAGGAATGAGACATTTCTTTTAGAAGTATATGAGCCCTGTGTTTGTTTGTGAACCCAGACCCAATCTTTTAAAAAAGTAATAGTGAATACAGGTGGCAGGCGAGTCTGCAAAGCACGAACATGCATAGACTGAAAACTCTGCAGTGTAAGCAGTAATAAGGTGTGTTATTACTATTTATTTAGAGAGGGGGAAAAACCTTTTTTACTGAAAGGTCTTAAAATGCACTGAGGTTAACAATGTAGAAAGCATTACTTATAGACTGCAAATTTAATTTTTGGTGATGGTCTTAATTTGCTTGTTAGCCTGTTAGAGGAAATGTTAATGTTAAGTTTGTGCGGTTGAACTGTCAGAAAAGGTTATGGTTAAACAGCAGTGTGGACACGTTAACAGCTTTTGTTAAAGACAGCATTCCCTTTTCACTCAGCAGACTTTGACACAGGAATTGGTGATTTGAAAAGGAAGTCTACTTTTCCTGTCAAAGTATTGTTACAGCTAGCCTAATGACAGTCTCTGAGATGCAGTTTGTTACCTTCAGCACCAAAAGACCCTGGATACTCATACTAGAGTAGCTTTTCTACATTTTTATCTCTTTGTCCTCTGTGTAGATCAGAGTAGCAGAAAGGTCTCCTGCACCTGCTGCATGTTCGAGTCCATTGCTTTGTTTGAGGAAATGCCCAGGATTTCAGTGTCCAGCATTCTTTTTCTGGATACGAGTGTAACAACCGAATAATATTTATTAGGCTATTTGAACTAATGGAAGCATTTAGCTCAGTCTTTGTTGATTCTTTAAAACATTTATTTGTTTATCTTTAAAACACCTTTTTAAATTTTGCAAACCTGTGATCATGAAACAGTTGCTGATCTGGTTGAAATCAGCTAGAGACATGAGTCGACTGCAATTCAGAGATTCCGAATGATACAAAATACCTAATCTACTATGGTAGGGAGTGAGAGTGTGTGCGTGGGGATATGTTGGATTTTTGGGGGGATTTCTCTTTACTTTGTTCATTACCTGAGTAAGCTTTATGGTGAAAGAAGGTAAAGTGGGTCTGGAATTTACAGAAGTTAAAATGGAAGTCAGAAAACAGTCACAAAGGGACACAGTTCTAAAGGTGATTTCTGTAAAATGTTCGTGGTGCTTGTAATTCACATGTTGCCGTGTGATGAGATCCAGCTGCTGCCTGTCAGCCTGAGCATGGGTCAGACAGATGGCCTAAGCATGGCCCATTAGTGAAATAAAATGCATTAATGAAAAACAACTACAAGGGAGGCTGTTTACATTTAAAATTCAGCACACATTTAGCTAATTAATAGAGCTCCAGCAAGGGACTCATCACATTACAGCCTTCAGGAATTTATTTATTCTGGACTGGAGCAGCATATCAGGCTCCATTTTGTAAAAATGCTAAGGTACTGGTACTCACATTTTGATTGACAGGTCTGTTTAAATTAGAAATCCCCCTCAATTTGTTACATCTGTGCCAAGTTTCAACACATCCACTCCCAGCCCAGAAACCAGCTTTCTGCCTTACATAGTAGTTGGTGGGAATTTGGTTGGAGTTCCTGAAAAATAAGGAGACATGGTGTTTTAAAAAGCAGGATTTAAAACAGATTTTTCCAGTGATTATCTGTTCAGATGAAGGGTGAATAATGGACCAAAACTCTGTGGGAATTCTATGTGCATAGAATATGCTGAGTTGGAAGGGAACCACATGGAGCATTGAGTCCAACTCCTGCCCTGCACAGCACAATCCCCAAGAGTCACACCATGTGCCAGAGATAATTGTCCAAACACTTCCTGAGCTCTGTCAGGCTTGGTGCTCTGAGCACTTCTCTGGGGAAGCTGTTACAGTGCCCAGTCACCCTCTGGGTGACGAACCTGTTTCTAACATCCAACCTTAACATCCCCTGGCAGAATTTCAGACCATTCCCTTGAGTCCTGTCACTGGGCACCACAGAAAAGAGATCAGTCTTTGCCCCTCCTCTCCCCTCATGGGTAAGTTGCAGACCACAGTGAGGTCTCTCCTCTTCCCCAGGCTGAACAGACCAAATGACCTCAGCTGCTCCTCATACCTCCTCCTCAAGGCCCTTCACCATCTTCATTGCTGTCCTTTGGATGCTCTCCAATAGCTAATATCTTTCTAATATCACCGAAAACTTCACACAGTTATTTACAGTTCCAGCATATAAGTCTGTATTTTAAAAAGAAACTGCTGGTGCTGCCTTGCCTTCACTCGGGGCTGGGTTTCATAATCAAATTCATCATCTGCAATACAGACCCAGTGAACTTGGATGGCAACGAGTAAGAGGTTGCCATAAGCAGAGCTGAATGTTTGTTTTTCTAATTTGCATAACTAATTGACAGCTTATTAGGAAAGCTGAAAGCTAGAGGCAGGAAAACAAATTGGTTACAGCAGAGGAAAATTACTGTTACAGCATTTGGGTACTGGGGACACTGAAACCACATTAAAAAATTATTCTTCAGGAGGGCAGATGGAGCAGTGTGTCAGGAGGCCTCGGAAATGTTTCAGCTGATTATGGTGGTATTGCCACTGGTTTCATTCCATGGCTGTGCTTCTGCAGCACACTGCCTGACTGCTACAGCCATGGCCACAGCAACACTAAATATAGTTCCTTGTGCTGGTTTTCTTCTCTGAAGGTTCCAGTTGTCTTGTTTCTGCATCTCCATGCCATGCTGGGTGGCTGCACTGTTCATCTGCATGGGGCCTGATGGGCAAGAGTGCTGACCATATGGGATACTACTGGCTGGTCTGAGACTGCTACCATGTGCAAGGCACCTAGTGCTGCTTCTCAGGGCTCTCTGTCTGCAAACAGCATCCGGAGCCACACTTCTGGAAGAGAAACTCTGGGGGGGGCAGTGTCGACCGTATTGGACTGATTGACAAACAGGATAACCAAGTATAGGGAAGGAAAGGATATATCCAGCCTCAAAGAAAATATGTAAAAAGCAAAAGGTCTCACCTGCCAAAACATCTACCTCAAACACCCTAAAATTAAAAAAAAAGTGTTAATTGTGTTAAAATAGTTCTAGTCATATGTTTTGTGGCCATGATGAAAGCAACAGTATTAAAGATAAGAAATACAAAAAAATTAGCTTCAGCAGTAGAAGAGAAGGCTCTTCATGCAGCCTGCTGATTTGTATTTGAGAGTGGGAGAAACTTGTTTCTTAATTTCTGTTATAAGGAGGGGAAAGTTAGGGAAAATTCTTTTTAGGTGGCTTTGATTGGACATTTCATGTAGCTGGTTGTAAAATACTGTCAGATCTTTTTAGGGCTTCTTGCAATGATTTTTCATATAGGACTTCTAAGGAATATCTTTTGGGTCATGTAAAAATAGGACTTAAAGAGTAGAATTTCCATGGCAGCATTCTGAAGCTCATCCTGCCTGTTTAGCTGGCCCTGTGCCTTGTGCTGGGAGCATTTCAGTATGTTCTTGAGGAAAATGTTGTGAGGAGGAGGAGGTTTGTTAAGAACTAGCTAAAGTTTAGACAGCCAGAGGGCTGTATGAAAAAGATGGGCATTATCTAAGCCAGAAAAGAACTAGGTTGATGAAAATTGGAAAAAGATTGTACCAGATTTTTAAAAACAAACCACAGAAGAAAGCAATAACTTCAAGATAATGCATTGTTTATAAATGAAATCATAACATCCTATCGTAGACAAAATAGGAGAAAGTCTGTAAAAACCCCCAATAAATAGGAAAAAGCAATTTAAAGAAATGCCAGTTAAGCATAGTATGTATATTAAAAGCTAAAAACAATTTCCAGTAATCCAAGTGAGTAGTTGTACAAATGGTTCTCACTTGAAGGGGTCAGATATCTTCAGGTGCAGTGTATTTCCAAATGGCAGGAACCAAAGCAATGATCTGTAGAGAGCAAGTGACTCTGCAGAGGGAAGACTACTCAAGAAAGAAAACAAACCCATAATTATTCTGCATGAATCCCAGAACAGTTAGGGTTGCAAGGGAACTCTGGAGATCATCTAGTCCAAACCTCCTGCCAAGGTAGAGTCCCATATAGCAGGTGACAAAGGAACCTGTACAGGTGGATTTTGGATGTCTCCAGACAGGGGGATTCCTTCACCTTCCTGGGCAGCCTGTTCCAGTGCTCTGTTATCCTTAATGTGAAGTCTTATGTTGAAGTGGAACTTGTGTTTTTAATTTATGGCCTTTGATACTCATGTCACTGGGCGCTGGTGAAAAGAGTCTGGTACCATCCTCTTGGCACCCATGTCTGAGATGTTTATATGCATTGATGAGATCCCCTCTCAGTCTTCTTCCCTAGACTGAACAAGCCCTGCTCCCACGAGTCTTTCCTCATAAGGGAGATGCTCCAGTCCCCAGATCATCTTTGTGGCCTCTGTGGGACCCTCTCTTTGTCTTTCCTGTACTAAGGAGCTCAGAACTGGACACAGCACTCTGGGTGTGGCCTCACTGGGGCTGAGTAGAGGAGCAGGATCAGCTCCGTCAACCTGCTGTCCACACTGTTCCCAATGCACCCCAGGATATCAAACTGCAGTGATTTTAATTACTTTAATTGCTGTCTATTGCCACATTTGTTCCATCTCCAGAAAGGGATATAGCAGACGTAAGAGCCATAGAAAAGAACATCGTATGTGTATATATATATATATATATGTGTGTGTGTNATATATGTGTGTGTGTATATTTTATATTTATTTGTAAACCAGAGTGCAGATTATAAAGACTCTTCAGCAAGGCTGCTAGAGTAAATGCAACTACTCTCTCAGTTTCTGAAACAGAAGAATTGCTAAAGTTCCTGAAGCTTAAAAAACTTTTAATAATCACTGGATGAGAAGGGGAAAATGGATGTGCAAAATTGGGACCAGTTTAATAAAAGTTGATTGCCCACAAACTGTAGTTGCAAATATGTTGAATAAAAGCAACCATATCCACGAGGAAGGAGATTCTGCAATTAAACTGAGTGTGAAACATCTGTAACTGGTAACAGTATAACTGAGAATATGTTAAATGTAGAAGATTGGTAAGAGAAATATTCATAGGGGGCAGCAGGGAAGAGAAGTTCTGTACTTACCAAGGCAAAGGTGCTTTCTGCCTTCTAGTCAGCACTTCTTGTAGTTCATAGAAGAAAAAAAAAAGTTCTATAAATTAAAAAGCCAAGGGCATTACTCAGCATCTTTTCTGATACCTATAACTTCTATTAAACTAGTTTTAGTCTGGCAGAAGGTGATACAATTTTAGCCATATATCTTGTTAACCCAAGAAAAAAAATACTCTCACAGTTATTAGTATGGCAGTCTTAACTCTTTGAGTAGACCTTCATATGAGATGGTTGCTTTGAACCTTTCAGATCAAAATGGCTACAGCCTTGATATATTAAATATAAGCTAGGTTTCCCTTATCAGAGTTCACATATGTTAACTGAGTCAGATTCCTTGCTCAGAAGGTTAAATATTTGTTTTCTAAAGATGTAAACAAGGTCATGTTAAGCTTGTGAGCAGGTTCTAACTTTAGGAGCTACAATAGCAATAGCTCCGCCAGGGCTTTTATCTCTTTTTCTGTCTACTCTATAGGCATTTTATCTTCTTTGAGGCTTCTCTCCAGTGATTTTTTCATGCTCGTGTTTATGTATTTAAAATTAATTTGTTGCTGGTTAAAACAGATTACCATGCCTAAGAGGAGGAACTAAGAATAAAGACTGCTTCCTTCCAGGTGAATGTTGTAATATCATTAACCAGAGGCCAACTTCCCGTGTCTCAGCTGTTTTAGGAAGATGGAGAGGCCTCCTTGACTGAGGAAAGTCAGTCTCTTCATTGATAGAGAATTCGTTCTTTAGAAAAGGGGAGATACAGTTTTCATTCTCCCAACCCCCATCACCTCACATTGTGAAGGAAGTGGCTTCTTGCCTGCGTCTCAGTTAAATTATTTGACCATTTCCCTCCAGGACTGTGAGGCAAGTTAGGTCAGCCAGCTTGATGCTTGACGGTGGAGCTCTGAAGAGAAATAAGATCTTTAGATATCATCTCTTTTGTCTGTGTTTAGACATCTGTGAACCCTGTAATGTTATGCCAAACTTTCTGGCACAATGCTTTTAGCATTTGGAGGCACCTAGGCCTGGAACTTCCGCTGCATGGTAAATTCCTACCATCAGAGCTGGAGGGTCCTTCTGAGGTTTGTCCCTGAATTTTCCCACCTCCTTCTATTATAAAGAGCTTCTGATGTCTGTATGCCATGAGTACTTAAATAATTGATGGTTTAAATAAATGGAAAGAATGAAATGGTTTTTAGGATGTGTATGTAAATGCTTTCAAAGATAGTGGTTTGAGAATTCATTTAGAGTGACCTTAGTGAAAGCTGCCTGTGGGAGGATTTCTCTCCCCCCATCTCAGTGTCCCCACTGCATAGCCAAGTTGTGAGCCAGGTTTGTCAGCTCATAGATAGAGCAGGTTGTTTCAATTATCCATTTTTTGTTAATTTTCAGCTGGATCAGCTGTTCAATTAATATGACTGAGTCATGGAATTGAGATAATCAGCAGATTTGAGTCAGCTGCCAGATAGCCACTGAACACTTGATGAGGAACTCTTGGGCAAGAGGTATTGGCTGCCTTTTGGTGGCTGCCAGTCTCAGATTGTCATAAGCATTTTTTCTCAAGACTACTTCTTTTTCCTAGCATTTTAATAATTTGCAGGGGAAATTGAATGATGGTATTATTGGCCTTAATGATTATATGCCATTATTAATAATGGTTAGATACCATTGTTTAGGTGACAGCTGGTGTTAATGCATGCACACACAGAATAATTCAAATGTCATCAATGAAAGAACCTTAATGGTAATACAGAAAATAATTGGACAATGCTTCTTCATCTTTTTTCCCAGCATTCTGTAGCAGATTAAACTTTGTCCACAGACAGCAATTTTCTTTTTTAATAAAACATGGTGGCCCCCTCCAAGTCCTTTCCATACTTTTTCACTTGTAGATATGGATAATCATGATTCTGTTGTGTCGTGTGAAGAAGCTTTAATAGTATTTATTTCTGTAGTATGTAGCTCATAATTGTTGCATAAAAACACAAAGTGAAGTACACTCAATTAAACACCTGCAGGAGTAAAAAGGGATAAGTCAGGAGAGAAGCCACCTCTGTGTGATTGGGGTACATATCTGTGGTACATTTTTTTTTCTACTCCTATTTGCTCAAATTAGAAAATGTAACTTTCTTCTGACTCTGTTCCCAGAGCTCTCAACTAGATAAAATGAGAAAAACTGAATTTCAATTGAAATATCAGAAGATCTTATCTAAAAAGATGAGGATGTCAGTAACAGTTCCATTGGGTTTTAGATTGATAACATTGATCTCTATGACTGTGTTGGAGTCAGAAGTTGATATTGCTTACGTAGCATTTATGTAAAGTCTCTATGGTATTATGGATTATTTTGAAGCTATCTCCAATCCTTCCATTTTTTCTTCTCTAAATAAAGCTTCAGAATGGAAGCCCAGCCTCAGATTTACTCTAAAACTAAAACCAACTAAACAAAAACTACTAAATGAAGCGTAGCATAATATCCAGAAGGTGCTAGCAAATTAGGGTTCCTAAGTTACTTTTGGGCTGGAACCGTGCCATATATGACAATATGTAACAAAACTGCTTTTCCCTCACATTATGACTTCTTTACCCGTTAACTCAGTGGGCATAATGTTCAAAAATGGGCACTGTTTGTAAACAGTCTTTTTGATTAAGAAAACAGTGTACGGAGGGTTCTTTTGATAAAGAAAGCTGTACATCTAGTTTAATGCCTTTGCTCAGTTTAGTGTTAGTTCTGAGTATGTCTGGGTATGGGAAAGGGGCCTGGGCCATGTTTCAGTTCCACATGGAGCCGGGGAGATCTTGGATGAGCAAGATGAATTTTCTTGGATGTCTCCAAGGAATATTCCAGCAGGGAGCATTCCCAGTCTAACAGGCTGTAGGTAGGAAAATTAAGGATTAAAAAGTTAGCATCTTGCTTTTAATTAAGTACTGAGAAATACTGCTAGCTAGCATTTGAAGTAAAGCTAAAATCTGGTCAAATTTCAGTGTAAATCTGTTTCTGTTGCTGGCATTGAGATATAACTGCCCTTTTTTAAATTTTAATTTAAGGTTTTTTTCAAATCTAGAAGTGGCTGCTTAGCTTGGCGTTTTTTCATTCTTGATGTCAGTTGCTCTTTACATCCCAAAAGATCAAAGCTTGTGCATGACAGTGAAGTTTCCCTGCCTTTTGACAATATGTTTATGAACTGTCTCTATGATGGTTCCACTGCCAGTTTCTTGATGATATTGCAGCTCTGATTGCTTCCGGTTTGCATGGCTGAAACTGAACCTTGCTCTGTGCCTGGAAGCTCCAAAGTTTTCTGGTATAATTTAATGCAGACAGATTACAAATGCAACCTGCCAAAATGTATGATAACTTGAGATGTTGAGCTTGGCTCTGTCAGCATGTGAAGAAGAGCCTGCCAAAACCAATTGGCTGTGCTGAGTGAGAAATGAGGGCAGGTCCAGGTAATGCCAAGGCAGCATTCTTGTATTTGAGCTTCCATGTGTCTCGTAGATGTGTGCATCTTCTTAGCTGTGGCTGCTCCATGAGCACGTGCTCTGGGACATGGCAGAGCTGCTGCACAGCTTTGCTCCAGTGTGCTGGGCTTTGTAGTTCGAATCTGGCAGTATTGTAAAAACTCATTTCTCTTGCGTTGAAGATAGAGTTCACTTTTTTGTCTTGTTGGGCAGATGCATACTGACTTTGTGACTGCAGCAACTATTAGACTTACCTTCCAGTAGTGTGTTTCTTGTTATGTTTTTTTCCTTTTCTTAATCTTTACCCCTTACATGTTCAAATTCCCTAGCCTTTTGCCTGTTTCATGTTTTATGGGCTCAGTTCCTAGTGTGAGGGTGAGATAATCAGATTTCACTGAATGGTGCCATGAATTCTGAAATGACACCACAATACAAATTCCAAGTATATGCTCACTGCTTCTATTATAACTGGAGTTTTTTCAGTATTTAAATAGTGATCATGATAAATATGTAAATTCCACAGGAAATTAACCTGTCAGTAATAATAAGTATGTTGAAAGGTGCAATAATTTGTGAAAGTGACCATGATAAAGAGGTTGTTTCTGGCTGTCATAAAATTTATGATTAACATAAAAAAACCTTTAGGGATTATTCTGGGCTCTTCGGACCATCAAATTAGAAGATCTGTGTTAGAAGATGACAGAAGGCTCTTGGTATGAGTAATGTGTTTCAGAAGTTGGCAGATGAATAGTGCAAATGTTTCCAAATAGCCTGGCGCAAAATTGAGTTACTTTTTTATGAAAACTGCTTAGATCAGTGTAAGTCTGCTTTTAGATAAGTAAATGGGAAATGTGTTTTGAGAATAGGCTAAAAGAAGCTGTAATAAAAATGAAAAATCTTATGCATTAGTGGAATTATGACTAGAAATTGAGTGGAATAACAGTACAAAGACTAAAATGAGGAGAATTTGCGATCAGACTTTGGCTTTGCAGAGTTCAGAATTTAGCCTTACGGGCGACAAGAGATGTGGTCTTCTCTTTGGGCATTAAAAATGCATTATGTCATTGACTAATAGGCTAGTCACAATAACCAAATAATTTAAGTTTTATCTTGGTGTGAGTAGAGCTGTCTTTACAGCAGGAGGGTAATGCTTGTTTGCTTATTACATTTGACTTGTGAATCATTTGCATTTCTTGCAAAATCTCTTGACTGGCTTAGCTTGAAAACATTTTGGAGCTGCATAGGCACTACTTTCATTTAAGAGACAAAGTTAAAAAAATAAGGATATGTTCCTGTACCTTTCTAGTTTATTGAAACTGGTGCTCATAAGTGGAGAAAAGAGAAAGAGATGAAGTCTTTTTGGGGTGAATTTGAAACCAGACTGGGCACAAACTGGAGAAGGAGAACTTTTCAACATCGTGGTGGTATTGTTTTCTTTATTTCTTTTTTTTGTCCTTAGTTCTCTACACTGTACTTGTTGCTGTGAGCTGTGAAGCAAAAAAGTTCAGGACTTTGGAGTTCTTTTTTGGGAGGGGCCCTCAATTATAAGAGCTCTGAGAAATTTTTTCCCCTGCTTCCATGTGTAACTGTCCAACAAAACTCTGTGGGATCTTGGATTACACTGAGTACATAACTAGGTTTTGTCCCTTGGTGTACACAACCATAGTTATCTCTAGGCAGGAGGTTCCTCTGACTGTAACATTCAGACTGCCCCATTAATTGCAAATGAAGTTTCGTAGGTTGTCTTACTAGTATCAGCACCTCTCTCTGGAAGCCCAGGATAGGAAAGCCATGGTTGTGGAAATGCTGAGGGAGGAGGATGAAGGCGTATTAACAATGTCTTCCCCATTGTCCTGGCCTGGGTGCAGATTTTCTTATCTCACCCGGCCATTCTTTTGGACTTTAGGCGTTACCTGAGCAGTATAGACACCATGGAGGTCAGGGGCAGGGTGAATTTGACAGGCAGCAGTTGTTCCTGTAAGGGAACACGAAGGCATTAACTGGCTGGTGTGGCTGTAGAGAAGAAGTTACTGTTCACTTTTTATGTCTTTAGGTAAATTTAAGACTCAAATAAAATAAAGTTAAATCTTTGCGATAGAATACTACTAGCAAGGCAAAATAGTTGATGATTCTATAAAATAAATAAATAACAAATTGAAGGTGTTTCTGACTTGAGATGATATCTTGAAAGGTAATCTTTAAAATGGTCTGAAGAACATTGAAGTGTAGTGAATTTTCTAAAACTTTAAGTACTCTAAAGAGAGAGCAAACTATGACTAAGAAGCCTCAATGTTCCCATTAAAGCTGTTTGGACCTTGACATATAATTGGAATGTATAAAAATAGTCCAACTTGTAAAAGTTTGCATTCTGCATGCTAAAATCTAGAGGGATTAAACTGCAGACCAACTGTTCATTAATCTTCCCATTGAAGCATTGCTGTCTGAAGTGCAGCCAGCTGGGTGATTATTAAATCTAAGGAAGGATTTAAGATTTAGAATGCATTTTGAAGCTTTTTTTGTGTATTATAACTTTCCTGCCAACACCATGAACTGATAACCCTTGTGAAAAATTAATCAAGGAAAATGTATTGGGTTTTTTTGACACACAAAGATTACACTTAATAAAGAGGGAGAAAGGGAATGTATTTATTATAAAGTCTGGTTTTTTTAGTAAAGTTGTACTGGAATAAAAATATTTGTTAGACTACAGTTAGCAGGTAAATCCTACATGCCAATGTCTTAGTGTTTGCCAGTCCTGAATATCCTTTATAACTTTCTGGAATAGAAAGGCATTCTAATGAGTGGTGAGATGGTGTTGCTGTTGAAAAATATCCACACAAATAATAATTCATTCTAAGTGCAAAGACATAACAAACAATTCCTCAAACACTCCCATTTTTATGATGCATTGTCCCTGCCTGCATTTGCACTTACATTCCATTGTTCTTACCATCCTCTTAAAACAAACATTTTGAAATACAGATTGTCTTTTGGGAGAAGCAAGGAAGCAATTTTTGTAACACCAAATACATTCTCATAGCGAAACTAGTATTATCTATCCCATCAGCTTGCAATTAAACTCAACTGTGTTGTTCCATCCTGTTTCTCCCCAAACGATTCCAAGTCTGCTGTTTTGGCTATTTAGAACTTCTGGAAGGCATCTGTGCCACTTGCCTTGGCATGTTTTGTCCATACTCTGGACAATGTATCTTTGCAAGCTTCTCTGTCCTCATTGTGGGAAGAGAGGTTCCTCTAGGGAGTGCTTCAAAGCATCTAGGGAGTGCTTCAAAGCAGAGCCTGCATTAGGTGGTCTGGGTTGTCCTCTGGAGCAGTGTGCCCTTGCCCAGCATATGGAAAGCGGTCTAAAATGGATGAATTGCATAGCTAAACATGGGTTGTAGGACAGTTTGTACTCATTTAATCCTCTGGTTTGCATCTCTTTATTTACTTGACTCTAGTCAAGCAGTTCTAGATATGTGTGGCAGTTGTCACCTTCTTTTCTCCTGTTCAGCCCGTTTGTTCTTACTTCCCTTATTTTAGTAATGATGGAAGTATTATTAAACAGTTGTAGTGAACTATCCTAGCGGCTGTTGGCTCATGCAGGAGGTGGGAGGTGGAATCAGCCTTTTCTATTTGGCTTTGGGGTGTGAAGTACACAGCTGTGGTTCTTTCTCATAGATCTTTTGCTCTGTCACTTCTGCACACTATATCTAATTCTCAAGAATACTGTTAAAACTATGTCACCCTTCACAGGATGCAAACCAAGTTTTTTCTTAGATGGAAAGTGGCTGCATTTTCCCATTTCTATTGTTGCCCTAAATCCTGGGGATCACAGTCGGAGAAAGACGCTATATTGATAGGTAGGACATCATGAATAAGCCTTCAAAGGCTTAAGAGGGTCTACTCTTTTCCTTGTTTTCCAATGGCTACCCAATTTTGCAGTGCTCACAATGTGTCAGTTCTTTTCCAGTTTCCTTAGGCCGCAGAGTGAAGTCAGTGCTTTCATCTTTCTCCCCACCCAACAGTGCCCTTTCTACTCCACCAAAAAAATAAGCCACTAAAACTAATTAGTACGGGGAAAGAAAGTGGCAGGTTATTTGCTTAAGTTGTCAGTTTGCTGGCACTTTTTCAGTCGCTAAAACAGAAAAAAATAATGTTATTTGACAACATTTCAGGTGGCTTTGGCCCAATTTCTGTTTGCTCATGTCCTTTTTGAGCATTCAGCTGCTGTGGCAGAATATATAAACTGGAAATGAAAAAATGGCATTGATCAGTGAAAAAATATATGTACTGAAACAGTGTCCTCACTTTGCATGAAAGTATTTAGGGTGGTGATGGGTGATAGGACTGAAAGGATCTCAGCAGACCTGGTCTGACTATAGAGTGCCTGGTATTATGTTTAAAAATATAGTAGTATGCTCATTCAAACTAAAAGCTATTAATCTATACTCAGGTGAAAATGGTTAATGCAGAAGCACATTAATGGTAATAGGGAAGTGAAATAACCAATTCTTTTCATCTCTGACAAAATGAACCCTGTGCAATACCAATGATGAAAACTGTCACTTACATAACATCCACTTTCAGTCAAGTGGAATAAAAACTAGAACCACAAGTGACTCTAGAGGAAAATTTAGAGAAGTGAAGGACTATTTTCCCTTCTTTATTGTACTTGCCCATTTACTTCAACTTTTCTCACAGTTAATGCGAGAAATTGGATTTTATATTTAGTAACATTGTATCCTAAGAGGTAGCACTGTCATAAGAGATAAAGTGCTGGGACTTCTTCAG
Source organism: Cyanoderma ruficeps (assembly GCA_008694505.1). Taxonomy (NCBI): domain Eukaryota; kingdom Metazoa; phylum Chordata; class Aves; order Passeriformes; family Timaliidae; genus Cyanoderma; species Cyanoderma ruficeps. The sequence goes on from VZDJ01004378.1 coordinate 4,123,713, forward strand.
TTATACAGCACTGAGTAAACACCAAAAAGTCAAAGAATTGAGAAAGTTTTTAGCAAGGCAAATGAAAATATGAGTTAATAATTTTAAGCAGGTGTGTGCTTTTCTCAAGTATGCAGGTACCAGGGGTAGTTTTGCATAAGCTAGTCATCATCTGTTGAATGTGAAATAGATAAATAAGCTTAGTAAATGGTTTTTTTTCCTAACCCTTTTTAGCAGGGCTCTGTTTGCTACTCATTGTTTCTATGTAAGTATGTTTCCTTTTTGAAGTCTTTTTTGGGTTTTTTTTCAATCTTTGGTTTCTTCTTCTTTATTATTTTTATCAGCTTTTGTTGTCCTTCATCTTCTTCCCTCGTAGTCAGGGTTGGACACCTTCCTTATGGAATTTGCTGGAAAACAGAGATCAATTGTGAGGTGAGAGTAAGCCTTTTTACGGTGACATCACCAAGGCATGCTGTGTTATAGATTCAATTTAAAAACCTTTGTCAGTCTTATGCTCTTTAAAGTAGACCTTTTGAAAGTCTCATGACTTGGAACTTCCCAGTGGAAGAGTTCTGGTCAGGGAGGAGTTCTGGTCAGACAGAGTCAGCATACTGGTGAGCAAGCTGTTAGCTCTCTTATAAGGAGGAAAGAAACTCTGGAAGCAATGTGCTGATCAGCTCCTAAAGCTTTCGTTAAATTTCACTTTACTAACCAAGAAAATGCACTTTGGTAAAAAAAGGCTTTGCAAATTACTTCTTTGTTAGGTAGATGGTGATGAGTATAACCAAGGACAGTGAGCATGTTGAAACCCTACACATTGGAGGAAGAAATTCTTGATATGGTCAAGGAAAACTGTTTTTTATTTCCCTGCTGAAGCAGTTTCATGTCTGCTTTAATTGCCAATTCTTGAATAAATTGGGAAAATAGCAGAAGAATAGCTTGCTGGTGACTTACCTGGCTTGGTGACAAGACAAGCCCTGCATTTAGCTTGGAAGCAAACAAATGTGTTTGTCAAAGGATGAAACTCTTCTCCCTCCCTTTGGAATTGTGTATTGCTCAATATAAAGTATACTTCTCCTTGTGCTTACCATCTATATCAGTCAATATATTAAAAAGATACTGAAAACTTCTCATGTCTAGCATGCAGTTGGGTTTTTCTTGCTGTGGTGCTAATTAACATCTTCCCCTGGCAGCCTAAGTACCATTTCTGCTGTGGAACTATTGAACTTCATGATTTATTCTAGATCCACTGTGTGTGATCTGTTCTTTCTCCTATAAGTAGGTCTTGAGAAACATCTACAGGGATAATACAGCTTTTTTATCAGGAGAGAGTTAATGGATAGAAAAGCCTAGGCCTGTACAGAAGCTGCTCAGTCTCCAGTGACAAATGCATTATTTCCAAAATTAAATGGAATGATGAGTTGAACATATAGGTGTGATTTCAGACCTCATGGCATTGCCTACAGCATTTGTACGCTATCCTAGCCAGGAGAAAAGCAATGTGCAGAAGGGATAGTGTTTTCTCACCAGCAGCACATCAGATTTCCCATGCCATTACTGGACAAAGGATTATAAAGACTTCTTTTAACAACTGGCTTCTTCTTAAGTTTCAACAAACCAAGCATCACAACATTTTTAAATATACAAGTCTATTTAAGCTGGTTTTTTATCTATTTATCAGATTTCTCCCTTGTTGCTCAGGCTGCAGTCCGCACACATTTGGGGTTACCAAGTGTTGCTAGTTGAGGCTGGGCGTGTCCCACTTTAGGGACAGAAAGAGAGCAGGTCAGAAGCATCGTGAGGGGGAACAAACTCTTTTTTACTTTATTTACAATTTAATTTTTTTATACATTTGTACAGAGGTCTAGAGATTGGCTACAGAGGTCGCCACCTCTCAACCTGGATGGTGGACATCGCCATCAATCATTTCTTCTCTCAGAGGAGAAGAATGCAAACATTCTAAGAATAAACATTGTTTACATGAAGCTGCGTGAGAGAACTTCTGCACAAAGACAAAAAGCAGAAAACTCAGGGCAACACTCCCTGGCATAGACAACTGGAAGATGAGAAGTCATTTTGGTAATTGATTGCTTGTAATTACCCTCATGCAAGGTCTAGCATGAGCATCATTTTTGGGAAGATTTGCATCTTTGTGGCTGCTAGAGTTGAATATGTGGCTGTGGATCAGCCTGCAGAGAACTAAAATTATGTGAACATTCATTGCCTGTGTGAGCAAAGTCACTAAGGAAGGAATACATCCAGGTGATACTTGGAGAATAACTTCTACTGAATCCTGGTACCACCCTGAGGGCCAGTTCCATGATGCGCAGAGTCCCCTAGTGTGCTTCAGCCTGAGCAATGGGACTTGCTCAAAGGGGAAACTGTACTGTTAAAGTGGAAATCACAATGCCTGTTTCAAGTGGAGGCATAGCAAAGGTGATCCACACCCATCTCATGTAGGCAACAATCCATGTACTGTGTCTCACTGGGGTGCAAAAACTGTTGTTGCTGTTGTCAGCAGTGAAAAGAGGCTAAATTTGCTTGTTTCAAGAGGGTAGGTGGTTAACTTTGTTAAATGAATCCAGGAGAAAACACTGCTTCTGGGTGAAACACTTTTGTGGGTTTTTTATGGTGATTGTCACTATACCTCTGTTTGTTCTTATGCCCCAGGCACGAACATTGCAGTACATGACTCTGTGAAATGTGTTGCCATCAGGAGCAGCAATTTGGCTAGACATTGGTAATTCCTTGTGCATTTTGAAAAAACTGGCAAAGAACAAGTCCCAGTGCACAGTGTTGTGTACGCTTACAAGCATGTACCCCCTGGAGCAGTAGCACACATTTTAATTTTCAAGAGTTGAGTTTTGGTGGGTCTTTTTACAGATAGCTGGTTGCTAATATGGGGTAAATGTCCAGAGTGCAGCTGCAGTGCCCAAAAGAGCTGAAGAAAGCAAAGTAAATCACCTGAAGATTTCAACTCGTAGTGATTTCTAAATTATTAATCTTAATAAGAAGAAATCATAGCTTAATGTGCTCAGGAAGGGTAGTAGATATATTAGAAGAAAAAGGGAAAAATATTAAATGATTATGTCTATTTGGATGATGATGGTTTATTACTTTTAATTTTATTTCCTTTTGTCACCTTAATGTAGTGTGCTGCTTTAAAGAGGCTTTAAAAACAAACAAAAAAATTATGACCTTACTGTTAGCCAAAATTATTATTTTTTTATTATTTCAGATTTCTTACCCTCTCAAAATTAGGGAAAACTGTGCGATATATACTTCTAAGAGAAGTAACCTTTCATTAACAAAGTAATGATGGAAATGCTGAAGTAGAGTAATCGGAGTTTATAAGTGCAATTTCTTAAAATATCAATGTCTTTTTTTTTACTTGAAGGTGAGGACTCTGTTCTGAAGACTTATGTAGATTTAAAAATCGGATCCTTTAACTCTGATCTTCCGTTATAAAAAAATCAAAATAGTGCCTGGAGGATATTTCTAGGGTATGAAAGAGAACAAGGGAGGAAGAAGACCTGCAAGCAATGCCTAATTTACTTTTTTTCTAAAAATGCGAAAAGTGCTTCTGATTTCAAAATACTGAGCAAATCTCATTAACTAGCTCGATTTCCACTCATGTTCAGCAGCCAAGAGTTATTAGAAGTAGCTATTGAAATGCATTGATAACTATTAGTGTCTTCTTCAATATAAATGCTATTTCAGTAGCCAATGCAGTCATTTTATTCAAGGAGCATAAAAATAATGAATATTACTCTTGGATGTATGATACTACTACATTAATTATTTATTCTTGAATCAAAATGATCTTGTTCTTGTAATTTGTTTAGTTGAACTAATCTAAACATCAACTTAATTTTTGGTGTGTGTTTTTGTCTTTCTTTCAAGACTGTTAAAAGTGCAGTAAGAACATCATATCTGAAACAGTGTTTTTTTCCTGCAGCTGCAAGGTGTAGCAGCAGACAGCCCTGGTCATGATCTATATTAACTGCTACTAGGAATAAGCCTTTGTTCTTAAAATGCAGAGTTGTGGAGGCTGTTCTCCAAACTGTCAGAAGTTTTTGCACCTTCACCAAATTCGCCCCAGCTCTTGGTGTGATGCATTGTGTGGTTTCGGTCTAGAGCAGAACTATTGAGGGATGTGAGAGCTGGTCCCAGAGAACACTGCTCACATTAATGACTGAAATGGGAATACTTTTTATTCCTGCAGAACAGGAAGGACTTCAAGTTGGTGAGACCTCTTGACAGTGACAAGTGTTGCTAATGAGCTGTGCCATGAGAGGTTTTGAAGAGCTGCTGCAGTAGCTGCATAGGGGCTAGTTAATATTTCTCAGTAAATGTCTTATGCTTTGTTTTGCCTCAAGTAATGCTTCTTGATGCACAACATGATGATGCATGTTACATCCAATTTTTAAATAAGAAACCTATTTCAATTCCTTTTGGTTTGCAGGAAGAGAATTACTGTCTTTTGCAGAAATTTTATAGCTCAATTTAGCCTGGAAAATTGCTGTCTTTTTCAAAAAAAATTATTCTGTATGTCGCAAACTCAAGACTTCTGGTAATTGTACAGAGCACAGCAGGAGCTTGAGTACAGAACACATCAGAAAAGTATATCAGAGACCTGAAAAACTCTCATAGACTTGAATATTCCTTGGACTTCCATCAAAGTCCTTTTTGCCCTTGTTCAGTCTTTATCAAAGCAGTACTTCTGTTAATTTTTTTTTCTTTTTGACTGACAAAAATTGACAATTTCTGATATGACATAGTTGCCATTAATCTTAATATAGTTCCAGCTTTGCTTCTGGTAAGCTTAAAGGAGGTTTTAAAACAAGAACACATCTGTAAGAACAAAATGTTGCTCTCCATAACTGTGTATCTGTCTGGGTGATAGGGTACTTCTGAAAAACATCTTCAAAGAGAAATAACTTTAAGCCTTACATGACAGTCTTTTCCCCTAAGTTATATGAAAAGGTTATGTTTTAACATGAGTGTGTTTTAAGGATGCCCCAAACATCAGTCACAGTACATTGTCCTGAATAAACACACTGGAGATTTAGGTAGTTAATTCCTTGGTTCATCAGTAATTGTGCTGCTGTAGGAGGGCAATGTTTGGTCCTCGTGCAGCAAGACATTTACAATTGTGTCAGCTTCTGGTGAAGTCTTTGGAAGAATGTCACCGTTAAAGAACGTGTTTGGATTGATGGTGTTAGCCCAGTGGCCACACTCTAGTTCTTGCAGCTGCTTAGCAAGCTTCAGGAGTCCTACTGAGACCTGCATAGTCCTAGTTAGAAGGATATGTACTTTCACAGGTAAAATAATGTGCAGCATCAGTTGGAGCAATTGATGCAATCATTTCTGAATGCTCAAGTGTAGGTAATGAGGCATTTCCTTCCTACGGTCTGCCTCAGTGCAGAGATTCCTATTACAGCTTTGGTTGGTAGTCTGGAAGAAAGGATTGTTTTATTCTTAATTCAGAATGGCATACAAGTAATCCTAGTAATAGAAGGAGGAAGGTATCAGAACTCCTGGGTGACCTATTATCTAGAGGCCATCTGTGCAATGGCTGTGGTTTTTATTCCATGTTGTCGTGAATGGGTGATTTAGATTTCTTAAAGAAGCCTTGTGAAAGGTATTAGCAGAAGCATTTTTAACACGGTGTTGTGAAAGCGCAATTTAACAAGGTTCAGTGTCAATGTCACTCTGTTACTTTGCGGCACAGTTGTTTAAACAGTGATTCAAAATTACAAAGGTATAAAGTAAAGCTGCCAAGGCAGAAGTCAAAGTTATCATACTAAAAGGTTACTCACAGTATCAGTCCTTGCCAAAGATCTGCCATTGTAAAGGGTCTCAGCCTTGAGAGGCCCAGGGCAAGATCCCTGATATGCAGCCAGGCTGTTTAGCTGGAGAGCTCAAAGAAAACTCACTTCATCTGTCATGTATATGGAACACAGTGATTGGCTTTTAGTGAAATTGCATGCAGTGAGAGAGGTATGTGTGAGATTTCTTGTACCCACAGCCTTCTTTGTTCCTTGATAAACAGGTCTTGGAAAAGCCACCTGCTATTCATGTGTGAATTGCCTGATCAGTGTTCCAAGGTCGTATGCACCAGTGCTCACTTGAGTCACTCTGCTCCTTTGTGGGTTTTCAGAGAACACATGGCAACTAGAGGAGTTCTTGGCTAAGCGATGGCCCAGGCTATGACCTCTGTTGGAGCTTGTACCAAACTACTGCTTGTTTGGTCATGTGGCTGAGTGCACTCATCACACACCCATTACTGTGCTGGAACAGGCATGGAACCCAAGGGATTGCATCCAGAATGCCAGATTTTAACAGAAGTGAAAAAGGCTGTTATGCAGCTTGAAATACGTATTGTAAGAAAGGTAATAAACTGATTCAGATGGTGCCTAGTATGTCTAGAAGTTTGCTATCCCAGAGATGTAGTGTGCATTTTGAGCTGCCACCATATTTTCCATGAAAGATGGTGCATTGAGCCCTGACTGTTAAGACATAGGATATGTCTAAAGTGTAAATGAGATCTCCTCAAAGCTACAGGAACAGAAGTGACCATCAAAAATGAAGAAAAATCTCTAGTGGCTCTTATGGAAAATGGCAAAAGAGGATCCAAGTGCTGCATTGCTTAAAGAGAAGGAGAATGTTGGTGCTTTTTGCACTACTAGAAGGTGTACAGAGACCAGATGAAGAAGAAGTTTTCAAAGGTTGAGAAATCACTCTTGTGGTCCACCCGCCCAATTTAACTTGAATTTTCTTTTTCCTAAGCTTTAGAGTAGAGAATAAGATAATCATGTTTGTGTTGCCTAATTATATAGTTAAATTAGTTAAATTTAGTAGGATGTCCAATAAATAGACAAATTATTTAAGGGGTGTGTGCTCTAGAAGTGAAAATAAATTCTTTTAATAATATTTTGTATGTTTTCTTAAGTTGTAGGCACTGCTAAATAATGGCACTAGCTTTTTTGCTAGCATTTGCAGTAGATGAAATTGTGTATGTGTAATGATCAGAAAAAAGTGAATTTAAACTACTTCAGTAGATTACAGTTGTTATAGGGGTTTTTTTACAAGTTATCTCACCTTTGAATGAGTTGAACTTTATCTATCAAAAACTGAAGGTGTGGTTCAGTCCAAAGTATTTAGGAGGACTCTAAATAACATGAATTGAAAAAGTTCCTCGAAGTGGATATATATGGCCCATCTAAACCTGTATTTATACTGTTTTTCTAGAATGCATTTTATTTCTTAATAGAGCATTCCTTTTTAGTGTTCGATAATTGTTAGCAGTGAGTAATATGGACAGTTGATGTTGATTTGTGGATTCAATAAACTAGGAATGCTACTAGAAGCTCAAATGCTGAGTGACAACAGTGTCAATCCAGGATGTCTTTGATGAAGTCTGGAAAACATTGTTAGTGACAGGAAATGCTTCATTAAAAACTTTGAGTCTTGTCAAATTATTTCTGAATAATGCGTGGATTTCCAAAAGATTGTGGTTGATCTGCCAAATCTAGTTCCATGCAGAATTAGATTTCTTTGTGCGCACAATAACTTTTTCTGGTATTTTATATTTTACACTCAAACCTCTTAATATTTTTCCTCTCCAGTTCTCCCCTAGTGTTGAGAGACTTGAGAGAACATTTTAACATTGTACGGTTTTGAATGATTATTTAATTAGAACTAAGTCTAACGATCAATTGAAATACAGGAATGAAGGCAGTAAGAACCAGAGATTTCGTAAATGTACTTAATTAGTGTTATAAACAAGGTGAGCCAAATTGTAATAATAAAAATAAAATTTATTTTCGTGTTACAGCGAGCACGGAAGCAGATAAAAACCACAGCCACAATAAAGATCAATTAGATCGAATGGGGGTGAAATGTGAGACAGGCCTCTGTCGCACCGTGTCTCCCCTTCGTTCGCCCCAACTCCCACCACTAAAGGTCCAGTTTTTATACTTCTTATTTTCCCTGGGGCAGGGTTTTCCTTTGTCCAGTTGTTCTGGTGGTGGTATTCATCGGCCCCCTTTTGGGATTCTTATTTTTCCGAGTGGGCTTTTAGGGGAAAACACACAGATGTCTGAGTGTCCGTTGCAGACCATATTCAATCTCTGAGTGGCTTTTCAGCCGAAACAGAGGGGATGTCTATTGCAGATTCAATTCAGTCTCTGTGCAGACGTTTCGGCCATCAAGCAAGCTGGCTTAGTCTGTTTCCAGTCGAGCCACATTCATGCATATGCTGATGGCCCCAAATCTTCCTCCGTTCTGTCCCCCTCTCCTGAGGCTTCTCCACAAATGTCTCTTTTCCTGCCTGTAAATCCTTTATTTCTCAGGCACAAATTAACACGCAGAGGTTATTTACAACAATTAGTATTTTGTTTTAAAGATAAATATCAATAAAAATATTTCTCCTCATGGGGATGATTTTGCTGCTCATATAATCTTTGAAAGCTCTGAAACCAAGCAGATGAATCTCAAGAAGTCTAACTGAAGCAAAGGATTTTACATTCCACATGGAGTGTACCATAAGTCTTTCAGGAACAGGATTAATGAGACTTAATAGCTTTTTAATGCATCTTAGTGTTTTAAATTTGTGACACATTTGATACATTCCTAATAGAATTTCTATTCTCTTATGGTTTTCTCTTGCAAACAAAGTCTTGCATATGAAATAGTTTTGTTAAAATTTTATTATTGCTTTTTAATTATCTTAAATACAAGCAGTTCATTTTAAAAATGATGTAACTTTTTTTTCCCCTCAGGAAAAAAAATGGTAAATTTCCACTTAAATAGGAGTAGTACAATAAGAGCTTTAGGTCCAGTGGATTCCATTGCAGAACAGACCATGTTTTTCATACTCCGTATTTCACACCTTGGGTTTATATCTTGAGTAATTTCCTTCTATATCCACTGTATCTTGAAAAAGAATTACCTTGGAATAATTTTTTGAAAATTTAATAAAAATACAGTTTGTGACCCAAAACACATCAGAAGGGAACATTTTAGCATCAAGGACACATGCAGGTTGTATTTTCTTCTTGCACACGGACTTGTTGGACTTGTTGGACTTGTTGCTTTGTCCAACATGAACATGCTATTATTTTGTGACTATTAACTACACCAAGTGTTAAAATAGTGCTTCCCTTCCATGATTAAGTGGTTAAAAAATGGAGTGGGTTTTTCCTGGAAAAAACCAAAGTCTCTTGGAAAATCAACTTCAGAATCGCAAATGAATTTTGAATTAGTATGGCTCATAAATCAAGGAAAGCGCTAGCAGCTTTGCAGCCCTTTCATTCAGGATTAATCATTTGGAATAATAACACTGAAAGAAGGTAATGAAAGGTGAATGATATGCTGATGTTCTTACAGTGTGTATTTTGCAGGTTTGGACATGGGGTTTTTTTGGTTGGTTTTGTTGTTTTGGGGTTTTTTTCTACAAGACTGGTCCATTTATATTAGCAATACATCAGATTGTTTAATCTTGCATGAATATGAGATTTTGGGTGGGAAGTGTCTATAAATAGTCTTAATTTCTCACTGTCTTCTGCATCAGCTTTCTCTCACTGATAGTGCAGGCTAATGTGATGGAAGACTAAATATTGTTTATGAACAGTGCAAAGTAGCTGAAATAAGTTTGAAATCATCTTTTTACCAGTGAAGCTGTTAGACAATTAATCATTTGTAATTGCAGACTGTTAAAACAAGGAAAGACTTAATATCCTTTTGCATCTTTGTATTGATGTTTTATTGCTGACTGGAATTTCTGACTACTAGTTGTTTTGAAATGAGATTCAATATTTGTGTAGCCTTTTGAGGAAATTAATATAAACATTAATTGACAGTAACTGTGTCAGGTCCCATTACGAGTAAGAATTTAACCTTAGATATTTACATTTACATAAAAGGAAATGTATCGTGGTACAGCTAGAGCATAACATGATTAGCATATATTGGTGATGGGTTTTTTTTAAAATAATCTCTTTGGGCAGATATTTTTAGGTTTAATCTGCAGCATTTCTGAACAATATCAATTAGTATATCTGTTGAAAAACACATTTTACAAGTAGCCACATTTTAAAATATCCCACAAGGGAATGTGCCTTGACAAGCAATAAAAATTTTAGAATTAGTTTTTCTTAATCTGTTTGCATCTGCTTGCATCTGCTCAGCTTTTCAGATCCTCTCCTACCCCACTTCTGTGTATTTTGAAAGTGAAGCACAGTGGTATTTTTGATTGGCTGTAAGGTACACCATCTTCTAATGTTAGATAGTACCTATAGTCAGAGCTCTACTTGCTATCATCTCCATTCACAAAATCATATATTATTTGCTATGGCTCTTGGTGACTGTAATGATTTACTTAGTTTAAGTACTTTTTCAGTGCGGAAACTTGGTTTCAACGTGGTCACTTGTTTCTTTATGAAAAACATAATAAACTTGGCCTCTATACCTCTTTTCTATAAAGCCATATTGTGCAGAAGCAAAATACTAACTTGTATTCCCTTATACAGGGATTGTTTTGCATTTGTGTCCATGCCTAACTGTTTCTTTTCTTTTTTTTTTTTTCCTCTTCTTTTGCTTTAAAAGGTATTTCTCAAGAGTGACCGGGTTGCAAGAATGGTCCACAGTGGAGGATGTTCTGCAAGTGACTTTAGAGATGTTTTTAAGAAAAACATAGAAAAGAGAGTCCGAAGTTTGCCGGAAATCGATGGATTAAGCAAAGAGACAGTGTTAAGTTCTTGGCTAGCCAAATACGATGCCATATACAGGGGAGAAGAGGACTTATGCAAACAGCCAAACAGAATGGCCTTAAGTGCTGTATCAGAGCTGATTCTGAGCAAGGAACAGCTTTATGAAATGTTTCAGCAGATTCTAGGGATCAAAAAATTGGAACACCAGTTGATTTATAATGCCTGCCAAGTAAGTATTGGTGTCATTCGGTTTTGTTGTGTCCAGAATATCTCCCCTCTGCCTGCCGGTCCAGTGCTTCCTCCCTGTGTGTAGAATCCTTTAATTTCAGGTACATCTCTGCAGTCCAAGGACATGAGACTGCTCAGCAAGGAATCTTTGCATGATCTGATTGCTGCTGGGCACTTGGATGAAGGGTATGCAGAGTATATGGTACTTGTGCTACAGGGGTCTCCTTTTACAGTGTCACAGCTCACACAATTTGAGTGATTCTGAGGAATGTGCCATGGTCTGTACATCTGCATACCCTCTGATATATTACATAGGTGTGCCCATACATTTCTGAGCCTGTGTGTTCATCTTTAAAAGAAATTTGCTGCCATAAATAGGTGGCAGGTGATTCAGGCTCCTGTTGGACATCCAGTGTCTAAAAGGTTCTCGTGTTAGAACAAAATGTGCATCCTCTACAAAGCTAGTTTTCACATTTCTGTATTGTTGTTTTGTTGGATAAATGATTTTCCTGTAAATTACAGAGTCCATTCAACAGTCATATTTAGATTTATGTGTATAATCTCTCACTAATCATTAATATAGTTGGCATGTAAAAATATTTTATTAACTAGTGTTCATAGTGATGGAAGTGTAAATTAACAGTTACTTAAGGAGGAAAAACCTGAAGAAAAAGAAGGTATTTTTTGAAATCTCACAACCAAGCAGCGTAGATGAAGCATTTAAACTGAGATCACACAGCTTCTTACACTGTCTATAAAATAGTCAACCAGATTACAGATAAAATGTTTTTCATATATTATGCTGAAGGCTGGTTTGTAGTTATAGGCCATCTTAATACAGGAACAAATTATATGTTAGTGTAGCATGAAATCATGTCTCTGTTACATCATCGAAACATCTGCAGTATGTAACACTCTGCTGCATCAAATTATGAGCAGTGTTTTGAATTAAAAAAAAGTATTCCTTCTTTTTCTTCCTGTTTGTCCCCTCTTCTTTCCTTTTGCCTCTAAATTCACATTCATGTAAATCACTAAGCCTCTGGGATATGTGGGTTGTTAATAAGATGAAGAAGCATTGAAATCTGGGGGAATAATTCTGCTTAATTTTGGGAGGGTTTTTTATACAATAGAACATAGAGGCATGGGGGACAGTTTGGATAAGTCTTCAGAAGGTCATTCAGTCCAAAGCAGGGTCAGTTTAAAAGCAGGGTTAGCTGTGAGGACAGACTAGATTACTGAGGGCTTTACCAGGCGAGTCTCTAAACTTCTAAGAATGGAGACAGACTGTGCAAACCTTCTGGGCAACTTGTTCCATTATCTGAAAACATTAAAAAAAAACCCTGTTTTTTGCCAAGTAGAAACTCAATATTGATTCCTCTGTCCTCTGGTGCCTGGTTATTACTAAATCTTGCTTTTTACATTGCTGTGGGTGATCAAAATCTGCTGTTAGTCTGGAGTGGGCTAGAGGAATACAAAAAAGTGTGACCTGTAGAACTTTGAACAATTAAACAAGAAAATTATTCCCTTAGTCTAGAAGTGGTTTTGATGATACATCCACTAGGTTATTGTATCAGTATACTTGAAGGCATCTTTATTTTGGTTCGTATCTATAAAATTCGATGGACCCAAACTGTTTAGCAAATATCAACTATTTTCTGTCTTAAATTCTTGGTCCCTAACCCATAGAGAAACTGATAACCTTATTGTGGGTAAGAAGGGAGAAAGATTGACCACCCTGACATGTGCAAAGATGACTCAATATGATTAATAGAAGGTGCTTCTCTTGCTCTTCGTGCTTTTGAGCACTGAAGGTTGTAAAATCTCCTGTGCAGGTCTCTGAAGTACGCAGTGTTTACCCCAGATTAATGTAAGTATTGGAGGATGGGAAGTAATGAAAATCATCTTCTTCAGGAGCAAATACATGAGCACCTATGTACTTCAAGCTGGAAAGAATGGAGAGGGAAAGGCTTCAAGGCTATATCCTTGTTTGGGGTTCTAGCTTTCTGCAGATTTTAGTTTTCTGAGGCAAGGATGAGGTTACTTTACTAAAGCAAAAACTTTCATTATGTACTCCAACAGAGTTGCTACCAACAATTTTCATATCCTGTTCCTGTGGTCCAGTCAAGCATATAATAGACCAAAATTATGAGAAGCTGTTGCAAAGGAAAAGACAATAATCATACCTGGCCTTGCCAAGAGGTGCAGTGTAGACAGCAACCAGTCTCTGATAATGTAGTACTTTTTCTCCTTTGGTGAAATCCCTTACTTCTCAGTATAGTTTTTTAATTATATTTTAGTTTAGGCTGTATCTTATTCCTTTCTATTCACTGTGTATTTATAGAAGATGAGATGAATTTAGTCTCGGATTTCAGTCAGCACCAGCAGTTTTCATTCTGCCCTAGAAGCTTTTATCTGTCTTATGGAAATGCTCACTTTCATTTCCCTTTGCTGCTGCTGTTTAGAATACTAGAGACATGCAGATAATGATAATCAATAGTGTCTGGGAGCAGTGAGATAAGTCCAAGTCCAAATAGATGTTAAAATTGTATTTTTGATAGAGGTTTTGATTAGTTTGGCTTCTAGCCTGTTCTTGTAGCAGAGAATCAGATACATGAAATTCTGTGTATTTTCCAGTTCTGAGAAACAGCTGCCCTTAAAAGCAAATCTGTGCAGTTATAATTTGTACAGAGAACTCTTTTTTCTATCCCCCCCCCCCCTTTTTTTTTATACCTTCTAGTCCTTTGGAAATAGGAAACAGAAAAATGTCTTTCAATGCTGATGATAAGAGTAAATTATCCTGCTCCTACAGGGCTGCTAAGCAGACAAGGGTGCTCTGTATAACCGTAGGAGATATTGTCTACCAGCCTCCTCCTTGTGACTTCCTCAGCATTTGGAAGCTTTTTATTGGATTTCAGCAGCTTCTGCTCCCTAGCCTGTTCTAAGTGGAGCACTCCCTTCAAACCTTAAACCACTGGTATGTTGATTTCTCAGCCCAGCAGACAGTTCTGCTGAGGTGTGGGTTCCTACGGGTCCACACTGGTTGCCATTCTCCATCCTTCCTGTGACAGCAGTGAGAACCAGCGTTCATTCAACCAGCAGAAAAACCTGATCAGAAATATAGTGAATAATAACAGATTAACTCTGTTAAACAGAGTCAACATAGCTATGAGAATTTTATGCATTTTTCTTTGAAGAATAACTTTTTCACAATCTTGACATGTACTAAATGCCTAAGCTTGTATTTTAGGTAATGAACATTAACAAGATGTTCACATTAGAATGTTGAAGACTTCTGTGATCTTGTTTTTAACTTCACAGTTTAGAGAAAGCCAACAACTTCTGTCTACCACCCGCATCTCTTTGTGATTAAAAGGTTCAATTTTGTAAATGTTAAGACTTACACCTGATTTTTATTTACGTTGTGTTGCCTCAAGCTGTGTTTTATGATAAACTTAGCTGGGACTTGAGCTCCTTGACTTGCATTTGAGATGCTTGGCCAAACTGTTTAAGTTTCTTTGATTTACAGAGATCAAACATGATACTTTTTCTTTTATTTTCTTTTTTTTTGTTTTGTTTTGTTATTCACTGATGTAGAAGATAACTTTGCAGTAAGTCAAACTGAAAACTCAAACTGATTTGTGCTCATACACTGTTATTACACCTTTTCATCAATACCAGAATTACTTTGTCAGATAAATTGTAACTCCACACAGGAGTTTATTTTATTTTCAAAGTGTCTTCTTATGGCTGCCTTTTTTGGCTGATCTAAATCCCCTTCTTGGATGCTCCGTAAAGAGAACAATACTTTTCATAATGACAGAACACAAATTACATCCTGTTTTCTAACAAGCAATAAATAATTTTTAGTAAAATGTAGCAGTTTTTAGTAAGAATTATTTGCTAAGTGTTTTAGTCTTGACAGTTTTGGCAATCAACCACAAACTAATTCTTTTGGCAATAGCTTTAGATGGTACTTTGCTATAAGATGTAATTATCTGCTTAAAATCCTTGTATTGTGTCTGATCCTTGATTATCTTCAGCTTTTGCAAGATATGACTCTTTGTATAAGTGTCTAATATTGAGAATGATGGATTATATTGTACCTTTTGTAATAAATATTTTTATTTTTGATTCTAAGAATAGTTTCTGTCAAGCATTTCTTCTGACTGAAATCTGCTTATGGTGCCCAATACAATTGGAGTCTTTCACCTAGCACTTTTCTGAAGTCCAGTTAATTATGCAGTTTTGGAAATAAGTCAGATTAAGGGCAATTTAATTTGCAGCAAAGCCTTAGTGACTTTTGCATGTTTTTAGTTTGCATCCTTTCCTTGGTAAAATGATGAGAAATAGTGCAGTTATTTTACAGATCACAGAATTTCCCATACTTCTAGATATTTTCTGTAGAAACTTTCATACCCTACATAAGTTATGAGGGCAAGTGTGAGTTTATGAAGCACAAAGAACAATGATATCTTTGTACGGAAAGTTTCAGTGTAGTGTTGATAGTCTTCTTCTTGAAGTAATTAAACCAGCACTATAATTCTATTTAGTTTTTAGACCAAAATTTAAACAGATTCATTAATTCTTAAGGTAAGGCCTGGCACAGGAAAAAAAAATTGGTTTGGGCTGTGTATTCTAGAACACATAAACATGTATATCTGTAGGATTTTTGGTCACAAGAACAGACATTGACTCTGTGAGATGCTATAATGTGACCAGAGGTTCTGTTAAGCTGGTGTATTTCTGATGGTCACCAATGTCTGTGGTCCTCATTTCATGCACAGTTACACCTTGTACAACAAAGTAACCTGTGAAAAATATTGGAAAGGTCCATTGCTGTATTTTCAAGGCAACATTAGGTGCTAGCTATGACATTCACTGGTGTCTTAAACATCTCATAGAGCTCAGAATGTCCTTTCACCTGGCCCAAGATATTCCCATTGCCCTTTAAAAAAAAAAAAGAATCCCACCCCACAGTCTTGTTCTCATCATCTGCTTTGTAGGAGATCTGCTACTTTCAGGCTTTACCTGCTGAGAGTTTACTGCTGGGTAGCTGATGCACAGCCCCAGCATGGGGCAGGTTTTTTTGCTCTCTAGATAAAACAGTTTTGCAGACGCTGTTGAGTGGTTGCCGACAGGACAGGAGTGAGGTAGAAGCTGCCAGGCTTCTCAATGGGCAGAAAGGACTGCAGAGATGTCTGAGAAGAAGAGATGAGAGATGTCTGGGGAGAAGAAAAGCAGTGGGACTGTGGGAAGCTGTAGAGTTTTAGTTAGTATTCAAGTGTTGACTGGATTTTTATATGCTAAATGTGAGTCTAGAAAGTTTCTGCACGTTGTCGTGGCATAATAGTGATGTCCTTCCTTACAGAACAGGTCAGTCCTTTAAAACTGTTCTATGTGTCTGTCAACCTGAAAAGTGTTTCATGCCTTTTATAGCAGAAAAGTGCAAAATAATCACACTTCGGGCTTATTCACACATCTGCTTTTAGTTTCTAGTACCTGTAAATACCAGAATATGTCTTCCTCCATGCTGTCCTCCCCAAAAAAACCAAAAAAGTTTGTTTTCTGCTTGATTTTACCCTCTTCAAGGGGAAGAAAGATCTGCCACTGTCTGTTCTTGAGCAGAATAATTCAAACCAAATATTTCAATGAAGAAATAAATTTTTATTTCCTACAGGATTTTGGATGTTGCCTTTTATTCATGAGATGTTATTCTTGATTACATGTATATAGAATTTTAATATGAAGTTATTTCAGTAGTTATATTTTCTTAATTTTTTTTTTCTGAGGTGCTTCATTGGTATTTTACCTCCCTTCAAGAGGCTTGAAAAGTTCTTGCTCAAGCCAAAGGATTTTCACTGTTTTGGGGAACAGTGCTTCAACCTCAACTATTCCTCCCAAGATTACTTCTGTAATCTTGTGAGAAATTCAGAGCTAAAATGAATGGTGTTTGTCAGGCCAGTTTGGATTTTCAGGTTAATAACATGAGTTCTGATGAAAAAGGAAGTCTTGTAACCCCAGGTGCTTCAGTTCTGTTAGCATGCAGTGATGGTATTTAAACTGGCTGGAGGGAGAGTGTTGTAGCTCCTGTAAACAAATGGGGTTTTTTTCTATAATGGCAGAGTTTACTTGTGGAAAAAAATCTGATTGGCCCAAAGGTTGCTGATTTTTTCTCATTTACTCTAATGATAGAAGAGTGATGGAAAGAATATTAAAACATCCTCAGAAAAGCAAGTTACCTTTTTGCCATGTGTAAGTATCTGACTCTGAACAATGTTTAGAAGCCATGCAAGCTACATAATTTAATACTTTGAATTATTTTTGTTTGTAGCTAAAACAATACTGCAAACATACCGGGGAGAACTGGTGTGTTGGCACCATTGATACATTTTCAGTACTTGAGGTATTGCAGTATCCTTCTTATTCAGCTATTGGATGAATAAAATTTGCTTTGACATACACATTTAAATTAAAAATAAGTGGATTGTCTGAAAACCATGAAACTATTCAAAGCTTTATTTGTCCAGTATAAACATTACAAAAAAAGTCTGAAGGATAGTTTTGCACTTTGATTTTAAGATTAAATTTACATGAGGATTTTTCTATCATAGAGCTCTTTATGCATATGTGTCTTCTGTTCTGCATCTACATCAGGGAATTGGATATTTAGGGTCTCTAGTAGGCTGAGAAAATATCAACACTTATAAACTAGTGGATTTACTTGTGTTGTCTGAGTTGGCATCCTCGTAGGCCTGTTCTGTGCATCACCTCTTGTCATGAGAGCCTGACTGGGAATCAGCAGAGAGAAGCTGAGAATCAAACACCCATCTCCCCTGCTCTGTCTTATGCCTTCTCTGAGCATGGAAATCATAGACACTGGGATTTTGGCTGCAGATCTTTCTTTCAAGCTGCTTTGTTTTCTAAGACTGTCTTTGGCATTCAGTGAGTGAAGGAACAGCAGTAGAATGACTTAGTGTTAGGACTAAGAAATAGGAAGTTGTTTTGGGCTTTGTTAAAGGAAATCCTTTTAAGCTTTTAATTTTACCTTGCCTGTGTTTCTTCCCCTAAATACTCTTTTGGAGCTTTAATGAACTAATTATTGGTGTTTTGACATTCACTTCAGTTCTAGATCCAAGGGAGTTAAGTTTGCCTGAGCACTCAAAGCCAAAAATATCCAGCACTTAACTTGCACTTATATTAAAGTCACCAGTGCATTTGACTCATCATGTTTTATATTACCAGATAAGAATAAAATTTGTCTACTTTGGTGTTAGGGAATAAAAATAAATCTTTTCTGCCAAAGGCTGCTGTATTATTAATTTTTTTTTTTAATCTTTTTTAAGGAGAGATTCTACGTCTTCAGCTAGGTGAATACAAACCAAATCATTTTTACAGCCACATTTCAAGACTGGTGATTAAGTTTATTAATATGTCTGGCTGCTAGCTTATATGTGCATTTGAATGAATCCCTGTGAGCGAGCTGAACAAGTTAATAGCCCTTAGCATGAATTTGTCACCTGTACTTCTTAGGGCATGATACTATTCTATATTTCCTCTTTATCAATTTGAAGTAAAGAAGTTTTACTTAGACAATCACTTGTTTCTCTGCAGCGTTTTTTATCCTGAGGTGTCTTCAGCAGCCAGTGTGAGGCTACTCCTATGGAAAAGCCACAGGAGAAGAATGACCCTGTTTCTGTATCTCTCTGACTCACTGGTAGTGAATTTTCTGTTCTGAAGCTTAGCTGCTTTTCCCCCCCATTTTTGGAGTTTTTGAGGGAGAACCCTCTTAGCTCTTCCTTCTTCAGAGGAAATTTCTTGGCAACTAGCTGCCATGACAAGGTCCTTAGGGGTTCCTGCACCCCAGTCACTCCAGAGGCAAAGATGCAGGTGGATGTGAAATTAGCTGTTTCTCTCTCTCTCTCTCTATTTATAGATGAAAGATACTTATTTTGGCCATAAACACAGTATCAAGAACTTCTTTATGTTGAGAGTGGCAGACTGTTGGAAAAGGCTGCCCAGGGAGGTCCCATCTGTACACTCTAGGTTTGACTCTGCCTTGACAGGGAGGTTGGACTAGGTGATTTACAGAGGTCCCATCCAACCCTTCCTATTCTGTGATTCTGTGATATTTTAAATAGAAATGTAATAGCACCTCCATAATGCAGGACGAACTGCTCTATGCAAGAGTAATTGTTTATGTAAAATGGCTGAGAAATCTACAGCTCTGTTTGGATGAGCTATAATTCGTGTGTTTCCTTTTTGGCCCTCTAGGAAGGTATTTTTGAGCCTGTCCTAAAAATCAGAGAACTCTCTGGACACCTTTTTAGCTGTCTCCTCTGCTGAGGCTCTCCTGATCTCTAATCTCTTAATCTCTAAGCTTTCAGGCTGTCCGTCCCAGAAACCTTCTCACCTTGAAATCGGATTGATTCTCCACAGAAGAGCCATCATGCAGGGAGATGCTGCTTGTCCTTTCATTTATTCCCATACTTCAGATTACAAGCCTCAAGGATAGTGTTTCAGATTCAGTCTGGTGTCTGTGCCGAAGCTGATTGATTCGTGATTAGATGTTCATAATTTCAAATTTCTGAAATGTTTACAAGGAAATGCCTGTTTCTCTCTCTAGGCCTTCTATAGGTAGGTGAATTGTCTTCAGTTTGGTGCTGTAGGGGTTATATAAAAATTCTCAGCCCAGGTAAAATAGCCTTGGTCAGTAACATGAGTAGAGATTAAAAAAAGAGAAAAGGAACCCTCAGACTAAAAGTTTACAGCTCACTGGAAAAAAGTAAGAAAAGAGTAAAAATAGGATTCATCTGCACTTTTTCCTTATAGGAATCTGTTTCTTGAGATAATTAATAAATAAATTGACTTCCAGACATTTTAGCTATATACAGGAAAATCCTGAAATAAAATTGAGGCTACATATTTAGTAGAAATGTCAACTTCTAGCTGCTGTTGAAAGGAGATGTTGTATGGTAAATATTCTGGGGCTACAGCAGGAGAAATATCCCTTTGCAAACGATGTAAAGGAAGAGTCACTCCCAATATCACCTCTGAATAAGCTGTCTTCCTAACTGGTCATGCAGTGCCAAGGTTATTTTATTGTACACTAAACTTCCTGTAAATGAGGGAAAATAGTACTGCGCCATGTCTGAGAGAGCCTCCAAGGTATACACAATTTCTGGAGAAGCTTTGTTTTATTCCTAGGAGCACTATAAACTCATGTTCCAGTCAGTCTGGCACAGTCTTCACACTGTACTGTGTCTTCAGGAGGCTGGAGACAACAGAATCTTGCCTGGAACACCTATGCCTCCTTTGGGAAACTTTTCTGAATGATGATTCCATTTTTACCGTACTGGAGCAACTACTTTGCCTTAAAGATGGATAGCAGACATTTTGTAACTGGTGTTCTCACACATATTTGATGTTAGCAATTTCCATGTTTCCAGAATAGAAGCTGGAAGATTGTAACTTCTAGCAGCAGGGGAAAGGCTTCATGTCTCTCTGCAGTTGTTCTAGAAAACTGGTTCAGGACTCTGGCTGCAGAAGTGGATGAGTGAGTTATGTTGTGGGAAGAGTACATGTTGGACATTTCAGGTCGTGGGGGTGGGACCAGAAGAAAGATGAAGCGAGTGTTATTTGTTGGCTTCGCCCTGTCCTGGACAAAGGCACCCATCTGCTGGCCCAACCTTTATACTTGTTTCTAGCCTGGATCTGTGATGGTACAAAGATTCCTGAGGTCCTTTTAGCCTTTCAGCTACTGCCCCTTAATCTGTGCGAGCACCAGTGACATGACCTGAACATCAGAGGAGGCTGTAAGGCACTGACAACCAACATGACCCAGGATGACACATCCAACGTGACAAGAAAGCAAAGACGTGATTGTGGACTGGATTGCTAACCTAACATGGAGGATTTAAACTAGATTATTAGTCTGAAGAGCCTTAAAGTGTTGTCTTTTGGGTATCGCTCCATAAGTCAGAACCTTCATAGATAGCAAAGCCAAATTCTCACGGTGCAACACAAATCTGAGGTTTGCCTCCTTGTACATCAACCTCTGGATTAAATCTATTCTTCAGTCATTACTCAACTATTTGGGATTTTTTATTTTGTGGATAGGTATCTATACATCACACCACCACTGACTTGTAGAAAGAGGTGGAAATACAGAACATTCTCCAGTTTATGCTACAGAATGAAACAGAAAGGGAATAAATTAGATTCCTTTTCTGCTATCTTCTAACTTCTCCACATCATATTTACAGAAAGTTATCAGCCTGAATACTGTCTAGTTAAGTCAACAATATTTAATTATTTGGAAAAAATATTGACATGACATTCAAGGTGCTTTTGTTTACTTAATGGAATTGTCATTAACATTTACTGCCCTAATTGTGTATATTCCCTTTGGTTTCAACACCTGAAAGAAATTCTTACCAGTGATTAATGAGGCAAGAAAACATTCTGCATGATATTTTTGGAGAGTGAGTAGGGTGAGCAGAAGGAGAGGGGATTTCCTTATGAAGCAAGGATGACTTCAGGAAAATAGAAAACACTGTGAGCCACTTTAGGACATAAATATGCATATACCAACAAGATTTGCATGCTAATCTTTCAGTTGTCTTGGATATGGTAATCTCTGTGCAGGTGGTGGGAGAGGAGGAGGGTGGAAGACTTTTTCTAAGGAGGATCAGGACATGAGTCATAACTCATTTAAGGCCCATCGCTTCCTGCCTAGGGTGGGTGTGGGAGGGTATTCCCTAGGCAGAACCTGAAACTAAGTTGTATTTAAGGTGACAGCCAGTATCTATTTCAGCAGGGTCTGGGGGAAGGTGAGAGAGAGAATAAAAACGCCTATTTCTTTGATCATCTTACTCACCAGAGATTACCAGAGCAGCTGGGACTTCCACAGTATTCATGGTAGGCGTACAGATAACTGCTTAAGCACTTGAAATAACTCTGGAGGCTTTTCCATCTCTCCATTGATTAGCTAGGGACCCTACATTTCTGACTCAAAAGGTACTTTATTTAGATGGTTCAACAGGCTCTGTAAACACCTCTGAAGTTTTTTCCCTGCCTAGCTGTAGGAAGAACACTCATACAAGTAAGAAGACAAAGACTTGAGTGAAAAAAAATAAGCAAAAGTTAAGCTATTTTGTGTGTGGATATTTGTAATTTTGTGGTGGCAAAGTTGGGGTGGAAGGCATTTTCATCATTAGCAACAACCAAAATGTTTGACCTTTACAGTGTGAAAGACAGCACTGTAATGGGTGTGAAAAGTCTCTCTTGATGGTATCCCTGAACTCCAATATGCAGATGTTAAAACCAAGATACAGTTAGATCAAAAATGTTTACATTATGTCATATTACACTTACTTTTTTCATTTCTATTAATAAAAAAACGATGCTTTGCATCCATGTCCTGGATTTATCTGATGGATGTATTCTTAGTATCTCTTGTGACTAAATCTGTAAATAGTAAAAGCTTGTCATCATTATTCATCCTTCTGTCACAGCATAATGTGCTTTCCTTGTGTTTTCATCCTGCTTAGCAGTGGCCAAACATTGTCATTTCAACCAGTAAGAAGGGCTAACCTGGGTTTTGTCAACTGATCCGTTGTGTTGCAAACGCCAAGAGAAAGAGAAGCAAAAAATTCAATTGTTTTCAGTGGCACTTCTGAGCTGTGCTAACATCTTTTTACTCCTCTATAATCCCCTACTGATTCTAATCACATCTAATTCTGCAGTTTAATATTTATATTTGTTATTTAAAAACAGTGCTGCTCTAGACACCCAATGGTCTGACTCCTCATCACCGTGTGACACTTTTTTTCTGAACTACAAACTCTGTTGTAAATATCAAAGTCTAGGTAGTGCTATTCTTATAGTACAGTCTTGATGTTTTCAAAAGAGGTTTTGGATAAAGATTTCTTATGTTTCCCTTATGTTCCTAGGGAGTTTAAGTGTTGTTTCTATCTGGTTCATTCTGTTTAGGAGAATTGTTGCATATTTATTCAATATGTTGTGTCCTGGGAAAGGCAGTGTAAGGGAAATCTCTGACTTTACAGATGAGATGAAAATTTTTTGTCTACTCTAATGTTGCTTGAGCTGCAGAGAACTCCAGGAGGATCTCACAAAACTGGGCAGAAGTGTGACAAGTTGTGATTTCATGTATCTCCAATCTAGCTAAGCTCAGGTGCTGCACCAGAGGAGATACAAACCAGTGAATGTTCACAAGATCCTTTATACAACAGTATAAAAATTCTTTATGCAACAGTACCATCATTTTCCTGCTGTATATAACCTTCTTATGGCCTTACATTCAGTATTGTGTGCAGCTTTTGTCTCCCTCTTTGAAGGATATGGGGAGGCCAGTGGGGACTAGAGGGTGGCATAGAAAATCACGGAACAGCAGCCTTTTGCAGAGAGACTGACAGGGCTGAAACTCTTCAGTCTGCAGCTGAGAAGGTCTACAGGGAGGAGTATGGGTGAAGTATCCAAAGTTATGAAGGTAGTGGGTAAGGTGAATGTGACCCTTCACTTGGTAAATGCCAGACCACCAGAAACTTGGACACTCAAGGAAATTTGTAGGAGATTGAAAACGGAAAACATCCTGAACCTTTTGTTATGGGGCGTGATGAAGGCAGAGGTTCGAAAAGGTTTGGAGAAGTTGCTGGAGAGGTCCATAATTTGACATTAATAGGATTTTGCCTGGGTGAACCATATAACATGCCTCACATTTCCTCAGGCTCCACAACCATCATTAGAGATGTTTGCTTTGGAGAACAGCCAGGCCTCAGCATTTTACCCAAGTAATCTCTTCTGCTGTCCCTGTCACACCCACAATTCTGGTCTATATGGACCAAATTCAGGGGGAGTTTAATGTTGTAATTTTCTTTTTCAAATTTATTTTTATTTGGGCCTTTTTTCCCCCTTTCAGAATCTGCTAGTAGTAATGTCCAAGTATTATAATGATTCCAGGGCTAAGTAAAGAGTCTGTAATACTTACAGAAAAGCTAGCTAAAGACCATTAGGTGTCTAAGTACATGGTGTCAGATTTTTCTTTCCTTGTTGCTTAAACAGACTGCTGTGAATAAATAAATACTTAAAATATCTGTATCTAGGTCAGAGTATCTTTATCACTGAATGCCCACATTGCCTAGTGAACAGCGTCTGTGAACCAAATAAAGCATCAACTTTTATCTTTGCATTAAGTCAGAGTTAAAACTAGCATCAGACTCAGTATGGAGGTAGTGATTTTCTTTGTAAATATGAGGTCTTAGCAGACTTTCTTCAAATGGTGTTATCGCAATACCTAGGCAAAATAGTGTTATGGGTGCATAATTGAATTCTGTTTATTTGTTTACATACTACTTGTCATGATTTTTTCAAGACAAGAAACAGATCTCAACTCTTGGAATTTAGGTTATATAAAACAACTTATAAAATAAAATATAAAAAATATTTTATTTTGTCCTATAAAATAAAATATATAAAATGTTTTATTTAGGCAATCAATGCAGAGCAATTATTTGACCGTGCTGTGGAAAGGACCATTCCTATAAATTAGTGAAAATCCTGCTTGGGAGGCTCTGCTTTCTTTTCAGCACACATAGACAAAAATGGTGCTGGGGTGTGTTCAAATCCAAATAGACCAACCAAAGCCTCATTCTTAACTGTGCAAAGACATTACTTTCCCAAGTATCCTGTTCACAAAATATCAGTTCAACCCGGTAGATCAAAATATGCAATAAAATATTAAAGACTACATTTTAATTTGGGCAAGAGTAAATTTTGAACTGTTAATTTATCTTTTAGTTTTCTTCAGTAATGGTAATGTTAAGTAAATATGCACGTCATTTGGAACATACAATAGATGCTAAGGTTGTCTGGCAAGGTTAATCAAGTTCACTGTTAATAAAAGGTTTTTCTCTACTTATAATTTCTCTAAAAGGTTAATAGCAGTCAAGTAGGAAAGAAGATTGATAGGGAAGCAGTCATTGAAGTTGCATTGTACAGCTGCACATCACAGTATTAAATAAACTCTTTCTTGATAGAGATTTCCTCATTAAGACATGGTGTGTATTTAATTCTTCAAATATCTTACCATGAACAGCATTGGCAATGTACAGTGAAAGTTTGACCTACATACATGTACTGAACAGGGTGGATTTATGTTAGCTCTTCCCGCTCTGCACATTGTGACTAGCTTGAATACTGTATGTGCTTCCTTTCCTGTTTATTTTCAAGTCTTATTGTAGGTTTTACTTGGGATTTTGGTATTGGAAGTGCCTGAATAAAATGAATCATACAAGACATTTTAACCAGTGCTGAAAACTCAAAAAAGTATGTACTTTATTTTCCAAACTTGAATGTAAGGAAAGGCCATATTAAATTCTCAGCTTTGATTATTTTGGAAACTGCCTAAGGGTCCAGACAGTGGTTGATTTAAAAAAAAGGTCTGTATTTTTAAATTGTGCCGTTTTCAGTGTTGTTTTTTGACAATTTTGAATTATTTTTTAATTAATTTAATAAATTAATATAATCATGACTCTAGATTTTGGGTTGGTTTTAATGTTTTATGATAACCCTATTTTATAAATCAGTGTCTAGTAAATTGAATTAATGAGTACAAGCAATTAGTATGAGTGATATCTTACAAATCAATATTGGAATCAAATAAGCAGGTTCGGGACTTTATAAAAATATTTCAGAGAACAAAATATCTCACCATTTGAGATTGTACATAATTGCTGTGAGCCTTTTAGGTAGCACCAAGCTTGTAAAAAACATTCTGATTGAGGTCCTATATCTCATGTACACATTGAAGTTACTCAGGCACAGTTTCTGTAAACATTGATTTGAATGGATTTTATTTTTTTACTCAGCTGAAGCCAGTGTAGAGTATTTGACTGTTGACTGGCCTTGCTCTTTACCTGCATTATTACTTGTATTTAACAATATTGACACACTACAGGGAGTGATATGCTAATTGCTTTCTCTGTTCATCTAAAGACCTTCCATCCTAATTTCAATATTTATATGATTATAAAACTGTGGCTTACCCTCCCTCCAAAAAACTGTTAAAAAATTTAGCAGTAGGACTTCTGGACTAAAACTAATTTTAGCAGACATTTGAGCTTTTTGTGGGCACTGTTGCCAAAAAACTGAGTGATCAGCTTGGCCAGTTGTCTGAGAGGCAATCTTGTGCTCTACTAGAGCAAAATCAATACAAAAAGCCTGTGAGGCATGATGGTGCACTAGGAGAAGTTGTTTGAGCACCTAATATGGGCTTTGGACCTGTGCAGCCTTTAGAAGTCTACTTGCTGCAGAGAAAGTAAAAATGGTTTCAGTGGTTACTGAGTTTTGTCATAAAATTTGCTGAAACCATGTCTACTGTATTCTGCAAGAGAAATAATTTCAAAAGTAGGTACCTTTTCTCCTTCTTTATTTTAGCAGTTCAGATTTTCTGTCTCTTGACATCCTTTCCCTTAGGTTTCACTTGATTTTTTGTTGCACATATTCTAAAACAAAATTCTCCGTATATTTGCTAAAACTAGTGATTTTTGAGGGATTTGTGTATGTTGACTGGGATAAGGAGTTGGGAAAAGCAAGATATAGGAAATGAGTTTTTAAAATTTGTGGTTTACAGAGTTCTGTGAGAAATCCACAGGATTTCATATCACAGTCTGGGTCACCTGTCAGCATAGCCATTTGTGTGGTACATGATAGGGATTTTACAGCATGCAGAGAATATGAGAGTTATAAAATATCATTTTATTGATCTCATTTATGAATCTTAATTAATCCTCTCTATAACCTATGGAAAAGGAAGAGAAAATATCTTAAAACTAAATGGCAGACTCCTCTGAAATAGAGGAGTGATGACATTTTCTTTACTTTTACAGCTGTGTCTTGCTTGCTGAGAAACAGGAGGCTGGATGTTTATCAAAAGGTTCAGCAGTAGCTTAAGAAAGCCCCATGCATCCTGCCCTTTTATTAAATCTGGTTTTTACCTGCCATATGATGAGGAAGCAATTTCCTTCCATCACAGTCTTATCCTTCAAAAGTTAAGTCCTGTTGAATTCATGTCCCAAAGGATTGCAGTCATGAACTGGGTATGGCTGCTCTGTTTTGGCCTGACTTTAAATATATTCATTCTTCCACTTTCCCATATTTAGTTGCTAATCCTGGTTCGCAAACTTGGGAAACTTTAGGAATCTCTGCAGGCTGTTTGTGTTCAGTGCACAGTGGCTCCTTAGCACTGCAGACACCTTTCTTTTTTTTCCCAGTCTGCTCCTTTCAAGCAGTTCTGCCTGTGTAAAGATAAGCTCAGTACAAATCCTGCGGGCCTGAGAGGCGCCAGTTCTGTCTGAAGCAAAACCTTTTTTTAGAGTCAGAGATAAGAGTAGCAAGGACAACGATCTGCAAACTGCCAGTATTTCATCTACTAAACCCATTACCTGCCTGCTTTCTTGATAGACCACCAAAGCCGAGTGCTAGGACTTCCCTGTCCTCTTCCAGCCTAGCTCCTGGATTCCATTAGTTGTTTCCAGAAAACCATTTTTTTAATTTCTGTATTACCTCAACAATTGAGATCCAAGTCCTTTATTCCATTTGGTTTATGTTGAAAGTTTTTACCTTAGCTGTCTGGCAGTAGTCAGGGATGGACCCTGCAGGTTACCTCACAGGGGCATCTGCAAATAGCCTTTCGGCTCAGCAGGGCGCAGGCTTGGTTATGTGTGACAAAAGGTAGCTATAAAGGAAAAACAAGCATTGCTGTCACACAGAGTGAAAAAATACTTTGAATTTCATGTTGCAGAAATAAGAGCAAGTACTTAGATATGTGTACCATCATTTTAGTCATTAAATGTAGAGAAATTTATAATGCTGTGGACATATATATGTAGTTTCATGTTGATGTTACTGCGAATTAGAAAGCTGCAGGGAAGTTAACACAGCAGTAATAAAATAGTCACATCGAGGAACTATCAGTTTGAGCGTTGTGAAGGTAAAGAACAATAAAAAAAATTGCAGAAGTTCTGTATTCTTCTATACACAAGCTGGTCTTGTTTCTTGGGCATAGAGTATCTGACTATCTGTGTAGAGTAATGCAGGTGTGTGCTGGGGGCTTTAGTGCAGCACCTCCTGGGAGCATTGGCACCTTTTTTACCTTAAGTTGCACATTAACCAGATGTTTTTTCTAGTCTACAATTTTTCTTTTGGACCAAAATACACTGCCACATTACAGCCTTTTAAGTAATTTAAAAAGAGAAAAAAAATTGAATGGAAATCACAAAGTATGCCATCTTTTTCCAACCTGTTAAAATATAGAAATATTCATTTGTTCAGAGGTATTTCAGTTCTGTGCTGTTCAGGCACATAAATTAAGCAACAGTTTGTCAAGTAAGATAGCACGATGTTTCTGAATAGTCATTTTTAACTCTAATATGTTTACAGTCTTTCTTAAATGACCAGATAAACTGAGGAGCATTGACTTCGTGCAGATTCAAGACAGAGGGCAGCACAACCTGAAGATGTGTCTGAGTGCAGTTTGGTTTAGCGTCTGGTAGTGGCTGTTTGTAGCTTGACTACTGCAAAAGTGATTTTTCAAAGGTCGTGACCAGAGTTGAGCTGATTTTCACAGTTGGGATCCTGCTAAATGTCAGATCCTTACTTCAAAGTAAGATACTGCTTGAACTCTTTTGACAAGATGGTCACCGATTTTCTTATTATGGATAAAGCAATGTATTGTCTGTTGTCTATCACAGTCTCTACAGAAACAAGGGAGTCTTATGGCTGAAATCCTTAAAGCAGAAATTTGGAGTAGAAAACTTCAGTCTGTCTTTTAGAAGTGGACACTTATATAAGCAACTGAAATCCTCTTAATAAGAATTGTTGGGTGACTTGCATTTTGAGGATGCTCCCACTCCATCTCCAAGATGATTTCCCTTTTCATAGTGAGAAAAAATAAAGGCAACTTCAAACATTAAGGAATACTTTTTAATTAATAGCTTGATGTCTGATAATGGTAAGTTTATTTTAGAAAGTTGTTTTAATGTAACACCACTGGGGGAAAAAAGATTATGATCTGTCACTTTTTTTCAAAGTAACTTTTTGTTCACCCAAGTGTAGTCACTCATAAGTACTGATTTTTCTGATGAAGCTTTAAAAGTCATAATCATCTTTGCAGAAGGAAAACCTGTCTTACTCATACTTTTGCTCAGTTGGGAATGTTCCTACTGAATTAACTAGCCCTCAAAAGGGGAGTCAAAGTCTTTGCCTAGGTTTTACAAGTTTTCAACACCGTATATGTGGCATTTAGGAGAAACATTGGTTTGTTTGGTCAGGACTTCTAATGCATCTGATTTACTGAAAACAGGTCTCTAGTGTCTGTAGAATGTTCTGTAGTGAGGTTCCCTGCTACTAAAATACAAACTGGTTATGTGAGGTTTAAGTGACATGAAAGGCTTCTCTGGTATTGATGCAATTAGTGAATAGCTATGGTATGGTACAATTACTGTTTTAGCGAGCTGAAAAGTTTTTTGTTAAATGAAATTTCTACGTACCCTCTTTTTCAATAATCTCTAATGCTGTAATTTTTAAAAAAACACTATATTAAGTTATTTATATTTTAGAGTGGGAAGCATTATCTGCGATGCCTATGTAAATGTGAATTGTTCTTAAAGAAAACCAAAGAAAACCCTTTTTACAAAGCCGCTGTTATAAATCCTTTCAAAGTAGTGGTTTTGTTTAACCACATTTCAATTCCAATACTGATAAGAATCTGAGTAGCTGTTCTGCACTGTTACATTTATATTAATTTCTATGCAGTTTCATGTTTTTCTAGTTTTTATTTAAGAGTTTGAAAATTACTCCAATGGTTGTCATAACTTGATATCCACAAATGTCTTGGGTATGGATCTGATCCTCAAACATGGAATTAAGAAAAAGGGCACACTTGATGTTAATGATTGTTGCTTCTCTCCACTCATGTCATGAGTTCTATCAAGTGTCTCCCTATGTAAAAAAAGTGGACATAACTCGGAAATTCCAAATACCGCTTATTTTTCCAGAATTTTCTCAATCCTTCTGCCATTTTCACTTCATATTCAGTAGATAAATAAATTATGATTGAGTACATATTCATAATCACTTAAATGCCTCACTTGTAAAGTTTTTTATGTATTTTTTTGAGTTTAGAATAAAGCAGGTAGAGTGACCTTGCATGGAATGAGATATCAAGGTTACCATTTTTCTGATTATCACTTCATTTTGCATGCTGCAAAAATAATATTATTGACAGCTTTACTTCTTATTGGGAGAGATGTCAATGACCTACCAGTCATTATTACCTTGGCTTTTCTGTAAGTAAAGCAACCTTCTTTGCTTTTCACCTCTTCAGTTCTTTGCATACTTTACAAAACATCATTACATACAAACAGCAAACTCATTAGAATTTATAAGTATTTCAGCAAGAAGACTGAAGTTTTAAAATAAGTAGGGAAATCACATTTTTTAGTACTCAAGTACAAAGAGATGATGGAAAGCAATGCAGAGTTAAGGAAAAAATGCTAAGATTTTCAAAATTAGGTTACATATTCATTAACTTGAATGATCTTTTTTAAATGAAAAAAATAACTAAATATCAGTCTTTAAGTAAAATCTCTTCTTCAAATGAGTTAGTAATGGAGGCAGTCATTTAAGTTGTGTTTGACACAGGAAAAGGTTTTAGCTTTGTTCCATTCTCCTTTTTGCAGAAATCAAAATCCAGTCATTGAAATTACCTCAAGCAGATATTTTCAAGCAATTGCCTGTCATGGGGTATATTATTAAAATAATTTTGACCTTCTCTTAGCCAAAAACAAAAAACAAAATTGCTTTTCATATTGGACAGGCTTTCATACTGAGAAAACAAAAAGAATTATAAAAGTATGTAGTTATAATACAAAGGAAAAATAGAAGTTTTTTCAGTGGCAAGTTCAATAAGCAGTCTTTTGAGAAATGGAAGAATACAAACTTGGGAATTTTTTTGGAATACTATAACTGTATTCTGAAAACTTAAAACATTTTCTTTTGTGAAGAACAGTCTTGTCATTTATGCTCACAGTCAATTTATGAGGAGATTTATTGACAGGCTTAGTGGGAGAACCCTTCCAGTCTGGCACATGATCCCTCTTCTACTCTCTGGTATAAACTTGAGCCTCTTTTGGGGATGCCATCAGATTTTGTTCTCTTTCTTTCTGCTAGCCTGGCTCAGTTTCTGTGAGGATCTTGTAAGATGCCAGATTGCACAGGTGGTGGATTCCATGTTCTGTTATCAGTTCTGTACTAGCAGTGAAACACTTTTCATCCTGTTTCTAAATATGGTCAGATTTGCATTAAGCACGTTGCTTTAATTGACCTGTAAGCACTGGATAGTGATTTTTTTCTTGGTTTTGGTGTTGTTTTTTTTTTTAATTGGAATCCTAATTTTCATGAATGCTTTGGTTTAAGAAGCATTGGATTTAACTGAGGAGCATTTTAAAGGAGGTGGCGTTAGATATTTGGCATGATGCACTCAGAGTAGCAGTCTTATTGAAAAAAACACCAAAGAACCTTAGTTTAATGTAATGAATTATTTGCCAAAATAACTGTATGTCCCTTAGCTGGAGATCTGATTTAATTAAAGAACCAGTTTTTGCCAGTTTGCATTGCTAATCATTTTAAGATTTAGTCAAGAGCAGTTCAGGTATCCTTAAAACTTAGCTATATACTAAATGCACTAAGGTCTTTTCAACATGTCACATGTCAGTGCTTAGCCCTAGGGACAGAGAGATCCCTCCATAGCAACTCCATCTTTGTCCTTGTTTGGCAGGTATTACTATTCAGATAAGATGTGGCTGATCTTTTCCAGATTCTTTTTTCCTCTTAACCAGCTGTGCAGGTCCATGCATTGAGCTGAAGCCCCACTTCACCTCCTCTCCCCTCCACTGCCCTTGAAAAGTAAACAAGTGAAAAATGAGCTGGGAGGTCTCATTCCTGTTGAGACCCAGCTGTTCTGTTGAGGTGAAGATTTGTGTCCTTCCCCTTTACCTCCCTGATAAAAGTCCTGACTATTCTGTAGGTATGAAAATACTGGAAGGTGACAAATTGGATGTGCCTTGCTATGAGCAGTTGGGCAATACTGGGAGAAAAGAGCTTTGTGAGTGAAATAATACCATTCTTAGAAGGCATAGTTGCATGGTTTTCTTCCATATACCTGTATATGCCTATACAGGAACTCATGGCACTAAAGAGCAGATTTCCTTACAAACATTTTCTAAGCCAATCTGTCATTCCAGTTTTCTCATTCATGGAGAAATTATTTTAGCTGCTATTTTTATAAAGAAATTATACCTCTTCTGTATAGCCTGAGTATAAAAAATGCAAGGGAGTACTGGTTATCCTTCAGAAACTCTGACTGCTCTGACTATATGGTGGCCATTATATTTTTTTCATCTTGATGAGCCTCAAAGCTGTGTATTTGCTTAGCGTTTCACTGATTTTAAGATGAAAATTAATTTCTCTTGTTTTTTAGCTACATGGCTTGCTGTAAAGTTAAAATGTAGTGCGTTTCTCACAGTTGGATTTATTTTTGTTCTCTATCCAAGTTGGATAATGGAGATGAGCAAGCAGCCCAGATAAGACGTGAACTAGATGGACGACTACAGCTGGCAGAGCAAATGGCAAGAGTAAGTGATTGCTTTCTTGTACCAAAACCATATCGTCATATGAGATTGAGTGGGATGATCCATAATGTGTGTTTCGTGTTTCTGATTCTAAAATTAAGCAAAAGATTGTTTAAAAACAATTTGGCAGGTGCATTTCTGTCTGCTCTGAAGAACGTCTGACAACGGGAGTAGGAAGAAAGCAAAACCTGGTTTTGGAGAGGCATATCCTGTGTGATCTGACATTTCCTTTAGCTGCAGGTCCACTTTTCCTTGTATTTTTTACATAGGATGGAAAAAGCATCTTAGCAAGAGGAAAGATCTATTAACAACACAGTAACAGTTTGTTTCATTTATCTTCTGTGTGGGCATACTATTGTTTGAATGGTCCTCACAGGTTATAGTACAGTTTGGAAAACACTGCTAAGGGTTTGGGGTTTTTTTGCTAGACAATCCTGAGCCTTGGCCTGTGTTTTTAGTCTCTAACTATAAATTACTTTTTTTTATTTTTAGGTTTTTTAAATATGTAATTTACTGGCTCTGTCATGCTGTGATGAGCCAGTCCACACTACTTGCTGCAGGAATTTTTGGTCACGGTCAACTTGCTTGGTTTTTGTTATTGAAACAAGATCAGCTGTAAAGATTTTAATATAAAATATTTTATGATAGGCCTTATAACACATAACCATAAAAATTGTCTGGTTTAGGAGCCTGTCTTTGCAGACAATATATTGGGATTGCTGTTTGTTTCTCATTTATGTATAAAACATATATTTTAGAATAATTTGCATTTTTGTTTATGGCACTCTCCTAAGCATCCAGTATGCAACATTTGGAGAAACTGCGCATAAAATTTCCTCTGTATGAGTTCATATATGCACTATACGTGTACATATGTTTCTTCTTTGTGTTTATTGTTCTAAACACAGTATTTAAATACAATTGTCTAACTTCTACAGAGGAAAAATATTGATTTTTATGTTATCTCTAATGTTTAAGAGAGACATTATTATTTAAAATAAACCAGTGCATACTAAGTAAACATTACTTTCAAAATGAATGACTCATTAAAAAGAAAGGTAAACAATGATAAGAATTTCTTGCCGTGGTTGTAGTTTATTAGCTTTACACTAGAAGCATGGAGGTGGCTGACTTATTTTTGGTAGCATGGGAAATAGATGAAGTAACAAAACTACTAGTCGGTAGCTCATTTTATAATGTCAGTTTATAAAATATTAAAGGTAACATTAAAGGTACAATATTAATTACTATGCTTAAAACACCTATAAGTAGAAGTGGTTCTTCAGCTTGGGTTTATGGTTATATGTTTGGGGAGATGTTCAAGGTTCCATTTTTAGTTTATTTCTCCTTTCCAAAATTAACTGTACTGTATTTGTGGGTCAGGATTAACCTTTCCATTACTGTTTTGAAGACATAAAAATAGATAGACACTGAAATTATTACTTATGTTTTTATTTATTGTCTCTTAACTGAAAGCAAATCAGTAAATTAACATGATCTATAATGTGGGAATTTTTTTTTTTCTGGTCTAACTTTTAAAATATATTTTCCAAGGAAAGAAAATTCCCAAAATTTGTAACAAGGGAAATGGAGAACATGTACATAGAAGAGTTGCGGTCTTCAGTGAATTTGCTGATGGCAAATTTGGAAAGTCTGCCAGTGTCTAAAGGCGGGCCAGAATTCAAACTGCAGAAGTTGAAGCGATCACAGAATTCTGCATTCTTGGACATAGGAGATGAAAATGAAGTTCAGCTGTCAAAGTCTGATGTGGTTCTCTCCTTCACATTAGAGGTAATCACAAATTTCACAGAAAACTTGTTGATGGTTTTAAATTGCTAGAATATCTGCCTTGATACTCCTTTGTTATTAGTCCTTTCTTGGCAATTTCAAAATGCTATGTTAAAGAAGTAAATTATGCTTTGTATCTTTGGTAATTACGATTTAGAATACAGCTGGATGGTGCCTTTTCCTCTTGCAGCAGTAGTTGCATTTGGGCCCACACAATGGTGTGGGAAGTTGAATCTCCCACACAAATGTACCTTTAAATGAATTCCAGTTTTTAAAATAGCTATGTATAATTTTAAATGTTATAATGAAACACTGTTATTATCAGGAATGCATTAATAGAATTTTATAAACAAATAGAATTTTCTCGCTAGACGCATTTAGAGAAAACGCAGTGATTTTTCTTTACTGGTGATCATGGCAGTTTTTATAAATTTGTGCATTTTCCTCAAGAATCTATCTTGTGTTTTCTGAGATTATGCAGAAAGTCTGGCCTGTAGGGGTGCAGTCCTACTCTGCATAGATCTCAATTTCCTTCAAGAGGAAGGCACAAATGCATTTGGTTATTTAAAAAATTCTGATGACAAAATAAAGTCATAGAATGGTTTGAGTTGGAAGGGACCTTAAAGATCATCTAGTTCCAACCCCCGTGCCATGGCCACCTTCCACTAGACATGATTGAATAAAGGCCCCTCCAGCCTGGCCTCATAAATCAGATCCAATTCTGCAAATGTGCATACCAAGAAATGCTTATCTCATTTTCTGTAATAGTAGAATCAAAACATTACCACAGTGCCCATTGTGTGTTTATTGGTCAGAAGGTGCCACACTTGTGTTATGCACTTGAAGTGGCTTTAGTTTGTTTAAGACAGCAGGTAATTACACCATAAATATTTCAATTGTTAAAGAGTTCAAAAGAAATGAAAAATTATTTATCTTTTAAATATGTTTTTTTCTCAAGTGAAATGAGCATTTGTTTTAAAAGTCAGATAATTTTTCCCATGTCATCATTAAAGATACAGAATAAAAAAACATCAAATATGGACAATGAAGAAGTTTCAAGTCTTTGTATAAAAGAGAAATTACTTATCCCACTATATGCAATTTTAATATTGCTAACTAATTACGTAAAAACCCAAAAATCAGCTTTCAAAGAGTAGTAAGAGCTATCATTCTGTATGCCAAGAAGTTTTAGGTCATCAAGCATGTAAAACTGGAGTGCTGTCCTTAGTGTTGAAGTATATGAGAAGATGAAGTATTTATAACTCCTGTGCTGAATCCTGTGTGCTTCCATCATGTGTGCCATGTCTGCCTCAAGAGGAATACCAAGCCTGGAATGGTCCATAAATGGCATTTACAAGAGTAGTTCTGAATAATCTAAAATGTACCAAAAAAAGTTTGGCAATAGTATGGTCTTCAAGAAATAGTCTGGTCTTCAAGAAATTGTGCTTGGTGATAGATGTAAGAGGAAGAAAAGGCTTCTCTGTCCCTCTACAGAGAACTATTATGTACTAGATACTTAGGGGAAAAACACAGTAAAAGTTTGAAACAATCATGAAATTAAAAATAACAGGATATATAATTTCTGGTAAATTTATAGCAGCTTTGCTTTTATTATAACCCCTCTGCTCTTCCACCAGAGATGTAGACTATTCGGTCTGGTCAACTAAGTTTTTTATTGCTTTTTCCCCATCAGCGATAAAGAGATTTGCTGCAAGATAACTAATCTACAGCTCATGCTGTGCAAGGCAAAGAAAGTATTATACAACATGTGATAGTTTTTAGTAGGGCAGATTTTCATTTTAGAGATGATAGTAACCACATAAGTTGACTCTCTTGCCAAACAGTATGTGCATATTTTGCTCTTGGGAAGCAAAATCTCAGAAATTATAAAGGCAAAAGGAAACAGTTGAATTGATATTAATGAAGACTGAAATATGGAAGATGTGATCTTTTTTCCTATGCAAATGGCCAAATAAGAAATGCTGATTGCATTTCCTAGAAGACAGAGTACTTCCTTTTTTGAAAATGTGGGGTTGAATGTACACAACTTCACATGTCTTGAATAACACATAAACATATCTATGTCACATCTTTTATGGGGTCTCAGTTGTAGGGTAACCAGCAGAATCCCCATTGAGGGCTGCTGAACTAGAACATGAATTAATAGGAAATCTACATCATATAGGACAGAGTGGAAGAACCCAAAAATTTCTATATAGGGGGTAAAGTGGTCAGGGTTCTTGCTGTCACCATTCGTTTTTATTGTAAATAGTAGAAGTTGCTAGTAATATTAACAATGTTCTAGTGGGAGTGGACCTTACTGACTAAGGTCAGAAACATTCCTGAGCATCACTGCAAGCAACAGCCATTGTTTTTATAAGTTGAATATTTCCTTAAATATCCTGTTTGTAGAAATTTAAAAAAAAATATTTTAAAAACCATAGTAGTAGGAGAAGACTTATTTATATTCTTCAGCTGTTAGACAGTTTTCAAAAATAGACAAACATTTAGGAAGCTGTTTATCAGCTAATGAGCTAATACATCTACTAATGACAATTTCTTTTGGAAGGAATGAAATGCAACTTTTTTCCAGTGTTGGAATCCAGAATTGTTACCAAAGAAAAATGTACTGTGCAATTAAGTTAGAAACTCAAGAAACCCAAGAAGTATCAACATAAAAATGACTAAACATGAAGTCAGTATTCAGCAAGGACATATATTTGATATGTAGAAAGACCATATAGGCAGTATTACCCTAGAAGGATCTTTAGTGCTGTCTAACTACTTGAATTCCTGGACAATGGATGGAAAAGAGGAATGACTTGATCATTCTCCCTGAATTGCTGTTATTATTTATGAAGCATAATAGGCAGTATTGATAATTTATAGGTAATGTAAAAATGGTCTACATGATCAATGGCTGTCGTCTCTCTGTAATAGTTACAAACTAGCAATTTTGCAAGACATGTAACTATTACTAACATTCTGGGAGGTTTAAAGTACAAAGGATTTTGTAGCTGTATGTGAAGTCTGGCTTAATTTACGAACCAAAGTGGCACACATGCAAAGAAGTTTAATAGCAACATATTGTAGTAGTTGCTTGCTGACCTAAGAAACCAGTTGCCTCTAATGAGACCACAAGTAGTCATTACTTCTGGCACCTTTATAACAAATTAAACAAACGTTGGTTCACATGTTCGGTTCAGTTGAGGGCAGCTTCTCTTGATGTATGTACTCTTGATAGAGTACATTTTTCCCAGTTTCTTTGCATAGGCCCAAATGGAAGTGGCAAGTAAAGCAGCTTTTCCAAAGAAAGCAGGGGAACCTGACTGTCTTCTCAAGTCTCCTGAATTAGAAACATCTGAAATGCAAAAATTCCAGTAAGTTCACACTGTGACAAGATTTATAAAAGGCAGAGGGCATTTAAAGTAGAGCTGCATTTGGCTTTTCTGAGCTAGTATAAAGTAGTCTAGAGGAGGTGAAAATCTATAGGATCTGCCAAGCTCATAATTTCCCTGGCGAGGAAAACTTGCAGGGCACAGCTGGTAGTGGTGGCTTTTTCTGTTTCTTTTCTCCCTCTCCCCCATATGCATACTGAACCTGACTGCAAGTACTGCACTGAGAGAAGGAAAGGATATGCATAATGGGGAAAAAAATTCCAGGAGCAGTGCCCTGAACTGCCTCTTGTCAGCATAACACCAAATCCCTTCTGAGGTTCAAGGGTTGCAACCTCCAGAGACACAGCACCATAATTTACCTTTCTAGATATGATCAATGTACTTATTTGTTTACCATCAGACTTAGAAACCTATTTGTTCTATAAATATTCTCTTAGATGACTGATTAAAAGGTACAATTTCTCATGTATAAAGATTTAGAATTATGTTCAGACATTAGTCTCAAATTGTGCTATTGGCATTTAAATTATAAGGTTTTGGTCACTGTCCAAGTAGAAACAAAGCAAAAATTTTAATTCCTTCTAGATGTTGTTAAAAGTGGAAAAAGAAGATTCAATCAAAACTCTCCTCTGTCATAAGATTTGAGTGAGTGGACTTTGGTATTTTGAGGATGTTTTCTTTTTTTTTTTCTTTTTTTTTNTTTTTTCTTTTTTTTTCTTTTTTTTTTCCTATCTTCACAGAGCTTAGTACTGCAGTAGTTGTGCTGTGTAATCTTTTCTGAAGGATAAACTATTTGCTTTCTTTTCCTCAGATTGTTATAATGGAGGTACAAGGTTTAAAGTCAGTTGCTCCCAATCGGATTGTCTACTGCACCATGGAAGTGGAAGGGGGTGAAAAGCTTCAGACAGACCAAGCAGAAGCTTCCAGGCCACAGTAAGCCACTCTGCTCTTGCTGCATCAGTATCTCTTTTCTGTCATGGGAGAACTTGTCTGATTTTTTTTGCAGTTTTTACAATTAGCTTAGTGCTAGGTTATATGAATTTTTCCTGAGTAGTTATCTCAAATTGTTTCTGAGAAGTTAAAATACAAATAATACTTATTTAGGGTGAAGTAAGTACGAAATCTGCATGCTATCCAAATGAAAGCCATTGAATATACAGGTGAGGAAAAGAACTAGAGGCTGCATCCTCCGAAAATACAAACATCTTGATAGATGTTAGCCTGAGGTGATTTTAGGTATTCTAGGTTAATGTGCAGGTGGCCTTGTAGAGTGTGACTTGTACAATTGGAGAGAAATCAATACTCAGTAATCAATCTTGACAAAGCTTTCTCACCTGCTGAGCCTATTTCGTTTTAAATTATAGGATCCACTTCTTTCAATTAATTTTTGATGGAGGCAGTCAGCAAACTGTCTTGGAGGGGGATAACATCATGCCATCTGTAGTTGAACCAGTTAGTGTAGCAGAGAGTAAGAAATTAAATTGGTTGATTTGTTTGACCTACACACTGTCTTCAGACACTTTTCACTCTGCTAAAATGTCATTTGGAATCTTTTGCAGATAACTTTCCAGACAGTATGTTGGGCATTTACTGGCACCATAGTGTGCCATGTGAAAGACAATTTAAAAAATTCAGTTATTACAATATGTGATAAAATGTCTTCTGTGGAATTGGGATGGTAGTTTCTATTCCATTTGGACCACAAAAACAGATTTTCTTTTAGGGAAAATTAGAAGCACAATTTTATCTGTCCCTTCTATGGTTGGGAGTAGAGGATCTAATTTGTTGGACTTTCTTCTAGCTGTGGCAACTTTCCTTGGCAAATAAGCTAGCAGCATATTCAAACAGCTTTGCAGAACACTTAAGTATGTGGGACAAGATGTAAAATTCATTTGTCACAGTTCCTGGCTGTATTCCTTCTCCAGGGTATTGGAATGATTATTCTTATCATTTCCATGTACTATGCTAGGGCCTTCTAAAATGAACGATAATAAAAAAGACACACAGATGTACACATTGAAGCAAGGTCATAAGTGGATATTCAATATTACCTGCTTATTTTTTTACCTTTTGGGGTGTTTTCTGGTGGTTCATGGTCCCATGAGACTCACTAGGGTTTTCATGGAAGGCACATATCCAAACTGTCCTTTGTCTTACAGTTGTTCTCATATTGTTCCCCTGCAACATGTGCCTACAGCCTTTGTCTGCTGACAGAGCCAAGGTTCTTCTTTCTTCTGGCGGGATATTGCTTTTTTTCCTCACCCTTGAACTTGTTTGGGTCTGTTTTAAACTCTTGCTTAACCTCTGATCTCATTGGTATGAGTCTTTAAATCACCTAGAATACACAAGTTTTTGAATTTTGAACAGGTTTATTTCCCTTTCAGAAAACAGTCTGTGGATGTTGAGGGTTTTGTTTTCTCTAGCTATTTCCAGATGTGGTGAAAAACATGATAGGGGTGGTTCCCAATCAGTTCCTGGCTTACTTATTTCATACTGCAGGTTAAGTGATACTGAGTAACGTGTGGCCAGAGTGTAATAAGCCACGTGCTAATATATCAATCTCTGAGGGACTAGCGCTCTGCAGAGAAGTGGCTCTAATTAATTAGCGAGACTGCTCCTCGGAGGTGTTTTGTAAATCAAAAGGTTTAATAAGTAAAAATACCAAAATAACAAACGTTACAGAGAACAAATAATAAAGCCACACACAGGTGTCTGAGAAATCTCTTGCACCTTGCTAAGACACCCCAAAAAGCCTCTACTTCCTTTTTTGCTCCTTCCAAAATACTGAATGTTCTCGGAGGGAAAACCTGGCTTTCAGCCAGTAAGATCACCAAGAGGCTTTGACTTGCACTCTCAGAGCCCAATCCATGTTCTGTGCTGGCACTGAGCCAATCACTGTCAGAAGGGTATGGAAGTTTCCAGGTAAACTTTCCAATATGTCCAAATGTAAACTGGAACTCTTTCCCTCTTTGGAAGCACCTGCTGGGTGTGTGGGGGATGCTTTACCACAGTTAAGGTATAAAGGTTGTAAGATCAGAAG
This sequence comes from Cyanoderma ruficeps, assembly GCA_008694505.1. NCBI lineage: Eukaryota > Metazoa > Chordata > Aves > Passeriformes > Timaliidae > Cyanoderma > Cyanoderma ruficeps. The sequence continues at coordinate 4,164,568 of VZDJ01004378.1, forward strand.
TACATAGATGCATCAAGTAAAAATTATCAAGTGATTAATCGATTTTCCTGCTTGTAAAAGTGGAAGTTTTGTGAAAAGGAAGTTCCAGAAAAGATGGAGTCAATACAAGAACAACTGAAGTGTGTCTAGGAAAAGGTGTAATGTTAGGACCTGCTCCAAGCTTGTAAACTGGTTTAATGAACTTCAGGCTCAGAAGGTATGAGTTGATTGAATGTGGGAGAAAGACAGATTATGGGCTATTCCATCTAAATGATGTACAAACCAAAGTCATATGGGTTTGTTTAGAAAAAAATTATGCATCTTTAGAACATGAATTTTTGAGAAATGCCCTCACCTGTAGTCTAGAAGCGCATGAATGGGAGTTACTGGTGTTGTTGACCTGCTGTCCTGTAAAACAGTGTAACCTAAAGGGGCAAGGATTACAGAGCTCTGAAAAGTATCTAGTTCTTTTGCTCCTCTGAATTGTGCTCTTTTCCACTTCTGCCAAGAGTGATTAGAAGACATTGGCATGCAGTATAATTGTGAGTATTTAGAGACATAGCTTTTGAGCACAGATAGAGACCTCATTTGAGGCAATGGGGGAGGATATTAAATTAGACAAGCATGAAATTAGCAAATTACAAGCAAACACTAAGAAGATGGAGGAAGCTACCTATGGAAAGGGACATGCTTTCTTCCATAGTTTAGTTTTTCTGTTAGACCCAAATCAGGTTTTCTTGGCAGTAGCAATATTGCTTTTATTGATTGCTGGTGGAGGCAACTAAGAGGGCTTAGCAGAGTTTAATCAGAAATTACGCTGGTGGAAGAACGCTGGTGAGCAAGCACAGTCAGACCATCTCTTTCCTGATACAGAAAAAACAGCTGTCAGATGCCTGAGGCTACTGCCTACCTGCTTTGCCTGCTGCTGGAATTGGCTTCTTATTGGTATAATTTTTGGTACTGTCTTTCTGATATGAAGGAAAAGTATCAGTGAGGCTGGAGGAGATCATAACTTCAGATTTTATGTAGGATGTGCAGCTAGGAAAGGGTACCAAAGCTCTCATACTAAGCATAGAATGAGACAGTGATGAAAAGTGAATGATTGCCACCAGCCTGCTGTGGGAGACTGCTGGCAGGAGCTTCAAATCATGTGCTTGTCACACACATTTTTCTGTAGTCAGTTCAACGTTTTGAACTGATAGCTACATTTGTGGGGAGAAAAAAAAAGTATAAAGAATTATTTATGCCTATTTTTTTATCTCTGAAACTTTAGTGTAATGCTACTACTTAGTCAGAAAATTCAAAAGCTTTGACAATGAAAAGGAGAAAATGAGATACTCAGATGAATGTTTCAAAATGCCACTGCAAGCCAGTGTGATCTTAGAGGAGAGACTGGAAACATGAGCCAAGTGCACACTTAATTCAAAGTTTATCCACTATTCCAAAATGCTGAATATTTTATCAAGTATTTTTATACATGTATATAAGTGTTCCTCTAAATCCCGGAGTGCCAATTTAAGAGTAGTACGAAAAGAAGAAACAATATTCGTTCTTAAAGGGAAGATGCCTGATTAAAGTCCCTGGAAGGAGAGAGGAGTTTTCATCAGTAATAAATATTTTCAGGTTTGTTAATGCATTTAAACCCTGCTTTCTCTCTTTGAACAATAACTTTGTGAGTTTATGTTTAAGTGCTTCATTTCCTTCTCTAGCAAGCTAAACGAAGTAGAAGTACTGCTGATAAGTATCTTACTGAGGAACTAATGGTCATTTAAAATGCAAATGCTATAGAATAATGTAGTTTTACCGAGCTTATGTCTTCAGCAGTTTTACAAACAGATTAGTTACACAGCTTCACATGCAAACCCTATAAAATTTTAATAACTGCCTGTGAAATACTTCTTCATTCCTTCCAACTGTTTCCTGCCTTTTAGCCCTACTGAAAATCCCTCCAACATAGCCTGTGACCTTTTCTACCAGAGATCAGTTAGCAGAGCCCTTAGAGGGCCCTTTTAGTTGTGTGAAGCTTTGCATAACTTTGTTGCTGTGCTGCCACAGGGGGTCATCTGCAGAAATCCAGTGCTAATTTCATTTTTCAAACATTACTGAAGTGGCCTCATTTTTAGTCTTATGGAGTCTGGTATCCACATTTGTTTCTTATCCTTGATTTTTATTCATTCTGAATATTAATTAATGTGTTTTCTTGAAAGTGTCATGTTTTAGGCATGCAAAATCATGCATAAAAATAAAAAAAAAGGGAACATACTATCATTTAGTACTGCACATGACATTTTCTTGTCACATACTTACAGAATAGGAAAAGATCATATCTTGATGATGAGAAAACGTTAATAGAGACGTTCATTCTTCATGTGAACAAGACAAATAAGATGATCATATTTTACTGCTAGTGATTGTAGAATCTTATTAAAAGGGCTATTATACATTAGAAGTATGTGAAGAATACATGATTAAATCTGACTAGAGAAGGCAGGACTGCAAAAATAAAATAAATGTTGCTTACATTATTTTTATGCCATATTCCACCATCATTAATTCCATAAAGTATTTGAAGTATGAGAACTTGTGCATACATAAATTGAAGATTGCATAGAAAAACTTCCACAGAGCAGTTAAAAAAAGAGAAAAAGGCCTAATTTCTAAAATTTAAAACTTTCTTAAATCACATAAAATAAATAATACTTTTTTAATACGATGTGTTGAGGATATGGCCTAAGACAACATTTCTGAAGGGAAAAAGGATAAATAACATTTATAATATTTGACAATCATGTTCCAAACACCATTGTGTTTTCTTGCTTCATCTTCATCGTAGTCCCTGCAACTGTTTTGGGTTTTTTTTTGATGAAGGGAAGCAAAGGGACAATAGCACTTAAACCTGTCTCTTGACTTGTGATTGACAACACAGATATACAGTGTGTAAGGAAAGAGAAAGCACACCTACTCCTCTTTTCCCACATGCTACTGCTCTCTGTCTGATACATCTGCATAAATGAAGTTTGTTTCATTCAGTAATACTTTAATTATACTGTTTGTCTTCTGCAGTCATTCCTCATATTGTTTTTGTCCGTACAAATTCATGTTCTTGCTTTTGCACAAGAGAAAAGGTAGAATGAAAAAGTTGTACTTGCCTCATATTGCTTTGATTCTTAAATAGAAAATGAGAGAATATACCTAGGAAGAAAGGCAGGACAGAAACACAAGTTTTGGCTGATCAGAGAGGCAGTAATCAAACTCTTTTGTTCCTGGCAAGCTGGTTAACTCTCCTTACAGTGTGGGGGTTTTTCTGTTCTTTGCCTGGGTGCCTTTTTTTATTGAAATGAATATATTTGCACATGGGATATTTTTACATGGGGCTAATAAGATTGCATTTTCATAGTACCTGGTCTAACTGTGCTTAGCTTGCTGTTCATGTCCTTTTATTGTATCTTCTGGTGATAAATGCTCTTTAGGATTTAGGTTCTTGACCAGGGTTTTTTACTTTCTCCTGTTCTTTAGACTGTTTATTACCTCTGAAAGATTTTTACTTGCAGCTAGGTGCTGCAAAATCCAGTGTTGATCTCACAGATCAACTACAAAGTAGTTCACCCTAATTTTGGCATACAGAGTAATTTTCTTTAAGTCATAAATACATTTTAGGCAACATTTACAAAAGCAAGGTTGTATGTTTCAGAACCTCTGTGCATTTTTAGTAAGATCATTTCACAAGCTAAAGTTTGAGAGACATAATTATGCTGATGTATACAATGCTGAAAACTTGGTGAAGATGAGCATGATCCTTTAATAGTATTTTGGAATTTCAGAGGGACAAGTGGGGATCATGACAGAAAACAAAGTGTGTCTGCTTTCATAAACTAGGCTTGACTGAGTTGTGTAATGATTGCTCTAATTTTCTCTAAGATTCACCTTTATATCTCTAAAGGATAAATTCCATCATTATTTTCATCTTGTCATATGTCAGTAGGTGTTTCTTTTTGGAACAATTCACAAAATAGGGTGGAAAAAACAATCTTTCAAAAATTGTGTGCATTGATTAAATACTATATATGGTTTTTATCCAGCTGTTAAGAGGAAAAAGAAGAAATTAACAGTAGGAAATTTTCTAATGTTTCCTTGGTTCTGCAGAGAAAATGATGGAGAAGAATAAGAACACACATTTATGCCAATGTATCTTCTGGATTAATGAGGGAAGAGTTTCACAAAAGAAATACAGTTTCAGCTGAAAATACTCTTGATAGTTTTATTCACTTGGTGCCTTGGTTCTATGATCTGTCATTGATTACTATTTTATATTGTAGAAGAAATGTTCCATCTCTCTTATTGCAGAGAAAGATGAATTATAAATAGACATTTTTAATATTAAAAGACATTTGAAACTCCACTGGATAATAACCTGAGCAATTTTAATTTTAACTGTTCTTGCTCTGCATAGGGTTTGAACTAGGTGACCTCCAGAGGTTTCTTTCAGCCTAAATTTTATGATGATTCTATGATTAACTCCCAAAATATTCTAAGTCTGTCTAAGGGACTTGCAAAAGCCACTACTGTTAGAAGGGAATATTCAGTTTTCAGATAAAGAAGCATAACGTGGAAGAAATTGGGATGAAAGGGGATAATTAAGGTTGGTTGTATTCCCTGCTCTATTTGGATAGTTAACAATAAACATAATCCTTATGTCACCAAGGCACATATTAGTATAGAAATGCGCTGGGAGAGCTCTTTCACCGGCTAGCTCGCTCCCTGGCCTCTATATGAGAGAGGCTTGGTGGGTCTGAACCTCAGGCTGAAGCGTGGTCAATGGCGTGGAAGAAAGAGTGGACTCTGCTTGGGTTTCACCTGGCTTTATTCCTCCCGGTTACCTCCATGTGCAGTTGGATGGTGCAGGGAGAGACCCCCAGAGCAAGAGTCCCTGGCAGCCCCCTGTCCTCACTTTAAGTACAGGGGGCGTATCTCGGCAGAGAACGTGGAGCCAATCACGGGGAGGGGGGAGTGATCTAGAATTGAGGAACTTAACAGAACAATGGAGGAAGGTGGTACCAGGGTACCTTGCCAAATCCTAGGGCTTTTTCCCCAGAATCTTCCAGATCTTACAAGGTGATTGACAAGGTCTGTCACAAGGGAAACACCATCGGGGGTTTGGGATAGGGGGGTAGGAACAAACCATTACAAACATATAACAAAAATATACAGAACATTAGAAAACCAAATTTACGCATTGCAACATATTAGGATATATAATATATACCCTATATAATACATATTGCCTATAGAGATAGTATTGACCCTCCTCATCTAGAGGTACCGGTGGAAAGAATAGCTGTGTATCTGTCTTCTTTTAAATGTAATATTATGTTACATGTCTCTTGCAAGACTGATACCAGTTTTATTTCACAGTGCATTTTGGAAATCTTTCAGTGTGAAGAGGCATGTCCCACCCATGCCTTTCACTATAACAAGGCTTGGAGGAAGCCTGTTTAAACACTGCTAAATGCACAAGTTGTATCTGTTTCCATTCTCATTCCCACCTGATCCACAACAAATGCAACTAATATCTTGCAGACAGATAGAAGCTTTCTACAACATTGTGCTAAAGCATGTGCAGATGTGTGATACAGCTTAAAACTGGAAGGTCTTTAGCTATGAATAGCATGGTGAAGCCAAAGCTAATTAAATCTTGCTTGTCAGCAGTATGGTTTGGATCAGGCTAAGCCTTATTCTGATGTTTCTACCTGGTCTCTGCTGGGTCAAACTGAAGGAAGGCAAAGGCAGCCTGTAAAGTATCATCTAGAGGGATGTGTCCTGTCAAAGAAAAAGGTGGGGTTGAGAACGATTTCTTTAAATTTTACCTCCCATCTCCTCCTGGAATACTTTAGTAGAGTGAAATTGAAATTTGTGTTTCAGAGTGGTCTGCACCTGTTTTATCTTGGAAAAGTTTAATTATTGTTCATGGGCAATAGTTGGCATGAAAACAATTCCTTTGGATTCTTCTTAAATTTTGATATGACCTAAATGTCCAATTTTACATTTTAAAAATGTCCTACTGTATCTCAATTTGAAGAGACCTTTCAAAAGTTTGCTTGTATGTCTTTTAAGCAGTATGACACAGGTGCATTCCAATTAATTGCTAAAAATTTTACTAGATATAATGCTTGAATGGAACACATTTTACAGCCTGATTTAGTTTAGGGTTGTTGTTTTGGGTAAAAGGAAATCTTGAGAAAAAGGCTTTGAAAGAAAGAAGTTTCTGCTTTCGGATCCTGTTCAGGCTAAAAATACTTTATAAATCTCAAATGCTCATGGCATTCAGAAAACTGTCTTTCACCCTGCTATGGGCAGACTCTTCTTTGCGTCACTGTGTTTCAATGTTCATTAATCCTCAGAGATGTCGAGAGGTCCAGTATCTTTAGAATGTGGAATAGTCCACTCAATGGATGAAGAAAATATATTTATAGATTTTGAAATTTCTTAATGACTATACACCATTTAAGGAGTGAGTCTACAGGTTAGCGTGCCTATTTGAAAGCAATACCAGTGGACTGAAAGTAGGAGGACAGCAAAAACAAAAGCATGGTAGCATGGACAGCCAAAAAGAGCAGTACGAGTCAGAAAGAGCAGTTAAAAGAGTTCCAGAATAAAACACACCAATTGGTCTTATGCCAACTGGAATACTGACATTTTCTGATTTGATTCCTGGCTCTTTCCTGATAGACTCTGCAGGCTCAGGTAGGTCAGCCTAGTTTGTGGTTTGTTTTCCCTCATCTTTAGACTGACATGACAGCATCTGCCTGCTTCATCAAAGTACTGTGAGTTTATCAATGTTTGTACAATACACTGAAGGTTTAAAGTGACACAGAAATACAAAGTAACATGAAGTAAATAGGAGTTGCAACTTTTAACAGTGTTGTGATGGATTTATAATTATCTCTTTCAAGGAAAAAGTGAAATAAATATGCATATAGAAGTTTTGAAAGCATAAATCACCACCTCTTGCCCTTGTGCCCATCACCAATCTCTAGGTGGGCTTGAACCGTGCTGGAAAACAGGAGGTAATGCCTCTCATGAATTGTTCCCTTTATATGTACCAGTGGTTGCCAGTGCCTGGCAGCATATCAGTCTAGATACACACCCGTGAAAATTTTCACCTTGGCTTGTCTTGGTTGCCTGTATTGAAAGTGAGATGGGAAAGCAAGACTAATAATTTATTCATACTGTTTTATGTTTGTAATGACAATACTTGTCATAATAGCATTCTGTACTGTTAGAGTGCACTTTTCGTCTTTTCAGTGTAGGAAGCCTAAATGAGTGTTTTGACTTAGTTGCTTATTATTCACTGAACCCCTCTTCTGATTTGCCTTTCTGGTTTCTATTAGATAATTTCCTGTTTGAAACAAAAACTAGTCACAGTTTTGTTGTGAGTTTTTTACAAGTAATTTTTTCATATATTAATAATTTTTATGCTTAAAAATAAATGCATGATTGTGCATAGATCATTATTAACTCTCAAATAAACGGTAATTTTGAGCTGTTTTAATTCCTTTATTTAAAGAGTTGTTATTTTACCAAAAGCAAATCCTGAAAAAAAAAATCTTCATATTAACAGATTATTCTTTTTTCCTTTCATATAAGTCTAACTGTATAAAGGTGCCTTATAATATAGCGTATCCATCAAAACACTGTATCCTTGCCATTGCTGAAGCAGCAATTTAAAGCTCTCTGTTCCTTGAGAAAGAAGTCCCAAGATGGCATTCCCAGTGTTTTGTAACAATCACCCTAAAACACTTAATTTTGCTGCTGAATCCACAAAAAAAGAAAAAATTACCCATTTACTTTGTTTTGAATGACTACACTAGATAGTGACTCAACAATGCATTCAGAAATTAGATGATGGGCTTCTTAGTGTGTGCAGCTGCAGGAGCTGAACACAAATTTTCTAGAAGAGAAGTGATGAAGAGATGGTTTGTTAATCTGCATTTCAAACCATTAGTGTCCTGGGTCAAAAGTTCCTATATAGGCAAAAATAAATGATAAATGGTAAAATACAGTAGTGTAGACTCTGCTTAGGTGGAATCAAAGGTGGCCTTTAAAAATAATTGTTTGGCTTTCAATGCTTATACCGAGACTTACCTTTTTGCTGTACTTTCCCTTCCTCCTGTCATTCACCTCTGTAGAACAATTTATTTTTCTCCTATCTACATTTTGTAGCTTTAGGAATGCTTTGATGGAAACCTCAGGGTTAAAACCATTACCACTGTCATGCTCCTTCAATAGCTGATAGCCCATAAGATAGTAGCTAAATAGAGAAAGTATCAGTGTTTCTTCGATAGGGATTGTAAAACAATGAATCTGTAGTTCTCATCAAGATTTGCCCTTAAAATAGTGGAATCACAGTAACACAGGGAAGAACAGAGTCACAGGAGGTTAGATGAGGTCAGTAATGAAAGGCCAAGACACATGACTCCCTCATGGTTCAGTTTGCCTGAGCATGGGGCTTGTCTGTGCTTCTACTATGAAAGGATGTTAGAATTTGTTTAGAACTTTCCTTTTGCCTTGCTTTTCATCTGCAGTTTAATGTGCTTGCTCTGAGCGAGGAAATTATGCTTCTTGTTCTTCCATTAAAATAAAGGAGTAATTTTAAACTAGAGAAATAAAAAAATATTTTCCAGGGAAAACATTTACAATGTAAATCCCATTATAAGCATTATAGAAAGGTACAAGCGTACCAGCTCTTTCCCTTGTGGTTCCAAACATTAATTCCAGGTCTCACCAATGTACTGGAGAATGGATACATAAATAAATCAATGTGTGTGTGTATATATATATAT
>VZDJ01004378.1:4173407-4223484 GCA_008694505.1 Cyanoderma ruficeps
TATATATATATAGTGATTGTAATGTTGCATGTAAGGAATAATCTTTACCCTATTAAATCCTTAGTGCTGCACAATAAACTTCTGTTGCATGTGCAGTACCTTTCAATATCCTTTTTCAAAGGGAGAAGCTGCAGTGCTCATATTATTTTGTATGGTGGTCATAAGAAAAAAATAAGCATGCTTTTGGGCTGTATGAGACAGCTGTTAGAGTTAAATCTATGATGTCTAGAGTAGCATCCTGGCATCAGTCATTAACAAATGAGTATTTTTCATGCTCAGAAGAGAAAATGAAATGCTTATGATATTTTCCCAAGTATCAGCGGGGAAGAACTAGAAGCAATTAGCACCAACTAATACTCTCTTTAGGAGTCTCAGTAAAAACACCAAAATCAGATAAGTATGGATTTCACTCTATTTCTATTTGGGTGAGTGGAGCCTCCTCATCAAATTACAGATTTATTGTCAGATTGCTGTGGGGTGACTTGCACTGCTGGTACAGAGCCTGGCTCGCCATCTCGCATTTTCTCTGTATCTGTGCAGTTGGACATAGTAATACATAGGAATATGCAACACTTCATAAATTCCACACTCACACAATCCTTCACTAACAACAGAAGGTTTGTCAGACCTGAGTTTGTAGTGGTTTAATATATCGTGTGATGCACTAATGTGACCTTTAGTTTCCTGGCATTTCATCTCACAATTTGCACTGTGAGTATGGTTTCTAACCTGAGGGTTATAGATACCTGTTTTTATACAGTTATAGCCTGTTTCTAAACAAAGTAGAAACAACCGAGCTGCTATAGGTTCTTGACATAGTTAAAACACAAAGATATTGCAGAGACCTTAGCATACTATTTCCAGTCCAGCTCCAAGATGTGCCAAGGTGAAGTGCTGGTAGGTCTCTTACTCCTGTGGAGCAGTAAGATGCCTAATAAACTGGCTTGGGTGGGTCTTCCTGCTCATTCCAGCTCTGTCCATATCTCTGTTTGCATAGCAAATAAGAAAACTCTTCCAGATGGCCTCTTAGGGTAATTTAGTTAATAGTTAAGAAGCACATGGTGGTTATGCAAAAGGCTTAAACCCAGTATCAAACCCAGAAAGATGCAAAAGATGGCGCCAATGAGACCAATACACTCTGGTAATAGTTTCAAAAATGATATTTCCATATTGCTGAGGACAAAAAAAAGGTGTAAAAATTCTGTAGAGTTGGTATTTTATCAGAAATTAAGTATTCCAATAAATAGGGCTAAAATAAAATTTCTAGATCTTTGCTTAGAATAATAGATTTTATTACATTCCCTCCCATGATCTCATAAAAAAAGTTTTGACTAACAGAGACCATGAGTTAAATGGAAAACCTGAGAGAGAAATTTGCTGCTGTTTCCAGTCTATGAAATGTGTTCCAAACTGAAGTAGAAAAATAAATTTGCTTAGAGGGATTTCTGTGACACAGTGATAAATCTTTAGCTGAAATAAATGTTCACCTTCTTGCTAGCAGTAGGTACTTTTGCAGTGAAGGGAAATAAACTTGGGTAATATATTTTGTCTCTAATTACTGTATCGGCCCACGTACCTCTGACAGCAGCAGAGAAACATGGTGAAAAGACTGTGGCTTATGGAAGATGAACAAACATCAAATCACTGCAGTTTCTATAGTAGAGAGGATGAATAGGTAAAAGCAGAAAAATTATTTGAACAAAGGAAAATTATGTGGTGAAATGAGAGCCTGAGGAGGCAGAATTAGGGGTTTTTTTCAGACTTAAAGTTGGTAGTTTTAGAGGTATCCAGTATGCTACATGGGCTGCAGCTAATAGTGCTGTGAGCTCACTGCAGCAGTTAGTGTTGAAATTATTGTTACTTTCAACAGTTTATCTAGCAAGGTTTAAACAAACAAATGAACAAACATACTATAATGGCAGGTATTTAATATAAATATTGCATGATATCCATACTTGTTTTGTCTAAAATTTTGCACTTCCCACACTTTCAGCACCAAAATTGTTCACATTAACGAAAATCGTTGGACTAATACTCAAAAACCAGTGGCTCCTCCAAAGGTGTGGAGATGGTTGATTTTTTGTTTCCACTGCTTGCATATATTTGGTAGTTAAAGCATATGCTATTACAAACATGAAGCATTGCATTTTTCTTTGTAGTTAAGATTTACTAAAGGTACACTAAGTATCAATTTCATAAGACAGATGAATTCATTTGCTTGTTCTTTCTTCTCATCCTTTCTTCCATCCTTCCTTCAGGAGCTCAGTAGCAGAGCAAGCTTTTAGCAAATTATCTGCAACATACCTCGACTCAAACAAGATCAAAATGGCACAAAGGAATTGCTTCTCTTTTCACAGAAAGCCAGGTTTCAACCTACAGATTTGCCTGTATAAAAAATAAAAGTCAGCTGCGAGATTTATTTTCTTGAAGAAAATATTTCAGTTATTGATGTTGAAAGTTAAAAAGAAAAGCAGCTTTTCTTTATTTGGCATTGAGATTCTGGAGACCATATTGTTAGTTCCTATTTAAAACAGAAAGTAGTTCAATTAAACAATTTGAAAGTTTTTGTCTTATGAATAATGTGAACAATCTTTTGTATAGTGGTTGACTTTGATATCTGTGGTTCCGAAAAAAAATCCTTTCTTGGAAATACTGTATTTTCTTCTGGAAAAATATCAGGTTGCAAACCCAAACTTAAAAGAAAAGCAGTAATTTGTCTGACCTACATGTAGCAGCTTAGCTTTTAAATTTAAAGGAGATATTTTGCTAAAATATTCTGTCCAAAGAGATTAAGCAAATGCAAGAACCAGAAATATTAAAGCTTTAGTAGGTGTCAAAAAATGCATTGAGGAGACAACAAATGTGTTTTGGAAGAAAATCATTAAATTTTTGAGAAACTAAGTGAATATAATTATACTAGCACATAAAATCTATAAACTGAAATAAGAAATAAAAGTAATGGTGATCAAGATTTTTTGCCATGATAATTACTATTCAGGTATTGATTTCATTAATTATTAGGTATACTCCTAACCTATTTTCACCATTAAACTCACCAGCTCTTTGAACAGATATAGAGATCTAGAATAAATATCCAAAAGTATGGAAAAAATTGATTTTTCCAGTGGAATTTTACAATGGAAATAACAAGTGATTCAGTGAAATCTTATTTATTGGCTAGAAAGACTATGTTTAAAATCTTGGCATTGTAGGTAAGATTGATGCAATTTAATTACACAGTTCTTAGTCACATCTGATGGTAGGACAGTACCTTATTCAAAGTTATTGTCTGCGTGTAAGTTGTAATAAATTTTAAATTGATCTGTATGATGAAAATCTGATATTTTTTATACTCTCATATACAGAAGCTGAAAGTATGATATTCATTTAAATGGAATTTGGTTAAAATGAAGTATTATTCATAAACAGGAAGAATAAAAAAAATTGTTGATTTGTTGACTGGAGTCTGACCAGGTGTCATAAAAGAAATAGCTGGAGAGAAAATATAGTTGAAATCTGGCAGATTTTGAGCATCTATATAATTTCAGAACAGTAAAGAGTATGTCAAAATAGGCTACCTTGTGTACATCTGCATGCTTTACTCAATCTTTCTTTTATTTTGAGTCATCCGTAGTAAATACTGAGTTCCATGTATCTTGTTATATTCATGGCACAATCTTTACTGATCAGAATTTCTACCAGAGCTGAAGTTTATTAGGAGGTGTTGACAGTGCAAACTACAGCCAAAAAGGCCATTCTTACTGCTACACCTCTTTTCATGCCAACAAAGCATAAAAATACAAATTGCAAATTATTGTTAGCTCGAGCATTCATACGGGTTAGACTACAAGTTGCAGTTTGGATTAGGCTGCCATTTCTGGCTTCTGCTTCAGTTGTTGCATGATATATTAATAGTATGCATAATAACATAATAATATGCTTTTAAACGTACAGCATATAGATGAGCTCAGTCTATCTAGATAAAGTCAGTTTGCCTGGAGTATTGGGTCTCTTACATTCTTTCTTGGGAGGAGTAAACTAAAATGAACATGATACCACTATTTTAGCTGCTGATTTCAAATCATATGAACTGATACCTCCTTGAAAACACGAAGCTTCAAAGAAACAGGACTTGTGTTCTAGTAATACACAAGGAACAAAAAGGTGAGCTACGTGTACTTTGCTGTTATATTGTCAGCTGATGGCAACATGAGATGCCCACAAGTGTGATAGTAAAGGATAGAATCTTGGATTTGCCTTTTCTAACAGAACATGATTTCTCATGGCATAAATAAGATTTCACTGAATCATTTGTTATTTCCATTGTAAAATTCCACTGGAAAAATCAATTTTTTCCATACTTTTGGATGTTTATTCTAGATCTCTATATCTGTTCAAAGAGCTGGTGAGTTTAATGGTGAAAATAGGTTAGGAGTATACCTAATAATTAATGAAATCAATACCTGAATAGTAATTATCATGGCAAAAAATCTTGATCACCATTACTTTTATTTCTTATTTCAGTTTATAGATTTTATGTGCTAGTATAATTATATTCACTTAGTTTCTCAAAAATTTAATGATTTTCTTCCAAAACGCGTCTGTTGTCTGTTCAATGCATTTTTGACACCTACTAAAGCTTTAATATTTCTGGTTCTCACATTTACTTGTGTAATACATCCTTTTATAGAGAATACTCTTAAGATCAGCTGTTTTCTTTATTTTATTAGTTTCTGATAATTGTAATAACACAGAGTGGATAAAAGCAGGAGAAACTGGAGCTTGCTTACTTTTTTGAAATTTGTTTGTACCTAGTAGCATAATCACCATCAGTTTAATCAGTGCAATGAGCTCCATGTGGTTCTCCAGGAATATGGAATAGATCATTGAAGGAAATTGCAACCTAATTTGTATAACTTTTGATTTTTTGTACCACTGGCACAGAGGGAGGAGGGAGGAAGCTTGGCAAACCAAGTGTCTTAACTGAGATAAGTGGTTAATGACTATGTGCATAATTAAGGTTCTCAAAAATCATGGGGCCTTGTGGCAGTAATTATTTTGCAGAGCTATAGTCACTGATAATATTTTTTTCCTGTTATTTGCATTTGCGTGTACATTTTCCCTGCGTTTTCAAACTAAGTTGTAAAATATATATAATATAAAAGATAAGATTTTCTTTGCCTAAGTCTCCCAATTTATTTGTGCTGTGGTTGCCTGAAGTGAATTGAGATATGATTCTTTGCTAAATTAATTTGACTTGTATGCAGAAGATAGTAAATATGTTTCATAGAAAATAGATCTCTCTTTATTTGCATTCTTGCTTGGTTCTTTTTTCTCTATGAATATATAATTTCTGTTCTTTGAGTTTTGCCATTAAAAAATTTTGGATTGATATTTTATTACAAAAGCCATATGAAAAAGACCTGATTTGTTTTATCGCAGAGAGAAGCCATTTTTTCTATGTAGATATTTGATCTTGGATGTTCAAAAATGTACTTCCCTTTTTATTCCCACCCTCCTCCTCCTAAAGCTTGAAAATTAAGTTCTAAGTGTACATTGATAAATATTCTGCAGAAAAGATTAGAGTCCTATCCCTCTCAGGCCTGTGCTCAGCCCCAGTTAAATTTTGCTGTTTTGTTTGTTGCAGATGGGGAACCCAAGGGGATTTCACCACTACACACCCTCGACCTGTTGTCAAAGTAAAACTCTTTACAGAAAGCACCGGGGTGCTGGCACTTGAAGATAAAGAACTGGGAAGAGTGAGTATTATGTGCAGAGAAGAGAAATATGTGAGAAATGATGGGTAGAAGTGTGAATATTGATAAAATGTCCCATAAAATGGTAGAAGGCCTTCAGTACCAGCCTTCTCTGCTGTGGCCCTACCAAACAGTGCTTTTTTTTATATAAGGGTGACTTTTACTAGTGTTCAAAACATGGTAGGTTGACTTCAATTACTGTTCAGAAACTTACATCAGGTATCCATGGTGGTTCTCTTTGTCTTGTTTAAAACATTAATTTCTACATGACATATCAATGCTTTTAACTATCCAAATTAGTGGTGAAAGGGAGAGAGGTAAGACTTGGCATGTAATAAATGTAGCCAACAATGGGGGAAAGGAAAACAAGGACTTAAGTGGTAGAAGGATGGAGCAGAATGGGAGAAGAGTGAAGAATAATATGTGAGAGTAAGAGCTTATTCATGTACTCCATGAACTTTTCCTCCGTTTTCATGTTTTCCCTGTCTTGACAGGATAATCTGATATTGGCTCAGTGAGAGGACGGTGCTTATTAATAATGGCAAGGTCATGGGTTCGATCGCCATATGGGCCATCCACTTAATAGCTGGACTCAATGATCCTTCTGGGTCCCTTCCAACTCAGAGTAGTCCGCACATTCTGTAAATTTATCCTTCTTAGGCCAGAATCAAGAGCTAGAGAGTGCAATGTATCATAGAAAGAAGAGGATAGGGTGAATGAGGCACAGAGGGTCTGCAAATCTCCCCCTCTTCTCCTGTTTCTCCTGTTGAAATTTTTCTCTCTGACATGTAGCACATGGAAGATACCTCACATTTTAATGCTCAGTTCTACAATCAGAGTCCTGGGTGTTTCTCATTCAAGCAAGCACAATTTGTTGGAAAGAGCAGGGCTCTTCTGCACTTTGTGTCCTCTGAGCACAGATGGTTATGGAAGGACACATTCTCCCATACGTTGTGTCACTTGTTAAGGTCAGGACTGTATCTTAAGGATTACTTCTTCTTGACTCATCTCATATCCTTATAAGGGGCTTCCAAGGTCACTTGGTCAAGGTGTAGGTGGGTTCTGCATGGGGAAGGGTACCACAGGGCACCCTGGCAAGAGCCAGGCAGGCAGAGTGACAGGTACAAAGGAGCCACAGGTGTGAAACTGAGCAAAGCAGGGTCACCAATTCAGAACGATGTGGAATAGCAAATGGGAGTACCCAAGAGATGCCCGGATACTGCTTTTCTATTTTATAGTATATACTGCTAAAATGTGGTTAACTGAGCAGAAGTAATACTTGCCGTGTCACTTGTCTGATATGGCTGTTTTCCTCAAAAAATACCGATAAATCCAGTTGTGAATCCCAAGAGAAGATTTTGCTTGCTGCAAGATATTCTTCTGGCTTCCTGATGACCACTTTCAAACAAAACTAAGTCTTAACCTTCATTGTCTGTTCTTCACAAACTGGAGAACAGTTGTACAAATTCAGTTTTCACTGAAATTTGAAACAGAGATGTGTGCTGCACAAATGGGGAAAGGATGTTATTTGCATTTAGGTTCTGCAGAACATGAGCTTTTGCGGTGGTCTGTGTCTGTGTTTGTGCAGACCCCTACATGCAGTGAATTGAACCCCTGACTGTAACTTCTAGAAAGTGAAGCAGGCTGCATCTTTGAAGCTAAACTTACTCTAATGAGGAATTGTTAAGAACTTACTTTATTCAGATATCATTGAAACTTGTGGTACAGATTTTATGTGACTGATACTGATCTGACCACTTGAGTTATTTCTGTGTGTGCATACAGAAGGCAGAATTGATGTTTGCATTTGTATGTGCAACAGCTGAGAAAGTGTGAAGAAGCCTTCAGAGTTTAGCGCAACTACTGGAAAATCAGCCTGCTGCTTTCTGAAGCACAGGGATCTGACACCACTTTTGCTTGTTCAG
The DNA here is from genome assembly GCA_008694505.1 of Cyanoderma ruficeps. NCBI lineage: Eukaryota > Metazoa > Chordata > Aves > Passeriformes > Timaliidae > Cyanoderma > Cyanoderma ruficeps. The sequence continues at coordinate 4,181,089 of VZDJ01004378.1, forward strand.
TACTTTGTGTATAAAGATGTTCAAACCTAGTAATTCAAAGTGACAGCCCTTGTGCGTGCTTAGCACACTTGTGGGTACAATGTGAAAGCAGCAGGTGGTGTTTGATTGATGATACTTTTTGAATGTAAGAATATTTCAGCCTTGTTGCTCTGACTATTCAATTAAAAGAGAACTATTGTCTCACAGCCTGCTTGTCACAGTCAGCTGCAACCAGCAATAATTAGCTGTGCAGATACACTTTTTGTTTGGTTGTTTGTTTTTTTTCTTTAGTGCTGTTTCTCTGTGTTTGATTTAAAATAATAAAATAGCAGTACTGGCTAGGTACCTATACTCTCGCAGGATTGATAGGTTTCTGAATGTCGACTGCACTGGGCATGTTGTTTATCTTCTGTGCCACATCCAAAGAGCCCCTGAGCAGGGACAGTTTCATTCTGTGACTGTTAATTTAAAGCCTGCCATCCTGGGGATTGTGTTTTTCCATCGCACTTTGAAATTACTGAGGTTTCTCAGGCCTGAGTTCTTCTGTCTTTCTTTTTTAAGTTTGGAAAATTACAAGAGATTGCTTCCACTCTCGCTTCATCTCTTGCCCCCCAAGCAGTCTGCCTGTCAGCACTCTGTGGTGCCTGAGTGCTATTGTTTCCATTCCAACAGGGGGGTTCTCAGTAGCTTCTTTGAGAGTGCCTCTCGTTGAAAATGCTTGAGATACTTTGCATTCAGGCTTTGTCTCACTTAGATGTGGGGGAGAGGATCTCTGGGAAGGACTCAAAGACTACTTTTATCAATGGCTAAGACCTGCTAGGGTAAGTGTTCAGCCAGCACCATCAACAGAAGTTGATTGTATAAATTGTGAAATCTTCCCATTTCTTTTTCATCAGCAGTATTCTAGATAGCTCTCTCACCGTTTGCCTATTCAGTTTCTCTGTTGTTTTTTGTTTCTTTTTAACCACCTGTTCCCCAAAGCTTTGTCTCAGTATTTCAGGTGTGATACAGTCATAGCCAAAAAGCAGGAGATCACTCAATAGGTGACATGATAGCGCTTGCATAGAAAACTCATAAACTTCCTTGGTGATCTTATTAACCTATTCTTTAGTGGTTCCCAAGATGATAACTTTTCCGAGGCAATTACTCTCAAGAGAGACATCTCCTTTTCCCCTTTCTACCTCCAACTTGTAGCCTCTTCTTGAGCTTCTTTTTTCTTCATCCTCCTGGCAGCATGGTGTCATAACTTAATGGTTGGGGAAGGTGAGTGTGATGCTGTGCTTGGCAGACTGCTGCTAGGGCATTCGACCGAACTTCTTGTCACACTGACAGCAGCTTCTGCCTTTCTGACATCAGCCGGTCTTTGACCAAGGGCTGACATAACACGGAACAGCTACAGACTTTCAAGTTAGGGCAGAAGGTATCTTGAGAAGAGTCAGTAGACATTTCTATCAAAACCAGGTGCCCCATAAGTAAGGCTGGGACCAGAGTTACACAAACTGAAGGGTTTCTCTAGTCATCTATTTCATATCCCAAACCAGCTTCAATAATTTTTGTTCTACAACTATTTACAAGTCAGTGAAAAAGCATATTTAAGTAGGAGATTTTCCTCTGATATTTGTTCAGAGGATGACCAGCAGCATAAATTTGTATGTGCCCAATAATAATGGGTACTTGCTTCATACTTAAATTTTGCCTATCCTCTCTGCTTGCACTGGCATCTTTTCAAATTGCTGCATTTTAAAACATGAAAGAAAATCCTTATATCGTATTAGTCCTGTTGCATGATGAAAGCTTCAACAAATACAGCTGATAGATTGTGTGATCTTATGTGTCAGGCACTGGCTGTTTTTCATAGCTTTAAATAATCACAAATCGAGTTAGAAATGTCTCTGATAGAGCATGGGAGTAAGAGAGCTTAGTTTCTCTAGTTTATTGTAGAATTTGTTGGATGACTATGAGTGTGTTGTTTATTCTGAACAGACTTCACAAAGCTGCTTATAATTAAGACCATGTGGTATATATTGAGTTCTCACCTGTTTGTAACTTTGCCAGACCTTAAGATATGTGGTTAAAATTTTTCATCCTATGTATGGAATAAGATAATAAAAGGAAATGCACTTTTGGTCAGCAGAAAAAATCCAGCATTTGTAGCACCATTTGTATTCTGAAAGAGCACATCAGGCATGAGAACGCTTGTCTCAGAAAATTTTTTGGCTTTCCTGTTGGAGACTGTAGGGTTTGAAGAAAGGATAGGAAGCTGGATGCCAGAAGCAACTCATTGGGGTATCAGGGCACAGGACAGGATTGGGAGACACCAGGGCAGCCCCATGCATCGGGGGTCTCCCTGAGGATGGGGCTAGGCTGAGATTTGGTTTGCTTTCTTGCTTTCTGAAGATGGACCAGGCTGCATTATGAAGAGGAGACTGTGGATAGGCTGCATCCTTTTTTTTTTTTTTTACATTTGTGTGGTATGGTCTGTACTGAAGGCGAGATAATGATCTGCTGTAATAGCATGCTGAACATCACCTGCCTCTTCAGTCAGGGCATTAAGATGCAGATCTTAACTTTCATCTCTTTTGCTTGTGACAGTGATTCAAAACTCAGCGTAGTCAGCTCAGAATTACCATGATTACCAAGGTCTGGTGTCCAGAGTCTGAGATCTCGGAATGTGTGTAGGTCATCCCAACTTGAAAAACCTATCTCATCTCAGATACTTGGGTCAGAAGTGTGGGTAACTCCACTGCTTGGGTTCAACTCTTGAATATCATGGGTTTTGGTGGAAGTAGGAGACTGGGGAGCAGCCAGAATGTGAGGACACAATTTGGCTGAAATCCAGCCACAAGTGTCAGGTGGGGGAAAATGCAGAGAGTACCTTTACTCCTGACTTTTCCCAAGGCACTTACAACTTGCCTTCAATAGTCCATTTCAAAGGCTGCATATTCTTTTGACAACAGGCCAGCTGCAGCCAGGAATGGTTAGCCTGAGAGCTTTATCTCAACATGGGAGTACCAGTAGGAGATACTTCTGCACAGTGCTTTTGACTCTGAACTTTTTGCTCAGTTATCTTCCCTGAGAAAGCAAGAATGCCCCCAGCTTGGTTTGTTCAAGCTTTTAGAGTACTTTCGCCAGCTCAACCTTTCTTTCATACCTTTAAAAAAAGATATGATCAACGAACCAAAAATAGATTTAATAGTTGCTTGACTGGATTGACTTTTTGGCTCAAATGTACTCAAATTAACTTCTTCTATTGTGATCCAGCTGGAGACCTAAATAAATAATGGAATCACAAAAATGGTGTTTAGTTTAGTTGTCAAATGATATTAGCTTCGATGTCTTTCTACCTATCATCTTTTAAGCCCAAGGGAGAAATATTTTCAGTCACTCATGACTAAGAAACAATATTTTGAGAGCATCACTTTGTGCAAATGCTTGCAAGTGTTGCTCTGTAATATTTAAGATTTCTGTGTTTATTTTACATCCGGATGAGGAGAGGCCTAAGTTGAACTTGACACTTTTTCAGTAACAGTGTGGTCTGAGGAAATGTAATGCTAGATATAATTCAAACATGTGGTCAAGTATTTTTTAATGATTATGAGACAATTGAATTTACTGAATTATCTCAACCCACATTGTTTTGATACTATTAATTAGCCTTAAAAGAGTTGAAGCAATGCAATGCACAGCAGCTGTTTCTGCTGTGTAGCTTTCTAGTCATGAATAGTTCATTATTTTTAATGTAGATTACCTGTTGGTATAATTATGGTAAACAATTTGCTATACTAAAAGCTCATAATTCTCTGTGCTGCTGCTGAATAAACTGCCATAGTGATATCCACATGTATATGAAGAATAAAATAAATCAAAATAAAATAAAACTTCAGAAATATATGATGTAATACAGAAATATATGATGCAGTAGAAATTCAATGAAATTTATAAAAGTTTTAGGCACAGAGAGGGTATCCTCTAGGTGACTGTTATATCTGCCAGAGTAGACATTTGAGTTGATACCATTTTATTTTTTTAAAGTAGATTATGAAACAACCAGAGGATTTAAATCCTTAGGCAGTGGTGAAATGAAATATGAGACACAATAACCTTAGGAAGTTTCTCCATGGACAATGGCAGTGACCTCACATTGCAGTGTTCCATAGTGGAGAGAATGCTTTTAATAGAAATTTCAGCAATTTTTAACTTTTCTTATCAAGGAGAAGTTGCCAAGTGTTTTGGTTTCAGTGATTTCATGGGAGTTGCAGCTTGTGCCACCTGGTGCTGGGTACACAGTGGCTATCATTGCTCTTAAGGGCAATATTATTATGAATGTTATTGTGAAGATAATTAATGCCTGTCAAATGCTTTATGTGTTTGTGTGTAACAAAAAGTTTGATTACAAAGTTCTTTCAAGCTCTCATTGTTTAAACCTGGAAGGCATGACAATGTGCAATACAAACCCAGCGCAATGCATACTTAAATAGTCTGACAGATACTTATTCTTTGTGAGAGCTTTGAAATTGAAGCTCCGTAATACTCCTTTAAAAATTCAGAAAAGGAATTGTCAGTAACACAGATATAAATTAATTATATTCTTGTCTGCTTTTATTTTCATCAGCATTCTAAAAACTCACGAAGTTGACAGGAGAAAGATGTCACTTGAGACGCATAAGCTGTAATAAGCTGTTACAGGACAACAGACTGTAGAAAAGGAAAAAAATCTTAGCATCACCTACAGTCCTGTGTGAATGCCTAGTGATTAAATCAAAGGAATGCATAGTAATTCTGTTTATATAGTCTTGCAGTTAAAGGGATAAATAAAATAAAAATAATTTCCCCTTTGATACATCAGAATGCAAAGGTTGCCATGCTCACAATGTTTTTAAATGTTACTTAAGGAATTCCTTTTATTCAGAATGAAAAACAGAAAGAAGGAATAGGCTGTTATAAATAGTGATTTCTGTGCATTTGCAAAAAGAAAAAAACGTAACCTCCTGGTTTGGTGGAATCAGAATATACTGATTCTTCTGCTATCGCCTTAAACGGTACTGAATGTCCTCAATAGATCTGACAGGGTAATTCTTCCACTGGTTTTACAAAGGTTGCATATTTGATTAGGAGTGGTGCATTGTATTTCTCTGCTTGACTGAAGCTCCTGAAATTAACAGGATGCAGGAATGTGCTTCTGCAAATTTTGAGATGAGAAGCTGAAAGCCTTCCACTTACCCCATCTTTCAGATGATTAGGTCTGAATGACACTGTTGTAATATTTTGGGCTTAATAACATCTGTTAAAATTATACTGCTTCGACAGGTTTACTCAAATCCTCAATTTAACCTTCATAGTAACACAGAGGACAATATATTGTGTTTTAGATATATGACACAAGTACTATGTGTAAGAAGTTAACTTGATGGGTAACATAATGATTAATTTTATTTTTCAAGAAATTAAAGGTGTGAAGAATGATGCTTTTTAGGGTGTTGTTACTTTTGAAATTATAATGGTAATTCATGGTAATTGTAATTCAGAACTCACTGGATGTTATTAAAGTCTCCCAAGCAGTATATTTAGAATCCTTTGTAGTCTAAATTCTAATACTTTAGAATACTTCAGCACCTAGATTCAAAAGTAGTGCTTATAATAAGAATGAAAGGAAATTATGTTTCAGGAGTATTTAAATATACTGCTGAGCATGTCACTGTGGATTTGATGGAGCAGTAATTTTTAATTATACTGGCTATAAATGGATAAATTTTTTGGATGGTAAATAAATATTTTATACCTTGTGACTAACACCAATCTAAAATTAATTGTTAATAAAACTTTCAATAAATGTATATAAATATTTTAAAAAATAAATATTTAAAATTCAATGGTTTGGGGGTATTTATATTTATTACTGAAGATTAAACAAAAAGTTTGTGTCATGTCACGTGAATTGGACATAGTATCTTACATTTATAATATTCCATTTGCAGCAGAAGTGCTTTGGAATTCATCTACAATTTTGGTGGTTTTTTTACTAAAATTGAGTTTTATTAATGCTATTGATCAAAAATTGGAGACTAACAAGAATTATACTTTGGTTATCTTCACTCAAGCTATGCCACTACTGAGGGCTGATTCGTTGCATAATGCTACAGCAAATTGCTTCAAAAGGATGTTTCCAGCAGAGCACTGAATAATGTAGAAGTTTAGGTTCCTATTTAATTGTACATGACCCTTTTGAAATGCCAACTGTTCCTTTAAAAAAATGAAAATTGTTAATTCAGAATGTATTAACAGGGGGTAATTGTATTAGCGGATAATATGAAAATTTCCATTTGTAATAGAAGGAAGGAGTTAATTTTTGAAATAGGTCTGTTACAATGAGATTGAGTCAGCAGGTGTATTAGATTTAGGAAGTCTTTTTTAGTCATCTTTCATAGTGAAGGGGATGCAACAAGAATATTCGCTGCTTAGATGTTTCCATTAAAGACTACAAGCAGGTTCTTTTAATCAACTTGTTGAAGTTTTTCTTTTCATTACTTGCAGGTTGTGTTATATCCAACGTCCAATAGCCCGAAGTCTCCTGATCTGCATAAAATGATAGTTCCCAAAAACAGTCAGGACAATGACCTGAAAATTAAACTGGCGGTGAGAATGGATAAACCACCTCACATGAAGCACTGTGGGTAAGTGTCCATTTCCTGGATGTCTCTATTTTATTATTTTGTCTCATTGTGCCTGTGTTTTAATGAAGTGTATCTAAAATCATAAGGTTTGTAAAATATTATAAATATCTAAACCATTTCCTTGGTGTGGTATTGTGTTATATCTTCATTTCATGCAAAAGGTTTGGAGTGGTCAGAAATAACATTCATTTCAGATGTTCAGTGATGTGTAAAGACAGATGACGAGCTACATCTGAAATGCAGAACTAAGAGTACAGTCTCATTTAGATACTGGTTTTGAATGTTAGAATTTATAGGACTTTGTTAAAAAATATTTAGAAGAAACATATTTTTCCATTAAAATAGGATTAATTGTATACCTGAATAGAGTGGTATTTGCCACATAGTCTCCCCTTCTATTCTCTGTCTGCCATATGGTCTTTCTCTTGAAAAACATGTATGTATGAATACTAGATTAAGGATGGTTTTCTATCTAACACCAAAACTATGTGGAATAGATTATTCATGAAGACAGCCCCTTTAATTGACTGCCTCCACTATTCCTCAGCCCACCTGCAAAAACAGATAGTGTTGCTGACAGTAAGCAAGTTTGTGTCTTTTGTTTAAAGCAATACAAAGAATCAATGTACCATCCATGCTATTTAGGGTTTTTTTTGTCTCCTCCTGTTTGTATTCTGCCCATTGTACACAGGCAGTAATTGCCAAAATTTCCTATGTATGATACTTTCTTTAAAAAAACAACCAAAGTGCCTTAAGTTTTGTCAAAATGTTAATCAGTTGGGCTCAAATTTCCCAGGTATCAATCTTATCCCTCATTTTGGTTATATGAAACTTAGACACAAATGATTAGGACTATAACAATGGGACTTGCTGGACGGACACCTGTGGCTGGTGACCAGGAACTGTGAGGAAAGAGAGGGAACTCAATCATGGAGTCAACAGGGAAATGAGCTACTGTGCTTGGAGACTGGAACTGAGACAAGAACACTTCAAAGCAGGGCAGCAAATACGTTAGGGAAATGGGATAATGTAGCAGGAGAGAGCAGGAAGACTCAGCTGACATGAATAAGTTGGAGTAGAGAGGAGCTGGAGAGGGGAGCCAAGTGTTTGTCTGTACTGAAGCATGATGCTCTCCTGTAAGTGCCACCTCCTGCCCCATTCATTTGCACTCACCAAACAACTGTGAAATGGTTTGGTGATGGTGGCACATCTTTGTCTAGGTCCAGCTGACTAGTGTGGATTCAGTTTCCTGCTGCTGGAAGGTATTCAGCCTCCTGCAGCAGTGCAGGATGCAGGGAGGCACAGTGCTTGCTGCCCACCCTCTTCAGCAGGCTTGTCAAAAGGCAACCATGGAAGCAGGCTGACTTGAACCACATCAGCAAAGAATGATGTGCAACAGATTCATCTGCGCATGACCTGGTTCAATTGCAAACTTCCCCCTAAACTCATCAGGAGTATTGTGCTGCCATGCACCTATCCCAAGCAATGACTAGGAAAAGTTCCCATTTTTGATCAGGTCACTGATAATGTTGGGGTCATGCTGTCTGCAAACCCTATTAGAGTATAGCATGCAACTGGATCCAGCAACAAGGAGAAAGTTCCAGTGTTTCCTCTCCTCATCCTCCTGTGTTTCCCCGGAGGCTGTCTTGGCAAGGAACTGTTCATCTGGGGTCTTCAGAGAATCTTCCTTACCCCCCAATTCAATTTTTCATACTGATTTATATCAGTAGTCTTGTCTGACCATTAAAGAACCCAATCAAATATTGTCAATAATTTAGTTCAACTATTATCCCTTTCATCTGCTGCTGATGGTCGCTTCCTCAGATTGATTTTGAATACTTATCTCCTGGCACTGTCATTTACTTCTGTATTTTACTTCAGGGTCACTACTGTGACTATTCTCCAGGCAGATACTGTAATTCTTCCCACCAAAAATGCTCAGTTATCATTTCCTTTTCTTTATTGCTATTAGCTATAGTGATTATTACCTATACACTTGTTAAGGAAAGTTGGGGTATCAACAGATGTATGAACTTCTCCACCATTAATATAAGTGAAATTAAATAAAAACTTAATAATTCCTTCAATAACCATTGAAGAGATTGATGAGATACTGTAAGAAACACTGTAGTTGCAGTGAGAGAGGGAAAAGGTCATTTATTTGGAGGGAAAAGAACACCTGCAGGTAGAATCATTAGCGTGTAGAGTCAGGAACTATTAATGTTAAGAAAAGCCATCATCTAGGCACTCCCTGCAGCCTTCTCTTGACTTCCTGGGTAAGTATAAGTATTAAGTGGTCTTTTGCTGCTTTTTTCAAGAGGAATTCCCACCTGCTTCAATGCACACATTAAAGCTGATGTGGTTCTGAAATGATACTGTGTTATCATTTGTGAAGAGACTGGGAACGTGTGATGAATGGTGGGCAGTATCATCAAAAAGGCAAAGGAATATTTTGCAGTTAAAATAGTTGAGGGTTGCTTGGAAGAAACTGGCTTTTATCCCCATTTGTGCTGCACAGAAGGAATTCCTTGTAAGAGACTGAAATGTTTCCACCTATAGTAACTGATGATATGTTATTTGTTTCTTATGTCCAGTTTGATAAACTGGAATCTGATTTCACGGAGGTTTACGCCAATCACAGCTATTAGCTGAAGTCAGTGGAAATGGGGCTTTAAATATTCATTGTGTTATTCAAGTCCAAATATCCTAAAAATTAATATCTGAAGCCTAAAATTTTTAGTATTTCAATTGTCCTGTTATCAAGGGAAAATAGTACCATCTCCCAGGATCATACACATGTGAAGGTGAATCTAGGGAAGCATCTGGAACTCTGGAGGAGCTGCGGGAGTGGAGGCATTGTCACTTAGCTGAGCCAAAGGCTTGTGCTAAGCGTGGTTGTAACAGTGCCAGGCTCTGCAATTCCCTGGCAAACCTGCACATTATGGAAACTCCAGTGTTTCTGTAAAGGAGTGTTTGTATAAAACATAATGAAGGAGGCCACAGGATAAAATCAACTGTTGAAGAGCTCAAAGGTGGCTGCTGCTATCCTGAATAGTGAAAATAACAGGGAGATTTTTGTCTATGTTTGTTTGTTTTATTTTGTTTTCATTTGTTTCTTTTTTTTTTTTTGTTAGAATGTTGTCGTCTATTTAAATACAGTGTCATAGAGTAGACAAGAGGGACAGATATAAAAGGATGACAGAATGCGATCATAATTTCTCCTGGAATTTCATCATGTTAGCAAGTTGAATTTTAAACGTTTATAACAGACTTGTAGTGTAGTTAATGTGTTCAATCCAGATAAGTTCTAATTCTTCACTGTATTTTTCAGAAGCATCTCGTGCTTTATCCTTAACCAGTGTTTGAACTAGATAAGTTATGCTTTCTGTATGTCAGAGTTAAGGAACTAACATACAAGATTCATATGTCTCTCATAGCAAAAGAAGGCAATCTGTTGGCATTACATAATGTTTTTCAGATGAGAATCTCAAAATTTATTCAGAGTTGAATTCAAATTTTATCCTACAGCCAATTGCAGAACGATGGGTTTTAGTAGATTATCTCTAAGATAATTGCAGTAAGAGACAGTTTTTTTAGATATGGAAACTGTGCCCAAATATTTCAGGTTCTGCAGGGTTGGTGAATCAGACCCAATCTAATAGTGGTTTTCAATTTTATCTCTTCAGAAAAGTTTTTAAGACACTTTACTTACTAACACAGGGGATATGCTGGAAGGCTTCAAAACCTGTCTTGCATTTATGCTTCAAGAATATTCAATTCTACAAATTATACTGTCTTGTACTGTTGTGGTGCATTTTGGGTTTACCAAATTTCTGTACAATGGTTTGTCCTATGTACCCCATGTTAAAACCTTCTTGGTTTCCCCCAAGTGATTGTCCGGTGTCAATCACAATTATGGGTCCTGTCCACCACTTTACAGCCTCGCCCTGTGTCTGGAAAATTCCAGGAAGGCCATCGAGGGATTGGCAGGATCCCAGTTTTTCCCCCTCCTTTTTGTATTGATTGGTTCTATTGATTGTCCTTTGTGTTTTAGGTCACTCCCCCCCCATTCTGGATTGGTTCCAGGCTCTCCCCCTTTCCTCACTCCCATACTTAAGGTGCTGGAGAGAGAGGGGAACTGTCTTTTGCGGGTTCTCTCTCTGGGTGGAATGAACCCCAGTTGAACCTCACAAGAGTCCTCTCTTCTTCCTCGCCACTGCCACGCTTCTGCCCAAGGCAAGAACTCACAGGATCGGAAAGGTATCCTGGCACACCAAACTGTACCTTTTAATGTGAGCTCGGCGCCAGAGCTAGCCGGAGAGCAGCACCACACCTCCGCATTGTACTAAAGTCACAAATAGTATTCTGGACTGCAGCACCTTCACATCATGTTCTGGCTTTGATTTCCACACTCATAACCAAAAATTATATTTTAAATTGGATTATAAAGTTGGAATTTTTCATTATGAATTGTAACCTTTCTAAGAGCAAGAATTAAAAATCTTTATGACTCAACACTACTGTGAATCTCAATTGCAGTTCATTTGTAACACTCCGAAAAAGAGGTTTATTTTTATGTTGACACATTCATAGAGTTAATCTACTGTTACTCCACTAATGTGACTTACAAAAAAAATTGATCAAGGAAACAATTCAGTGTATTCTGTTACATGCTTTAAAAAATGGTTTACAAGTGTAACCCCTATTATACATCTTACAGTAAACATCATCTTATTATTATTTTACATTTTTATTTTTATTCTCACACAAAAGGCTCTCAAAGTGGGAATTAACGGGACTGATATGTAACCATCCTTTCATATCTAAATCCCGTCAATATAATACAAGACAAAGCATTCACAGCCAGTCTGAGTGGTGACAAGGTAAATATTGCTCATTAATGTGCATTTGTTGAACAGTTCCAATTATTGACAATTCACGATATTCCAGATTCCTTTCTCATAATTTGTATTGTATTTGCTTTCTCATAGAATGTGGTAACCTTTCCCTTATCTAAAATGATGAGCATATACCAGATGCTTTTAAAATCTCATTTATTTAGTAAAGCAAGCATCTATATAAAAGGAGATTTTTTTAACATTTCTATTTTTTTTCTGTTGCAATCTTGAATCTAAAACAAATAATCAGAGGAAAGAAGTAAAATTTGAGCTAAAAACTTCCTCTGTAAAATGCTAAAAGCCTGTTTCTATGTGTTGAGTTACAATAGCAGCATTAGGGAGGTACTGTTTGCTTCAGGAAGGCTCAATTGGATCTCCTTGATTCCTAATTATATTAGGGTTGAAAACCCCAGCAGGACAGGTTAATTGACTCAAGATATGTGGGTTACTCTAAATATCTTCTCTAATGCAGGGTTTTTTTCTGGTGTGCCTTTGCACATCTGCATGCATTTAAATCATGCATTATTTTAAAAAGTAGATTGTGAGCCTGCCTGTTGAGTTGTATCTTAGCATAGCCTAGTGGTTACTAAAGGATATTATTCTATTGCTTCCAATCTAGAAATAAAAAAAGGAATACTGATTTTTTTTGAAGCTTGCTTTAAAAGGATTAGTGGTCTTATCAAAAAAAGGGAAAATAAATAATAAAGTAAAATTAAATTCTTGCTAATTAAAGTGGTAGTATTTGAGTTTAACTTCCAAAGTAAAACATTTCAGCCTTGCTCTTGCCCTGAACTTTTCCCAAGATTTGAAGGGCAAAATTCATTATTTTATGTTCTGTTATACTTTCTGCTATGACATGTTGCATATAGAAATTATATACCTTTCATTTCTTAAACTTTTGCATTTGGAATAAACATTCTACAAGCACAGAATTTTCTCTCTGTCTTTCATCTATAAAGAAAGTATTTTGGTGACTTCTTTAGAATTGTAGTCTCCATAATAATAAGGAATCTATGTGAAATGATTCTTGTCTCAACTTGATTTTTTGGGTTTTGCTTTGTGGTTTTTTGTTTATAATTGTATTTTGAGAATATAAGGTCACCATTAATTTGCTAACATTTTAAATTTTTTTCTCTTTTGCATTTGAAATTGGCTGAGATGTTCTTAGGAGAGCATTTATTAACCGTAAATATAGCTACTCATCCCTGAATGTGACTGAAGAATCACATTTCTCCTCCTCCTGCTGTAGTTTCAGAACTAATGGAAATCTGTGAGGCAAATGCTCTGGATAGCAGTCTTCTAAGATATAGAATTAAAGGATAAGTAATTTTTTCCTCTCATTTTTATGACCCCTGTATCCCATCCTTAAGAAAGGAAGATGAGTTTAATATGGTTTGCAGCTGAGTGAAATGAAGTATAGGAATAAACCGAGATCACCCAAGGTCACGGGCGATTTGGTGAAAAGCTGAGGATAGCACTGGGGACTGCTGTCTTCTCAGTGGTAGGGGCTGTCGTGTGTGCCTGTCACTTGGATAAATTGCAGTCATTGCTGCTACTGAGCTCATTACTCAGCTGAGAAGAGCCATGGGGGAACTGAAGTCAGCCAGAATGAGGGTGGTGGCAGCTCTTACAGGCTGTTTGTCCATGGTCACCTGGCAAAGAAGAGCAGGGCAAGAAACAGAATTACCTTTACAACTTGAAGATGTGTAATCTGGGTTCGATCTCAAGATGAGATCTGCTCCCACTGTCATTATTTCAGAAAAATATGCAAGGTGAATACATTGAAATTACTTTTGAAATTCTGGGTTACTTATACAGATAAAGATATCAGGAATACAATCACACTTCTCTTAGCAAGCTCTGCAAGATCCCTGTCACAGATAAGGATTCAGAATTTGAAATGTATCAGTCTCTGAGCCAAAACATACGAATATGTCAGAACAACTAAAAAATTTGTTTTACCAACAGTAAAAAGATGAAATAGAAAGAATTTTTTGCTAATTTAATTTTTGCTAAGATTTTAATTTTTTGTAAATGAATAGCTATAGAATTGTTTCAAAGTGAAGGAAAGTGTTAGAAACCTACAATAATACTTAAGATGTTTCCAACATCTTAGAAAATCCTTACTAATGTTTGGTATTATATGACAATAGGAAGCATAGACTTCTTCAATTAGTACTACTTTCTGTGAGATAAAACTTTGCTTATTACTTTTCAACAGTTACTGAAAATATGTTTCTCCTTAATGTTTTTCTCTTTCAAGAGCAAGAGCAGATTATCTGAGCAATTTGTTTAGCTTTTTCATTTCTCAACAACATAGCATAATTTCCTGAATTAAATGTTGAAATACTCAAATACTTACCTAACTACAGAAATTCTTCATCTACGTATGTAAACTCTTCTGGATCCCTTTATAGTATTTGATTTGTTTTTCCAAGTTTGTGTGCTGCCTATCTAGTTGTAACCATAAAGTCAGCATAGTAGCACCATCTAGCTTTCTGTTTGCTGCTGTTGCATTTCTTCTTAGAAAAGGGTAGCAGAGCGATGACTCCAGCTATGCCTCAAAGAGCAGAGCTCTCCCTTGTCCTTTGGAAGAGTGCTTACTTTTTGGTTTGTGAATGTCAAGATCTGGAAGCATAGAAGTCAGATGGAAGCTGTTGAGTTTGTTTGAATTTTGCAAGCTTTACATTACAGCAGGTACTTTGGAATTCTTTTCTGATCATTTAATCATACGGCCTCACTATAGCAGCCAAAAAATTTAGGTTTAGGCTATGTTAGCATCCTCTCACTTTTCTCAAAGCAATTATGAGATAGGGTGCGGTGGGATACCTGGACACATTGGTTTATCAGTGCTACACTGGCAATTGAAAAACAGAAAAGGTCCGCTGGAGGTAGTAAGGGAAACTTTTCTCTATATATATTGCACTCAGAACAGTAGTTAGTATCTTTGTCATTTCTACTACAATTACTCCTAATTAGTCTAAAATAAGTTTAGAAGGTAAATCTTTCTAAAAATGCCTGAGAGATTGCCCACTGCCAGCATCAGGCCTTCCAGGTGTTTTTTGAGATGACCAGCAATCCATATACAAATGGGAGATTTTTTGACTAGCTTTGTGCTATTCGAAACTTCTCTGTCAAAAGATAATTCTCAGCCAGCCTTCCTCATGTCTAGGAAAGAGATGATTACCACGAAGTAAAGAGGTGTTCTTGATTCACTAACCAAATAACAAAAATACTCCTGCTTTCTGTTTGTCACAGTTGTTGCCTTGTGAAATCTTGCTACATGTTGAAAAGCTGTGTGATGCAGCAGTCTGCTGCAAGATGATCCCATCACAGGAATTATGTGTATTCATCTCAGCTGGATCTAAGTAAAACTTAGTCGCTCCCTCTCACTATGATTTTATATTGTGCACAGTTTTTCTTGTCTATCCTGTTACTGGCAAATGGGATGTGGAAATGTTTGCTCGGTCTAGCTGGCCTGTAGTGCCCAAGTTGTCCAAAAAACCTCATTCTCATCTACCCACACCGAAGAACTCATTTTCAAAAGATACCTTAATAAGCTAATGGAGATGTCTGGAATACAGAAAAGGAACAAAAGTGTATATCCCTAAAGGGAATTGTCTCATAAAGAAACTTACTTATGAAGCAAAAGTGAGTTGGAGATTTCTTTTACTCCAATTGAACAGGTCATGGGATTTGGTAGCAGATAGAGAGAGATGTCACAGTTGGCCAAAACCCAACACAAAACCCAAAAACTGACACATTGATGCCAGTACCTGCACTACAGAACTGTTGAGGTCACTGACATGTTCACAACACTTTTGAATTAAGGTTGGCTCGTGTTCAGACTCAATGCATGGACAAAGTGACCTTGTATTTGATTTCCAAATACTTTTGAAACACAGGGTGAAAGATTTCATTGTAATATATGAAAGGAAGGCATAAAGAAGTATCATAGTTTCAGCTGAGTTTATTTGACTTCAAAGACGAGAGGTGTGAACTACAAAGTTTCTTTTCCCAAACCATGTTCAGTCTAGATGTATGTCTTAGTTTGCAAGACAGGTGTCTGCTAGGGAAGGAAAAAGCCTCCCTGGGAATGGAGAATGTAAACCCACTGCCTCCGAATGATTATGATTTTGAAATCAAGGGGCTCTCAGGCCCCAGTATGAGGAGTAGGAATAACAGTTCTTTACTAGTATGTATAAAAAGGCAAACAAACAACAATAACTATGTCATTAACAACAAAACAGAACCAGGAACCTCGTGACAGTCTTCTCGACCGAGACGGAGAGGGATAGAGGAGAGGCTTTACTTCACAAAACCCTGGGGCAGTCTGATCCCGGTGCCTCTGCAGGGTTCTGAGGAGCACCAAGCTGGAATGGCAGGAATGAGCAGAAATCCTGGGCTGGTGGATGAGATGTATCAGAAGCTCTGTGATGGTAGCTGGAATGGCAGGAACTCCCAGCAGGGCAGGGCTGCAGGGCTGCAGCGTAGAGAAATCCAGAGCAGTGCCCAAGAAGGGGCAGGGGTGGGACAGGGCCGGCACCATTCCAGTAGGGCAGGAGAAGGCAAGCTCGGGATTCCTGGACACACGAGCATATGGTGGTTGATCCCTAGGACTGGACTCCAGTAGTGACAGTGAATTCTCCCCACAGTAAGCAACAGCTTGACCATGCTCCTTCCGATGTGAGAGAGTGCAGCTGACCCCAGCCCAGTCCTTTACCTGCCCCCAAAACACGCAGTATCTTCTCCCTCTGAGGGAAACTCCCAGAGGGCAAAAGAAGTGCCAGGTTATACACTCCTCTCCTTTGGCCACTTCTTTTGTTTTGCTGAAGTACCCAGAAGTACCCAGTAGTTAGTTTCCTAGCAACTTATGGGTAAAAATTCCATAAGTAAAGAAGAAACAAATCTAACCCCCAACAACCTAGCATGACAGTCTGAGGTTTGATCAAGACGAGCACTGTAGCTGTAGGTGGCTCTGTAGTGCTGAAGCAAGCTGTATTAATGCAAGGGTTTTGCCACTCATGGAAGATATGTTGTGTGTCTGATGAAATAGGCTTTGTTTGAATTTCAAACACAGTGGACTGTTGAAGAAGAAAAGTGGGATTGGTAAAGAAATGTGAACGGTACCTGAAGTATGCAAATACCCAAATACCACTGCATATTCAGGAATGCCTGCTCCTTACTTTACATCAAGGTGTGCCAAAGTGTCAGCTAACATCCAGCACCACAAATCTATGTGTAGAGCATATTTTCTTTACTCAGTGAAAAATCCTGAACAAGGATATGTCACAACCTGCTATGAAAATGTCCTGGCTGCAAACTTCAGAATGTTTCATTAAATATTGTCACTGCTGAACATCTTGTAATGGAAAAGACTGGCATGGTTGGCATGATCTGTAAGTTAACTATAGCATGAACTTAGCATGATTCCTTTGAAACCATAAGAGCTTCATAAGAAATCTTATGAAGAGGGGATAATCTTTCTTTTCAAGAGTAAATCACAGACAGTTGCTGACTGAGGATCCAAGACCCTGAGACCCTGAAGACAGGCATGTGAGTATCCCTTTCTGCAAGATAAAACTGATGTCCCAGCACAGAGGAAACCCTAGTATTTCAAGGACTTCCAACATTTGGAATGAGTCTACTGAGAAAGTAACTGAAAATTTAAAAACTAAAGCAGTGGATTTATATATCTTCAGAAATACTGGTCAAATTTTGGCCCATAATTAATAAACAATTTTAAATTGGGTGCAAAAGCAATGGTGTGTATTTTTGGTTTATTTTGTCAGTGGGTCAAAAATGTCATTCATGTAGGTGTAACTGTCTTATCCTGCTGAATTCTGACAAACCTCATTTTAACATTCATAAAGGAACATGCACTTGCATATATTAAGGTCAAAATTTCCTATGTACCTTATAAGCTGCACTTTCAGTGATATATGAAGGTGTTACTATTATTATACCAAGGTGTTTCATGTGAGTACTTTCTGTTATGCTGCTTTTTGCTTCATGCTGGCATTTCATTGTGGTAAATGAACGTTAGCATCTTGCCATGGAGAAAAGTGCTAATGTGATAAGTGTCTTCATTTAAATGATTTTACTATTACACGCTTTTGCAAAATCAATTTACTATAATCAGTTACTTCTTAAAAATTAAATTGAACTTCATGAAAAATGACACATTAAAATTACATTAATGATTGATTGGCTAATGATAATGGGTTAATGCAAAATTACTATGGAAGGAAGAAGCAAAAGTGCTTATCCTGCTGCTAGATCCTTAGAGAACAGATTATAGCTATGAGCCTGATTTTTGGTGCTTCACACAGTAATTGCTTCTGAGGAGGCACATGGAATCTTTGAAGATCTTAATGATATGCCACTGCCACTATAATTGCTAAAAGAAGCCAAGAGAATCCTAATTGCCAAGAGAAGCATTACTAATTAAGGTGTCATTCTTCATTTATTCCATAGTAATTAATCTGAAATATTTGTAAAAACTGAGATATAAATTCAGATCCAAACTCACTTAGCTTAATCACAACAGACTTCATGTGAAAAATATCTATGGGTTAGGCAAGGTTGATTGTAAAATCTAAAATATTTATTTTCTTATGAAAAATTTTGGTTTGCTTTTGCTCATAACTTTTTTAAAAATGAAGTAAAAGAATTGAGAATAGATTAAAAATGTCTTTATTAATACGTAATTTGTATTTAAATTGTGATTTTACCCTGACATTAAAAAATTGTTACAACTGTTTATATAGGTTGCTTCTTTTTTTATATTTCACCTTAAAGCTCCATGCTTCTGAAATGTTAAGATGGGCTTTGTTCAGCTCTGTGATGGGCAGAGTGATGCAGGTTCAGTTGTGTATGTATTGTCTTTAGATCATAGCTGTAGCAACACTTTTTCAATGTATTCTTGCCTTCACTAGGATGGAGTATGCATAATTGATTAGGTATAGAAAATCCCCATGATCAGTGCTGCAAGTGTGTCAAATCCTTCTTTGGCTCGGCTTTGCCAAAGTCCTTATTCAACTTCACAAAATGAGCCCTTGGGGTGAGTGGTTGTGCTGGTACCTGTCCATTTCCTGCATACTGGGTTTTGTACCTTGTTCTGTTCTCAGCCTTCTTTAATGCAGTTATTCAGTTATCACCATGTCCCAAACTCTTCCTCTTTTGGCATGGGTTATCTCTTATGGTTTGTCTTAATGGTGCCTTGCATTCATATATAAATGCCAACTCTTTCTCTTCTTGTTATGTATTATCTCAGAACCTATGACCAAACGTCTCAGTGGCCCACAGAACAGCTAGGCAGTATAAACTTTTCTAGTTTATACTATCAATTTTTAATTTCCAATTCTTAACTTTAAAGCTCTTCCCATCTCAGCTAATTTACCAATGTAGATAAATCCTTTTTTATTTCAGTACTTGATTTGAGTACCTGAAAGGGGTTGGGCCAAACTGGACAACATCTTCAATTGATGCCCATGTCAAGGGTTCCATTAAGGCTTCAATCCTGGAAGTACACAAAGTACATATTGTTGTGTGAAATCTTGCATTCGTGCTTGTAAATAGTCGCTTTACTGGATTTTTTAAAAATATAAAGAATGCAATCTAAACAGTTTTGCCAGTTACTGGAAATGCTCAAATCAGAACTTTGGAAAGTTATTAATGTGCAGAAAATTTATTTTTCTATATTTTCATTAGAAATAGCAAAGCTATTGGTAACTTAGAAGGTGAAATGATTCACTAATATTTTACTGAAAGTAGACCTTTAAATTGTAGGGGAGGAGTTGAGAAAATGCTTTGATTTGTAGCTGGAGGGGTTTTTTTTCTAAAACACTATGTAATAACTATAAAGTTTCATTTGTATGTATTTTTCCAACCAAATAAGTAGACTAAATGGGCTGCCCAGTCAATGCTTTGTGAATTGAAGGTAGTATTAAAAAATTAATTGTTGGCATGCTATAGCAAAATGCATGCCTTATTAGGTCCTCACAGGGAAAATCATCATCTAAATAATTTCATGGATGTGAGGTGAAATACAAGGAAGACTTTTTTTTGACTATGCATCACTGGTCTTATAAAAATGAAAGCATAGAGTAGGGCGCTTATTTTTAATAGAATAAATGATGAAGAAGTTTATCATATCAGAGGTGTTTTAAAATTTACATAATAAGTTCAGAGTATCAGGAACTTCGCAGTAACTCTACAGTGTAATTGGGAGACTCTGGTCTGACTGGAAAGTTCAGGTTGGCTTCTGCTGAAATTTCCTCGTGCTATTGTTGCACAGTTTCCATAGCTTTGGAAAAGTATAATTCAGAGCAAAATCTGACTTTTAGTTTTGCTTGAATGTGCTGCTCTGTAAATGCACCCAAAATATGCTGACAGTATCATTAGAATGAAATTGCTTGCAAGTATTCCCGCTTCATAGCCTATTCCATAATTATATATATGGTAGACTCTATCTGTTATTTTGAATTACATTTTTGTTTATTTCATTTTAAAATTTTTAACTTCTTGCCATCTAAGTTTCTTTTGAAACTTGTCTAGAAACTTCCCTTGCATGCATGAGTCTGTAGTAATGATGATGATGCAACTGATTATGATATTCATAGCATTATGCTCTACATAGTCACCTAAGCAATATTCTTATTTTCCTAGACTGCAGGACCAACCATCATTTAAATAATTGTTTTAGATTTTGTTTGTATTGCTTTATTCTACTACACAAATAAGCACAGCACACATGTCATGCAGCTGAAAGATGCAGTTTATTTATTAGCCTTTCTCATCAGGTGATCTGAGTTGTTTCTTGATATGATACACTCATCTGTGACATCAAATTTAAGAGAGTTATTTTCACCTTACATACAGTGTCACTGCATATGGTCTGGCCTGGCCTGGCATTATTTCTATACTGTGAGAGTGCCAGTCCTATTAACTGCAAGGATGGGGACATGCCACCTACCTCTGATGTCCTTCTGTCTCTTGTACTGCCCATCTGTTACTTCTAGGAAGGTAAAATTCACCTAATTTTTGTCTTTTGGAATTAGCCTTTGCAAAAATCAAAGGTACTTATGGCAGCAAAATTATTTTCAGGAACTAAAAGTATGTGACCAGTCTAATCCACCCTGTGTGTCAGAATGCTGCCTCAGAAACTGTAGGGTCAGTTGTGTGCTATTGTGGGTCTGAGGGTGGATTTCAATTCATAATACATTATTCTTTGTGGGCAAAAATAATTCTAACACAATGCTGAATGTAAAGGCAGAGGTAACTTTTTATAAATTCAATTAAGTGGTTTGTTGATTTTGTTTTTTCTCCACAGTAGTGTAGTTTCAATTATTCAAGTATTGCATTTATTTTTGGCATACTAGCACAGCCCTATGGTCCTGTACTACTCTTGTTTTGTTCATATACCGTGTTTGTCATAGCTAGCTCCCTTTAAATAGTCCATGTCCTGTTAAATGTCAATACAATTGTGTTGGCAGATCAATACTGTACAGTTTTATCAGGGGCCTTGAGTATGTCTCATCCCCAAATAGGCATTACCTTGATAGGCTGGCAGTTTCTGCAATGTCATCTGTGTAGTGATGCTTTCACACAGAGTTATGCATTATTAGCTCACTCAGTCTTTTTATTTTAATAAAAACTGTAAAGAAGAACTTATCCCACACTACAAATGGTCTTTTTTGTGTGCTTACCATCACAAACCTGTTTTAATTTAATCCCATCTTAAATTAACTTTGTGCCTGCTCAGCAATGTTGCTCAAAGCCCATCTAATCTGGCCCTGAACACTTCCAAGGAGGGAGCATCCAGAACTTCTCTGGGCAATCTTTTCCAGTGTCTCACCAACTCACAGGAAAGAATTTCTTCTTAATATCTAATCTAAACCTACCCTCCTTTAGCCTAAAGCCATTCCCCCTTGTCCTATCACTACATGCCCTTGCAAAAAGTCCCTCTCCTGTTTTCTTGTAAATTCCCTTTAGGTTCTGGAAAGCTGCTGTAAGGTCTCCTCAAAGTCTTCTCTTCTCCAGGCTGAATAACCTTAAGTGTCTCAGCCCTTCTTCATGGGAGAGGTGTTCCATACCCTGAGCATCTTTGTGACCTCCTCTGGACTCACTCCAGCAGGTGCTTGTCCTTACGTTGGTGGCCCAGGGGATGGACACAGTGTTCTGGATGGGGTCTCAAGAAAAATACATGTATGTTAATTCCTGCAAATGTATGTTAAATCCTGTGCATGGTTGTCTTTGGAGCAACTGATGGCAAAGCTCTCTAAGACTGCCTTTCATGCTGCTGTTTGTATGGACTAATCTGGGGACAAATTGGCAGGGGGAGTGTTCTGGTAGGGGTAAGTTTGAGTTCCATTGTGGTCAGACCAGCTTCCTTTTCTTTCCACATGGAGGGGGTCTCTGATAATGTTAGAAGATTGCCAGCCCAAAACTGCCATCTGCTTTTCTTCATAGTTTTTTCCAAATATGAAAATTACGTGGTTGTGATGAGAGAAGTGTACCTTCTCCTAAATACACAACTAGTTGCTCAGTAAATCAGTGCCTTAGAAGTTACTTTTTTTATAATGGGTTCCTACATTTGTGATTTTAACTGCTGATTTAAGTTTGGAGATCATTTTAGGTTCAAAGTCTTAAGTAGACTGCACCTTGTCATAGACCAAGTGAAAGAGAGTAAGAAACTTGGTTCAGTTTTTAGTAATGTTGGTGTAGAGGAGTGTGCCTAAAAATGTACTCCCTTCACAGCTGGATAGCTGACAGCAATTCTGTTTTCTAAAACTGAGTGTTTGTAGCTCTCTAACCTTTTTCATCTGGTTTAAAGTCTTAGTTTTGAAGGGCAAGGTAGGAGCTGAAGCAAACATCTGAAGATTTAAGAGTACGGAATGATTTTTTAGTTTAAGGGCAGTAGGCTGGGCATGGGATGTCATTTTTCAGATCTTTTAGTCAAGCCATTTAGAAACACATTCCTAGTAATGAAGCCATCCAAATGAAATTGGAGTTATGCGAGGGACACATCTGGGACAGGTATTAAATATTACAAATATTGCCAGTAGCTGGGAACACTTGCTAGGCTAAGATCTCTACAAATGGTACATATGTTACAATTGAGGGGTTTTTTATTCATTACTGATGAAAATAAAAAAAGCTTCAGAGGATGGAAACCAACAATTTCTGTAAACGCAGCTTTACCATTGTTTTGTATATTGAGAAGTAATGGATCCATTTTCAAACAGAAAATAACTGTGATCCTTAGATTAGAATTGGATGATTAAGTTAATAATTATGTAATATAAAACTTTATTATCATTATGCAATGTGGGTGTTCAACTTAATCAGAAATGTTGCATCCTTTTTTAGTTGAGCTGTATACAGTCTCCTTAGTGGAAGGCTTGGTTTTTTTCCTAGCACACTCAATATATTTTAATTGAACACCTGATTCTTGCCATCAACACATTAACATCTGGACACTGTTTAGCGCATATAGATACAGTGATTAAAACTCAGAAGAAAAGGAGATAATGGGAAAATAAAATGACAACATTATAGAACACTTTCAGTGATTTTTTTTTCTTATACATTGAGAAGCTTTTAATTATCTTATTTCATTTAATTAGTGCCACTGCTTAGGTCATTTGTTTTTTATTGATATGGCATGTCAGCAACTTCCCTAATTGGCACAAAATGGCATATGACTAAACTGTCTTGTCTAGTTTGATCCAAAAGAATTTCTTAACGTTTTTTCACATTCCTGAGACTTTTTATTTATTTCACAGTCTTTTCAACAATATAAAAAATATTTTGACAGAGCAGCTTGATTTAAAATTTAACATTTTAGTTTTCATTTTCGTTTCTGAGTTAAAGAAGATTCTAAAGAAAAAGTGTTTACGCTCTAACGTATTTTAGCATCAGAAAATAATACTACATTTTGTAGCTTTTAAAAATTTTAGTCTTTCTTCAGAGAGAAAAGTATTTTAAAGCATTTTTTATTGTTAAGATTTTAAGCACTGTTGTCAGCATTTACAAATTTAGTCTGGAAGAAAAGCAACAGTCCTCAACAGAGCTCAAGTTACATAAACATTTTAGTGCATAATATTAATTTCCTGTTGATTATTAACACAATTTATAACAGCAGAGATTTCATGTAAATGTAATTGATTAAAAAAGTTTGGGTTTTTTGCATGAGAGAATTTCTTTGAATAATTGATTATAGATCTCACCCTAATTTTAGATTCTTGTGTTCCAAACCATCTTTTATATTTTTCTTCAATGATGTAACGTATTTTTGCTCAATAATTTCTTAAGATGTCTGTAGAATTGCTGAACCAGGCAAAAAAGATTACAGTTTAACTATTTAGCATTTTTTGGTTTAGCAAATACTGATACTTTTGCAAATTATGTCTATGCTTTTTGAGTTGTTGGATAATCTTTATAATGTATGTGTTCAACTGTGTTGGCACTTCAGCAGATGAAGTAACTCATCATTATGCGATGAATGTTATCCCCCTAATTTGAGAATAAATGTATTATTAATATGTATGACTCTATGCTCCCACAGATTCATGATTTGTGGAACAATAAGAAATTCTACTAATTTAAAATACTAATTTTAAAACTATTTGAAATATAAGTTTCACAGTCCTTGCCCTGAAGTTTAATTTAACCACATTTTGTGATTGCTCGGTGGCATTTTCTTTCCTCTTCAAGTCTGTCACAAGCAGGTGACAGGGATTGATTTGAACCAGATTTTTTTAGTCTGGTCCATGGCATTATACATGTCCTGACATCCACAGGAGGGCAGCATGGTTAAATCAAGGGAGAAGATGGGAGGATGATTATAATGCAGCCAAACTAATCTCACTTTTGATTGTTTATATTGTCTTGTGAAAGTGTTTATCATAGAAAAAAGTGCATGTTTTCCTGGCCAGTACAGGTTAAGGAGCTGATGTTAATTTCAGAAGTTCCGAAGTGTAGCTTCTTAGAATGTATAAATGCTAAGTTTTTCTCTGTGTATACATGATCTACTTTGGAAGAAGGTTTTAAAATATTTAGTGTGGAAGTTATTAAAGCCTAGTTGAAAATTCTGCTTTGCAAATTCCAATAAATTCTGTTATAATGTTGTGGTAAATCAAATATTTGGAGAGTGGAGGCAGCTATTCTTACATGTTTACAGGACACAGGAACTGCTCTATCCTCTAATGCTTGACTGAACTATAGCAGGAAATGAATTCTTTATGTATATATGTACATATGTGTATATATATATATAACTTTACACACATGCAAAATTCTGTTTGGGGAAAGAGATTAAAAAATCTGTCTCAGATTTGAACCATAATTTGAACAATACTAATAATATAAATTGTAATTTTTGTTTTTAAATTGATCATCCAAACACTCATAGAAGACATTTTATTCGTTTGTGTTATTTACAAATAGATGCCATTTTTCAAAAAGTATTTCTAAAACATGAAGTAAGGAGAAGCAATTTAAACCTCTCCTCGCATTCAATTCATCTGTGCTACAGCTTCTATTTTCTCTTAGATTTTATGGATTTTTAAAAAAAAAAATTAATGGCAATTTTATAGGTGAATATCAGTGTAGTATTGCAATTTTGGGGAGACAGTTACTTGTCAGACAAGTCTGTGCAGCAGCAATGGACTGACCCCAGTAGGTGGCTCTGATGCTCCCTCACAGGCAGTATTCTTTATTCCTAAACTCCTACAGCTCCAATCACACATCAGTTCCAGTTTAGTACCAGCAGTGGGGGAACAGCATTTGGCTGTTTTGTTTTCTACATATTTGTTATGATAAAGAAGTTTTGACAAAGAGCAAATCCATGCTGCTTTTATAGGCCTGCATCTTTCTAGCATAGCTTTTTTTTCCCTAACCACCTCCCCGTTCAAAACCATCTTGGGATTTTTTTCCTGATTATATTAATCAATTTTAAAAATCCTAAATACCGTGAAGAAATACATGAGGAGCCTTCTCAAAGGGGGTATATTTTTCAGTGATGTATTTTTATTGTTTTCTGGTATAAGTCCTGCAGAAATCAGTTTTAGATTGTTTGCTTCTGTGTGGCATTTCCAAGGATAAACATCCAATCATGTTAATGGTTCTAAAACAAATTCCTGTACACTGAAATCTCTCTCTTCCAGTGCCACAAGACAATTGCTGAATAGTACTAGTGGGTGCCAGTTTCAGTGTGAACCATATGAGCTGCTTTTAGGCACAGCTGGTAGAGATATGGAACCGTGCTATTGGGTGTAGATTTGGAAAATTTAAAATGGTTGAGAAAATCATTACGGAAATTAATTTAAAGAAAAATCCATTCAAAAGTTACACAGAGACACCATTTCTAGGTGAAAAAACCTCTAGGGACAGTATCAGCATGAGTATGTGAGGAATTAGTGCATGCTTCCCGCCATGTCCTGTTGAGAACAAGGCACTGGCCTTAAAGTGTTTCTGAGTGGCCTCTTCTTTGTTCTTTTGGAGAAGTTTCTTCCAAAGTCATGCGGAGTTAAAAGTCTTTTTGTTTCTCTGGCATCTTTAAAATTCTAAATATATTCTGTATAGGCAAGTTTTTAAAAAATGGATATTTCCAGAGAACTGATTTGCTAGGTCATACTATGAAAGCTTTCTTCCTTGATTTTACCCTTGTATTGTCATCAAGAGATGGCCAGGAGTGTAAAAGTACTTTCTTGAATGTAGTTTTTTGATGAAAGCATCACCTACAGGTGTCATTGTGCACCAGGTTTTTTCAGGCAGAGTGACTATAGTAGAATATTAGATCCGCCTTACTGTCTTGGACCAAATGTTCATCTAACCTGTCTTCCACTGTGGCCAGCATCAGATGACTTGGAAAATTTATAAGAGCAATTTCGGTATTCTTTCAGACTCCACCCATCTGCAGATGAAGGACTTTCTGAGCCAAATATGACTCTTGGCATATGCAAACATTCATCGCAATTAAATTTCTCTTTCACAGCCTGTCCAGGAACGCCTAAAATGCACAATGAAATGTAACTAATTTGGCTTACACTGCTGTGTAGGAGTGGAAATTAACGTCTGGCACTGTTCCTACATTCCTTAGAGGTGCTTGAGGCATGATGGAGACAGTCCACACCACTGATACACAGGCAGCATTGTGTTTTCTTGCTGTTGTGTGCTGAGTAGAAAGAAAAGTGGTATTCACTGAATCCAATGTTTACATGAAGTCTGCTGGATTAAAAGGGAGTTTTCCAGTGTATTGAGAGCATAAAGTGTCAAAATTTTAATCCAGAAGAAAATCATATAGTTCCCAATAAAAAGCTTTTTATTTCTGCAACATGGGGAGAGACTGCTATTTCAAAGATTGTGTATGAATTCCAAAAAGGTAACTTCATTTTTGCCAATGCTGTTTAAATTGTACTCTAGTGTTTTTCATTCTGGATGCTTCTGTAGTTGCACAACTAAAAAGAATTGCTTTCTACCAAGTGTGCCAAACATTTTGAAATCTCTGTGGTCAATGTCATCTCTATTCATTATTAGCTAAGTTCAGCCATTGCATCCACAGAAGTTTTACCTCATCGAATTGGCTGAAAAGAGCAAACAGGTTTATTATTCTGAATTGTGCTTTAGAATTATTTTTTCAGGCTGCAAATAACAACCATTTTCTGTGAATGTCACATGGTTAACTTTTCATGATTCTTAGGTACAAAGCCCAGGGAGACAGAAGGGTGCTTCCTAAGGGTAATCTGCAAAGTTCTGAAGAGGAAATATACCTGGAGTACTTTACACTGGATCTATACAAAATACAAGGGAAACATGATCACTGAAAGTGACAGAGTGGAGTTGCAGAGACAAATATATTTAATTTGTTGTTTCCCTTTAGAACATATTTCTTTCCACGTGTTTTTTTTTTTTTTTAATCATAAGTGTGTTGCATGTTTTGACACACAGTTAAAAGGCTGAACAGCTTTACAAGCTTCTGAAATGCATTTTCCAACTTCTGGAAGATAAGGGCTGTTGTGAGGCTTTCCTGAGTGTTTCTTCTGGTGCACTAGGACCTCAAGTTTTGAACAGTCTTGCTCTTTTCCACTTCGGTTTCTCTTCCAACAGAAATTAATGTGTAAATACTAACCTCCTGCACTGGACATGTTGTGAGGGATAATTGCTTGGTTTATAGAGCACTTGAGTAAGTGTCAAGTAATGCTCCTATTAAGAGAATAACACTATGTTAGTGAGAACTTGCTAAAATGATTTGTTTCAAAGCTCTGGTGTTGTTTTTAAGTGGTGGTTTTAATTGAATTCTTGTAAAGGTTTTTTTAAAAGTCCAGCTATCAAGAATTTTAAAAAATAATTTGAAAACGTCATGTCATTCTGCATAAACACCTTCTGTGTGCACAAATTAAAGGGAAGTGCTAGACTCATTCATTATCATAATTTCTGTCCTTCATTTCAAATCACAAATAGGGATACCAAGTTTAACATGCCTCCTCATGCCTTTGCTAGTTTAGATATACCACTTTATACTAATTCATAAGTACTTCAAAATACTTACTCATGATAATGACAAGAAATGTTATGAAAATACTTAAAATTTACTGTCTTTAGAATGAAAATGTATGTATGTCATTCTTCAAATATGTTTTATTAAAAAAAATAACCCTGCTGAGGTCTGTGTTCTTTATGAAATTGAAATTATATCAGTACAAAAATGGCAGTGAAAAGAAGTATACCAGTCAGAGATAATCAAAGCCAAATATCATTCCTGAAGGAGCTCACTGCTCTTACTTTCCTCTGCCACCATAGTTTTCAACACCTTTTGACTGTTTCCATCAGTGGATGTTCATGACCTAGAAACAAAAGTAAATTTTTCATGCAAACAAGTTCTCATCAATTTAGGCCTTGTAGAACACAAGTAATATCACTGCTGTGCTGAAAAAAAAAGTCATCATTTTTTTCTATCTGATTGCAGTGCAGTGTGCTCCTAGTGCCATGGAGAGATGTGTAGGAGGGACACCCGGCTGCTTCTGGGTGCTCGAGATGCTTGCAAGTTCTTTAAGGTCTGTCAGTGTTAAGAGGTGTTTCCACAGCCAAAGTGTAGGCTCAAGGGAGAACAGTGCAATTTAAATTTTTTCTGCTACTTCAAGATCAGAATTTAAATTTAGGTTTTCGCTTCACTTTCTTAGCTCCTGCTTTCTGTGCTTTTGTGGTCACAGAATTTTTAGATGAAATTAAGCCAAGAGATCACCTTCAGTGTGTACCCTTATATACTGCTAAACTTCAGTAGCTGTTTTGTCCATGGGTTCAGTTTAGAACTAGTCAAAAGTAAACTGCCTCGAAAAGCACAGAGGGTGGATGTCAGCTCTCAGCTGTTTTGCAGTAGTGCTGCATTACCTGTTTACATTGCAATTAGATTACATTAGAATCAGAGTGCTTTCTACATTTATTTTGCATCTGAAGGATTTCATTCTTTTATTGCCTGGAATTCTCTCAAGGCTAAAGGATGTTTTTCTGTCTTGACAAATACTCACATCTACATGCCAAATAGGTTTCATGATATGACATAAATTAGATTAATAATTCTCAAGTTGCCATTGTAGTTACTTCACAGGTTCCATAAGTACTGGCATGCATATTCACAAATGGTGAAGCGCTCTAGAGTGCAGTAAGATACCACTGTTAAAGAACCTAGGGATATCAGATGGTCCAGCATTCTTAAAGCCATTTATACTGTAAGTGAAAAGTGTTTAGCAGGAAAAAAAGCCACACGTTTTCTTGTTCATACAATGAGTATCTTGCTTATTGGAATAAATGGAACAGTTTTCTGTGATTGTGATGTTTTTATTACTTGACATTCTTCAACGTTTCTTTATCCTTAGCAGGCATAATTACAATAGTTTAGGCTGATTTTTTTTTCATTGCATCTGTTGAAGGCTTATTTAGTTCTCTTTCTCAAGAGCACAGAAGGGACTAAAATGAATCTGAGAATGTTTACAGCTAGGTTTCTTATGACCCAGGTCATATTATTGTCTTGAATCAGTTTTCTCCTCGTCCTCAACTGAAAACAAAAAAATTTCTTAATCTTGCAGGGTTAAATAAAAGGAGGAATGCAGTGCAAGGAAGATTCCTTTTATGCACGGCTCGGGGATGACTGAAAGTGCCTGTGGGCATTTGGTCCCCATTGGCTCTCAGTGAATGCAATGATGCCCACGGATAGCCTGTATTGTTGTCAGTTAAATGGGATCATGAGTGTCTGAAAGGTGTTTGAGAATGAACTGAAAATCATTTTCACAAGTGGATGATTACTTCTGCCACATGTTAACCGAACTCTATCAGAGTGGCCCAGATTTTTGAGACTGCATTAATTGCTCTTTCAACCTTGACTGAGGTTTCTCTTTAAGAAAGGCCTTTGCTGGACTAAACTGCTACACGTATTGATTTTTCTTTCTATATTTTTTTCATTGTTTGTGATAAATGAAGCCTTTTACAAGTAGAGAATTTATCATTCAAGATGTAGATAGATTGCTTCATTCCTTAGAATAAAAAGGCTGGTCTAAAAATGATCTCTGTAGAAGGAGTAAGTCCATTCTCATTTCTCCCTCAGTGAATAGCTCCGGTATTCCACACACAATTATGCTTTTTCAGCTATTCATTAGTGCTGATTTTTTTCATCAAAAAGTGGAACCCTGCACTCTCGCAGTGAGGTGAGGACTTAGAGCAAATAAGCTGCCATCTTCCTTCCTTGTGTATGTCATCACATAACTGAAACTGAACTATAATATTTAGCAGCATGGTTTTGCATTTTGGTAGCACAAGGAAATGCACTTTGAGAGATATTCAAACTTTTATGTAATTGCAACATGGTTATGCCCAGACTATTTAATAAAAATGTTTGTTAATTTTATTTGTTCTGTTTCTGGAGAAGAAAATGATACTGACTGAGATGAGATGATATATAAAACATTTTTATCCAGGTATTTCTGTGTTTTTTACTGGAAATGTAATTTCTTGTAATTTTATTTGTTTTCCAGGAAAACTAACTTTAAATATTAAATGGGAGATTTTTTTGTAAGCATTGTGAGGTATAATCGTGTAATTCTGTAATTTCATACAAATCCAATTTTTATTTTTTCATTTAGGAGTGAGTGAAGAGAAAGAAAGTAGTATAAAATAATATTGAAGAAAAGAAGATTGCAGAATCATTTTTAAAAGACAAAGTCTCAGAAAAGTGATTGCATTGTTTGTATATTTGGTTGCATTTTTGTGTTACTACAAAACATGTTAGAAAATCATCACATTGGGGTGACACTTGTCAGAATATTTATTAAACATTCTCAAAACATGATCTTAAAGAGAAGTCAGAACAAACCTAAGCAATTACTGTTATAGTGTTCAGATACAGGGGAAGTATTTATGTGTCTTCCTTCCCTGTATGTGGCTGAACTTAATAATTCAAGAATTATTTAAGATCATCCCAACTTTGGAACCTGAATTAGAGCAAGAAATATTGAAGCAAGTGGCGTGGTTAGTGTTTAGAAATACAGAACTGGCACTTCTGAATATCTGTTTCTTGTTTGTATTGCACAAAATCTTTTGCCTAAAGGTACAGTGTTAGAATGAATGGCTGTTCTGTGTTTCCTGTTGCTGCTGAGGATGTTTAAAATAGTCTGAGCCACTGATGGTGTGCATTTTGCGTACACTGTGGCTTCTGGGTGAATGCAGATACACTTATGGGTAGAGAAATAGCAGGCTGCAGCTCTCTGAGTTTGTGACTGTGAGATTCTGTTCTGGTTTGCAGTACTGGCATTTGCCTGAGACTCATGAAAAGTTATACAATTGCCCATCTTAAAAATAAAACATTCTTCAGATTAGCTCTAAGTCTTAGCTTACTTCTGAATCTGTTAACCAATTAATTCACTGCTCCAGTTGTGAAACCCGTGTCATTTAATTTTGAAAACTGGCTATTATAGATTTTCTTCTGTTCTAGACATCAGCTGCAATTTCTATAGATCCTAGATGTTACTGTCTAAATATAGGAAGGTTCTTGAAGAGTCTTAGATCCTTTGCGCTTTTTTTTTTTCCCCTCCAAATAGGAAATGAATGAGAAAGAGAGGCTCCAAGAAGACTTTAGAAGCCTAGGTGGTCTTTCCACCTAAAAATGTTAGACTCTTGAGTAAGAATTAATCTCTTTATCTTTCAGGAGCAGACACACTTAAGATAAGCACAGGGTGTACCCCTCGTAAATGGCTGAACCTTTGTACGTTAGAAAAAAACTGGTACCATTAGAGATGGCACTGGAAGACGGATTAATAACAACTGTGTGTTTATAGTGATTTGTAAAACCAGACAGCATAAGCCTTTGCATTTCTATACTAAATCCCAGCTTTGTGTCATGAATATTATTTTCTTTTTAATATTCCACGTCTTATGTAAGATGTATGAGTTTTAAAGTTAGGTAGTTAATGTTCCACTCCTTTGTTTCCCAAGGAAGCTCTTATTTAGCACCTTAGTTGGAAGTGATTTATAGGAGGAATAAAAGGGTTGTACATTGCTTTTTAATTTCTTTTAGTGTGCTTTATTATTTTTATAATTTGTATTTACTGTATCTTACATTATTTCTGCCTGTACTGCAGAAGTATAGGTGGTATATCTTATATGAAGAGTAATTTAAAAGGCAGCCAAATAATATAAAAACATCACCTTTTCTCTGATAACCAATGTTCTTTTAAGACCTCTTATTTTAAAAGCACAATTCTGTAGCAGGATCAGTTAATGATAAAGAATTAGCACAGAGTTTCTAAGGTCGGGGTACTTGTTTTCTGATGTGCAAGAGGCAAGAAGCCTTTTTTAATCTATGGCTTCTTTACAGTCATTTAAGGCATGCCAAGAGGAAGGGAACATGGTCAAGATGTCTTTATACTGTAACTTTGGAGGACTGTGTATTTTCAACTGTATTTTCAAAATAAGGTTTCAAACTGGGGGAGTTGCCTTCTGACATATATCAAATAAACCTTCTTGATACTCCAGGGGCTGCAGGGGGATGGATGCAGTGGCAGAATCACCATGAAGAACAGGACAGTCTTAGGACTGAGAGAGACCAAAGGCCACCTGTGGACTTTTTTACTTTTCTCCCTCAGATCATTAAGTTTCAAGGCTATGTGAAATTCCTAATGTATTTCCTCTCCACCTTCTGACAATACTAAAGAGATTAGCATGGCAATAGCAATGTTGTATGCTTTGGGGAAAGCAAATGCTCTGAAACATGTATGAAAAGAACAGTTTGTATTTTGTGGAAGAATGTGTGACCATAAGTCTGTGAGGTATATGCTTCCTTACTTGAAAAATATTATAAATTTTAAAATAAACCCTAGTAGATCCTTTTTTTTGTACCCTTTCTGACATGACCCTTACTCCTTTCTGTTTGTTGAGTTTATAATAGCCACAGAATTAAGAAGTCATAGAATTAAAAAGACTGTGGCAAGATCTGAACTGTTTAAAGAAGGCCACATCAACTGGTGATTGTGTACACAAAGCAAATTTTTTTCGCTCTCATACAAATAAAAAGCAGAGTAACCAAGTAAGGTAGACCTTCAATACAGGTGTAGCAGAAGTTGAAGAAGGACAAACATTGGTGTTATAATAATAAGGGAGCCAGTACATAATCTGACAAACAACAATTATGAGCAGTACACTGAACATTTATTTTAGACATAAATTTGTGATGTCCTTTGTGATGCCTAATGTGGGAGAAAACGTTCTTGAGAGTACACTGAGGACAGGTGTAAAAAAGGTTTTGCCTTTATCTTGCTTACGCATTTCACATAAGACATTGGTTCATTGCTGTTTTTTGACTGGTGCAAACTACCAGGCAGCAAAGCCACAGAAGTGACTAGAGGGCAGCAGACCATATTGTCTTGCCAGAGAGGCCCACATTCATCTGTCAGTCATCTGACCAACCATCTCCCATCCTAGTTATTATAGCTACTTCATAATGCATGTACCAGCACCCTCTGGAGAGTGCCCTGTGAATGCAGCATTGACTGGTCTGAACAATCATTGTTCTGCCTTTGACCATTCTGGCTCTACCAGGTGTCCTTGACAGAAGCTGGCCGGCCAGAAGGGACATCTCATACGTAATATTTTGCTCTCCTGTCAGGTTTTAAGCAGCAGATCCTAGCCACTCATGGGCTCTTGCTTACAATCTCACAGCTCATCCTTTTCTTCTCGCTGTCTTTGTTAACAGCAGTGCAACGTGACCACTGTGACAGAAAAAATGTCACTGTACTGCCAGAGAATTCACTGCAAATTCTTGGGTAATGAGTGTGCTCTCTCTACCACCAAACAGTATCAGCATCTGTGGTTTTTTCATCTCACTGGTTGATACTCCTGATTATGTCCTCTGATTCAAAGCCTGGAAATTGCTAAAGTGACAAGGAGTTTTTGTAATAAGAGCCTTTATAGTGAAGTGCTTCTGTTTGGGAAATTAGATTCTACTTTACTCTGAAAAAAATTTAATCTTGTGTGTCTGCTGACATTGTGTTATGTGAGCATTTTATCACACTATCTCTGGGAGTGACTTCTCACAGACTAAATAAACACTGTGAAAACCAAATCTGTGGAAACCAAATGGAATGAAAACTGTTGGGAATGTCAACTTTTCTAACATTTAGTATTTCTGTGTAGTCAAAAGTGTTCTACTTTAAGCTACTTTTTCTATTTTTCAGATAAAAATGGTGAAATAGCAAGTGATGAGCAGGTTAATCTTTGTCAACATGAGATCATTTGTTTCTGATTTTTGTCTTGTTTTGAGTGAAAAGGGATGTCTCTGCATGTTTATGATATGAGTAAATAGAAGAAAAATCACTTTTTACATGTGACGACACTGAAGAAACAGCTCAGTAGACAGAGTAAATTAATACACAGATTTGTGATTAGTCCTCCTAATGTCGTGCTTCTTATTAATGGAAAACCCCTCCCTTTATTATTTTCTTTGCAGGTATTTGTATGCTCTAGGACAGAAGGTTTGGAAGCGGTGGAAAAAACGCTACTTTGTCCTTGTTCAGGTTAGTAGCTGGCCATGAAATTTCAATAAAATAATTCTTGAACTATAAATTATGTATGATTTCTGAAGTAGTTTGTAAATCGATATCTTCAGGCAACACATGCAGTAGTCCTCCAAGCTTCTTGCAGCACAGAGATATCCAGGTTATTTTTTAAAATTTGTGTACCTAGTAAACAGAAATGTTACCGAGTTTTACAGATATATATAAATGGGTCCCTACACTAAGCAATATTTCAACTGAAACCTAGAAATTTCAGGATGAAATTTTTGTGACCTTGTAATAATCTGATGACAGCTTTTTACCAGCACTCAGTATAAAATAAAGTCATATTTCACAAAATAGATTGTACTTACTCTTCAATTTATTCTATCTCAACAAATATTTACTACCCTTGAAATTAAAGCAACAATACTTATATTAAGAGCGTGTTCTGATTTTTTTAAACAATGGGGTTTTCTTTCTTCCTTGCAACAATAAATAAGGTAAAATTATATAATTTTTAGAGAAAATATGGTGTAGTAGTTTTCTTGGCCACAAAAGTGTGCTAGGCTCATATTTTGTAACTTTTTGTCCAAACTCAGAACTGTTAGTATTTTCTCATGATAGTGAATGGTGATATTGGCTTAAGATAAATAGGACAGTCGAATTTGGGTGATCAAAACAGTGAAATTAATGCTTTTAGCGTGTCTTTGGAAAAGAGTCATTGTTTTTTCTTGGTGTTTGTCTTCAGATTACATTTGATGTTCTTCACAGTAACTTCAGAGAATGCTGTTCGTCTCCTTTGTTTTATTGACAGAAAACTCTTAAAGTCTGAGTCTCCATAAATATCACACAAAGATTGAAATCTGCTAATGAGGCTTTCTTAAGAACTAAAACTTCTAAAACAACTTTACAGAACACCTAATTTCTTTATCACTCTGTCAGTCACACTCATCTGGTCTCCTTCTAGTCTTAAGCGATTAAAATCATAAGGTTGTAAAACAAATTACTGAACAAGTTCTATATTAATGTTAAAAGCCAAGCGTATTTGAAGGAGATTCTGTAAATTCTACAGAAATCATTTGGGTTCTGATTTTGCCAAGGTCCTTTGTGAAGAGATGGGGACACTTTGTGACTTAATATTTGTAGGGAAGATCTCTATATAGGATAGCTGTCAAGGCACGGCTGTGAACAGAAAATAATTTCAAGTTGCAAAGAAAAACAGTAAGATTACATGCTCCCTTGTCCTTCATGCTTTTCTTTGACACTCATCCTACTTGTCACTCCTTTCACAGAAAGAATGAATTTGTTCTTTTCCTCTAAGCCACAGGTGTCATCTGATTTTTAAATTGTACATCTAAGAGACGCATAGTCTTTATGTGCATGCAATGTGGAACCATCATCTGCGAGACCGGTTTATTCCAGTCAAGTTAATTTTAACTATCTTCTACTCTCTATGCTGAAATTGAAATACTGGAAGAGAATATTACAGGAATTTTCCTACTGTGATGGGATTTAGTCATCTATTTCATTTTAAAACAGCTATCAATTCAATAAAACTATACAAAAATACAATGTTAAATCAATATTTACTGTCCAGACAGATCTGGCTCATTTATATAGTCCTGCTGTGCTACATTCAGTGGCAATAAGCTGAAGTCAATACATGTGAAATAAGCATTCAGTAATGAACCAGTCTGTTGTATCGATATATTATTGACATATTGACATGTCTTCCTCTATAGATTAACTTTTAGCTTACAGTAGTAAAATATCAAGGACATGAAATTCAGTGCTAGAACAGAGGCTAACAGTGGTTTGCACACACTTCGAAAATTTAACTCAGTTGTGACATTAGATGAATAATGTTGATTTTTTCACAGTGTGATGTGAGTAATGTGCACCTTCATTATTGCTGCACCTATTACAAGTTGTTAGCGGTTTCTGAAAGAACAGATCAATGTCATAGGAAGGTTACAGTATCTGGAAATTTTAACCTCTTCATTTTATTTGATTTTTATCCTTTTTAGTATCCAGTCACTTCTCTAAAAGGTTATTAATTTTAAACCAGAAAAAGACAGGGACGTAACACAGTTGGTACAAAGCCTCAGCTGGACCTGATGTGTTTT
The DNA here is from genome assembly GCA_008694505.1 of Cyanoderma ruficeps. NCBI lineage: Eukaryota > Metazoa > Chordata > Aves > Passeriformes > Timaliidae > Cyanoderma > Cyanoderma ruficeps. Next base: position 4,217,808 of record VZDJ01004378.1, read on the forward strand.
CCTTAATTTACTGCCTGATATCTTCCTCCAGTAATTGGAATGCAGATCCACTTCTGTCATTTTAATTTCACCTGGTCAAATGTTTGAAAAGTCAGTCATTTGTTTCATGGGCAGTTTTTTTTTTTTAAACACACAAACCACACAGGCTAATTCTTGCTGCTGAACTCCTGGAGTGGGCTGCCCAGTGATGGCCTGTAACAGACACCACAGTCAGCAGCCAGGTGTGCAGTAGCACTTCCTCCCAGCACATTAAACAGAGCCTTCGTGCCCTGTGGGGATATCCCTTGGTGACATTCCTCACAAGTCACAATCACAATTTCTGTACATATCTTCTGTCATAAATGCAGAAGTTGTTGGTTTTCCCCTTGTTACAAAACAGGTAGAACAGCTGGTAGTCAGATGTTTCGACATCTGAAAAATAACAAAATTCAAGTGAATGCAGTTTGTAGGAAGAGGATTGCCTTTTATTCTGTCAAGTTTACCATTCAAGATGATGAAATGATTTTGTCTGAGAATGTGTTGTACATAGTCCTGACTTTTGAGTATTCATTATTCTATGAAGTATTTATGCTAATTTGCTGAATTCTTAGGCAAAGCTGATTACAGCTCCATTTACTACTAATAATACACTTAAACCCAGTCATGGATCTATATTAAAAAGTGTTATTTCAGACTGTGCTGGTAATTCTCTTTCTAGTAAGAGAGCAGCCACTGATGACCATAAGGAAAAGTGTTTAAGAGACTTCAAGTGTAAATAAATGAGGCAAGTTCTGTATTTCTTTATTTTGTTGAGACTTTTTTTTCCCCCAGCGAAATTTTCTGGAATTTTTCTGTCTGTTTCTTTGTTGGAGAAACTTCAAAATTTCTCATTTTCAACAAAAAGATGAAGTCACTAATCATGACTGATTGTTCCTTTAAAATAAGTGAACGCATTTGCAGTATGTTCAATAAAATAAAGTCAGCGGCATTATAATGGCTGTCTCGTTATAATGGTAAGGTTAAAAATGAATAAAGATACATGGCCTAGATCTTACGCAAGTTTATCTTCAAAAACATTCAGTGGCTGCAGAAATCTGGAAAATATGGGCATCCTATGCATTTCCATGGTCAGTTGTTTGCTAGCTTCCCTTTTGATGGCTCAGATTGCCTATACAGTGTGGTTATCAGGAATTGCTGACATGAAAATGTGAAAGATGAATGTTGGTCCTTGCCAGCTTATTTCATTCAACCAAATGGAATAAATTAAAAAACGTTTTTAGTACAGTGCAAAGTACCAAAAATTAAAATTGTAGATGCAATTTAGAAAGAAAAGGAGGAAGTTCTCATTAAATATAAAGCTAATTGCAAAGGATTTGGAGTTGTGTGACTAGCCAACTGCTGCCTCCATGCTTGTCCATGAGGGCAAATATATTTGTAGGACAATAAGCAGGGAAATACCAAGCAGTGACACAGGTGATGGCTGCTGCCAGGCCTAGAGCAGAGGAGGTAGTGTAGGGATGAGCCCCATGCGCGAGTCCTCTTCCAAAGGAGACCACCTGCCCTGGCTGCTCTGCCCAGGCCCCAGATTCCCATTTCAGCCTCCTGGGTCCATCATCCCCAGCCCCAGAAATGCTACAGCAGGGCTGGTCTCCAGTTCCCCACATTCCAGTCTATCCTTGGCCTGTGCCCAGGGCTGGTGCTGCTTGCCCTGCTCCCACCAGGACCCTGTCTGCAAGGCCCTGCTCTGTCAGCCCCGGGATACCTTAAAATATTTAACCCAAAATATGGTAATTTTCTAAAATATACTACAAATGCAAGCAAAACTGTGGGCACAATGTGCAGATAGTGAGATGAAATTCTGCTATGCCTATCATGCTGGAGGATGGGCTGACTGCTTGTAGTAGTCCCCTTCTGGCCTGAAAATCTGAATTTTGGGGTAGACTAGATTGTCTTTTGTGTTTATGTATATTTAATGTGGCCTTGGTGTGCCCATTTAAGTGAATGTACCAACTCTGATATGGGAAGCTGATACTCAGTTTCAGTTGCCTGACAGTGTCTCTCAAATTCTTATCTCCTGTAAAACTGTCTTTGCTTGGCTAATGAAATAATTAAAACTAGAAGCCCTATGTTAGGTTCTCTCCCCTGTAGACTCCTGCTATGTTCTGGAAACATCAGTTTGGCGTTTGAGGCCCGATGGCCATTTTACAGAAAGAGCTGTTACTCCTGTGCCTATTGCTTGTACAGGCTGTGCCAGGGGATGTTCAGTCACCATGCACTGCATACACATAGATAATATAGTCCTGTTTCAAAAAAGCCCCAATACATAAAACAATGAAATAATGTTACAGCATTACCCAGATACTAATCAGACATTCCATTCTTATTTTCAAAAAGCATCAATCTTTTACAAAGAATAAAGGTATAGCACCAGCAAATATATGAATGAAGCTGAAATCAGCTGTCCAAATTTTACTTCAAAAAGGATCATTCCTGAAGTTGTAGCTAGAACAACAAATTTTGATACATTAGCTGAGCAGTCAGCAGTCAAAATAAAAATGATCCATTATATATCAGATGAGCTCCTTATGTATCTGTAAATCTTAGCATAATTTCACAGATAGTTAAAACAAGTCTGTTGGCCAAGTATCCTACAGTCCTTGGAGATGAGAGTTTCAGAGGTGCGTATACTTTCAGTTCCCTTTAGTTTCAAGTATTCACAGGTTCACGTGCACTTTCTTCTGGTCATCTTCTATAATGCTCCCAGCTCTTCATGTAAAGCTGGGATCACCTTGGTTTTGTTTCAGTGGTTGCTTTTCTCCTTCCAGATACTACATTTTTTTGTTTTCAGTCCGCTTTTCCTCACCTATTCTTACAATTTTCTATTCTGTCTACAGAATAGACAGTCTACAGGGTGAAAAACCACCTGGTGACAGATTCTCTTCTTATTGTTGTATAAATTTTTGATAATTGTACTTGACAAGTAACTAATGTTGTCCGTGCCAGCTGCAAGCAGCTTGGCCTACACAGTACATTATCTCATGAGCCAAGCAGCACAGGGGTGGGTGAGAATACAGGTGCAAAAGGTACAGAAATTAGACTATAAAATCAAACTGAAGGTTCTGACGCTTGCCATCATTAACTAGGATTGGCCAGATTATATGTTCCTTTTTCCAGTTTCATGATGATTGTGCCTCTCCTTCTGCAAATGGTACTTTTATAGATAAATGTTCTTGTTTTCTCAGTTTCTTGGAATACAGTTCTTTTTGTTCCTCTTACAATATACTGAGTAATTTGGTCAGTACCACAATACTAAGTATTTTCCCTTCCAGAATCTAAATGGCTTCCCTTCATTTTTTCATAAAGCACAAGCCCAAAATGTATTTCAGGAAATTGCAGAGAGGTATGTTTATGGGTTATTTTGTTTGGAGGTTTTTTCCCTTCATTTTGGTGGGAAGGGAAAAGGAGGAGAAATTTTACACTGTAAATACTTCTGAGAAAGAGGAAAAAAAAGGGTATTTATTGTATTTATTTATTCAGTGCAAATAAAAGCTAATTTAAACCGGGGTACATTTGTTATACAGTTCTGAAATGCAATTCAGTAATTAAGAAGTCCTTTCTTATTCAGGTTAGCCAATACACATTTGCAATGTGCAGTTACAGAGAAAAGAAGTCTGAGCCTCAGGAACTGATGCAACTGGAAGGATACACTGTGGATTACACAGCTCCTCACACAGGTACTTTTCCTGATTTTGAAGTAGGATACTGAAGCACAATATATTTGTGTAAAATAACTGTTTCAATTTGCTAGTTTTGATCTAGCAGCAAAAACTCCCAAGGTTCTTTGCCAATTATTCCACTAGGACATTCTGGTGTGAAAAACCATGCTTTTAGAAAGAAGCTTGTTGTAAGACTAATAAAAAATGAACTTTAATATAACCTTTCTCTTTTTGATGGTGGTGGTATGTTTCAGTATATGGCAAAGTATATTCATAAATAATTTAGAAAAGAAGACTAATTATGACAATGCCTGTGAAAGACAAGTTAATCACAGTAATAAAAAATAAATTTGGAGATATCAGAAAAATTTCCTCAAGTTAATATTAAAATGGAAGAGGGAAATCACATGCAGAGAAAAAATAAATCTACCTATGCAGTGGAGAGAAAAACAATTCTACTGTGCAGTGGAGGGGTTTGAAATTAGGAGACTTCTGAAACATTAAAGGTTGATCTTCGAAAATGTGTCAATGTTTAGAATAATTGAGAAGGCAAACAATGCTCAGAAGGCATTTGGAAAACTGAAACAATTCTGTCATAAAGAAATCCCTGGCACAGCCATGTTGACTGTTGTGTCCTGTTCTCATTATGTGCTCTCAGAAAAAAACACTGGAATGAGAAAAAGGACTAAGGGAAGAGCAGCACTGATAAAGGATATGGAGTTGTTTCTGTTCAGTAAGAGATAAAGTTGACAGGTATTTCCGTCTAATAAAATAATACCAGGAAGGAGAATATGTTAAAAAAATGCAAAATAACATGGCAGAGAGAAGATGAATAAGAAATAAGTTGGAGCAATTGAATTTAAAGTAGAGTCATGTAAATATTTTCTCCTGTGATTTCCATGTTCTACCTATGTTACTTCTATGTATTACCATTTGATCCTTATAGCTCTAGATTCTAGGTCATAAATACCTGTAAAATGTTTTAACACACCCCTCCACACACACACATATTCCAAGTAAAACTAATAATGTGATAAACACTGATGGTGATTTAGAAGTAAGTTGTATTTATCAAGACTACCTTCTTACTTGCTGCTTCAGGTCTTCAGGGTGGTCGAATGTTTTTCAATGCTGTCAAAGAAGGCGATACCGTGATATTTGCCAGTGACGATGAGCAGGATAGAATACTCTGGGTTCAAGCTATGTACAGAGCCACAGGTCAATCTTACAAACCTGTTCCTGCAAGTCAAGCTCAGAAGATGAATCTTAAAGGAGGCAATGCCAACACAGATATATCCCCACTTTGTAAGTTGGCCTTTCTTTTCTTTTGTGGCTTTGATTTTGGTTTTCGCCGGTAAAATATGTAGCAGCTCCCTCAATGAAGTTTAATTAAGCAGGACTTATTCATTAGGCAAATGTGTCTAGTAGTTCACTGTTAGCCAGAAGCTCTTTAACTCAGATTATTATTAACAGCAAGTGAAATCCTGACTTGCAGGTCATTATTTTTATTATAATCCATGACAATACAGCAATTAGCTTCATATTCCTTACAATTGACCCATATATTACCATGGAGACCGTGTTTGATTTGCATTATATTTTTCATTAGCCAGCCTTTGTAGTGTTGAATAGAAAAACGTCAGTCTATTCTCTGAATTTATCATACATTGTATGTATTAGTTACCAAAAAATTGCTATGCAGATAGTACATTGTAAGTTAAAAGGCGATGGATGGGCTCCTGGATTTTTTTTGGCACAGAGTGTAATATTAAATTACATACAAAAAATTCTTTTAAATTTTCAGGTTTAAATTTTCATCACCTTTCTTTGGGGAAAGTATTATTTCAGAGAAATCAAGGTAGAAAGCATATATTAAACATATTTTAAATCTTCATATTATCTCTTTAAAAGTATTCTGTCATGTAGATACCTGGACAAAGGAAGCTTTTTTCCTTTTTTTTTTTTTTTTTTTTTTTTTTTTT
>VZDJ01004378.1:4223500-4256649 GCA_008694505.1 Cyanoderma ruficeps
TTTTTTTAATGTTACAGAGGCTGAATGCTATCCGGGGCCCTTCTGTACTAGGTGTACTAGCCATCAAATTTCTGGAACATCATATGATTATTATGCAATAATCCTTCTTCATTATCAGATAACCATACATGCATAATGATAGAAGGGAGACATGTTTTAGACTAAACTTGGTTTAGTGTCTGAAGTCTCTAGCAGGTTGACCCAAACCCATTCTTCTCCCTCAGTCCTGCTATCATTCAGTCTCATGACCTTCTATTCATCCTGTAATCCTATATCAGTTTCATTTTAGAAAACAGTAAAATGTGCTAGCTAAACTTAGTAATATTTATCTAAAATCCTGAGGAGCTCTCCATGTTGTTGAGCTCTTCAATGTCAAGATCCTTGAAAAAAGTTTAATGTCACAAAAGCACTGGCATCTGTTTTTCATCAGTAACAATTTGGAAGGGAATTAATCGGAAACGCTTTGTGAAGTAATCTTTCATTATGGGGCCATTAAGGTGAAGTAGGATGGAAGCAACGTTGCAAAAGCAAAGCTGGGGCAACAGCCAAGAAGTGCTTCTGCTCACCTCCTCCCAATTCCCTGGATTTGTGCTGGGTGGTGGGAGTTCACTGTGCTGCTGCCTACTGTCCCTACTTCATGTGCATCAGTTAGAAAGAACAAAAGAAGGGACCACTGACAGCAGTGACCAAGGACCTGCTCCTGGTTTTGGACATGGTGTTTACCTGGAAGTGAAAGCAACTAGAAAATTCTGACCATAAAGCAGTGAAAATTTTAGAAAGAAAAAGGTACAAAAAACAGTCACAAGTTTCACAAACACACTGAAATTTTGTTTTTGGAGATGAAATTACTAATAATGTTAATTAAATAGGGATTAAATTGTCACATTTTGATATTATTTTAGACATTGTTTTAGACGGACTGCAATTCTTAGGTGGAAACCATGGAAGAAGTAAGAATAATTTTAAAGACATTTTGAGGGAACCTCAAAATCCTAAAATATCTTGTATTTTTCTGTCATGCTTATGTTTGTACTTACACAAACTCATATGACTGAACTGTATATAAATCAAAAATCCGTGTTTAAACTATTATTTTCTGTATTCGAATTATTATTTTCCTTTGGGTTTAATATACTTCAATGTTCATACTTTGTAATGATTCACAAAATAATTCATAACTTATGATAATTCATAAATTCCTTTGCAATTGGGTAACTTGTGGACTTTAATGCAATATTTAGAATCATTGTTTGACTGATTTCTGTAATAATAAATAATTTTCTAAGAATTCTACTTCCTTTAAATTCATACTCTGTTGAATTTCTTGAGGCATAGTTTTACTCCTAAGAAGACTCTGTAGCTGACCTTTTGTGACATTTAAATAGATTCAGTTTCACAAAAGTTCATTTTCTTTTTCCCTAGAAAACGTTTGCATGAAGCTAAGTGTCTTTTATTTCTAATCAAGATACAACACCACGTACTTGAGAGCTGGCATATATATTAAATGAAATTAATTTCCAAGCTTTTATTCTTTACTATGGCACATTTTTAGTATTAGGAAGTACAGTTTTGACTAGATAATTTGTCAATTACGATTTTTATGATTTTTATTTTCCTATTAATGCATAATTTAAGCATTTCCTGCCAGTAGAAGATCACATTGTTTTAGTTTCTGCAATATATCATGTAATGCTATCTGCACATACATAAATCAGAAAAGCAGCTTGGACTTTGCAAAACAAATGTCAGTTCAAAAATGGCATTCAGACCTTGAAAATCTGTCCCCATTTTCTTTATCCTCTAAGATGAAAAATCAACTCACCCTGATGAAGTATTCAAAAATAATTTTCAATAACTTTTCAATAACTTGGAGAGGCTTAAATATTTTTAAACTGCAGGATGAAGAAAAAAGTCAGCTTGAGGAGAAATGTTTCGATGTTTGTCTGTCTTGTGTTTATAAAATACCTCCTTTCTTCCTGAAATTTTCCTGATAGTTATGAAAAGCATCTGAAAGTGGTATTTAACAGAATCAAACTACTGTTTTACCTGTCCAGCTTCTAAAATGTATACTAGTCAATTTTTTCATCTCTAAGTAACTTGGTATTGTGGTTGGTATTAGGTGACAAAACAAAGGTGAAGACAGGCTAATGTCGGCAGTGATCACGAAAAGGAGACCGACCTTCAATTCCACAGTTCTGCATAAGCATGTTGAATTGAAAGAACAGAGTCTTTAAGGATGCGTGATTGTAGGATACCCAGAAGTTTCCCAAGGACATTAATGTTTCAAGGAAAGCACCAATGAAAAATACAGTCATTTGAATTACATAAAGGTTCAGGAAGTGATCCCTTTCTTAATGAGCAATGTATTAGGAGATATATTCATACAATTGAAAAGGCTGCTGGAGTGCTTAGCACTGCTAATAACTTGTTCATAACACAGGAGTTAAAAGCAGCACATGAGGGGATTGTCATGTCTTAATGAGGAAATACAAAGTCGAACATCATTCTGAACTTACTCCCTCCTGAGTTCAGGGACAATCTCTTTCAATTAATTACATTTTTAGAAACAAACAAGTAAAAGGGATTTTTTCATTTGACATAATTTTTTTGGCAGGTTTTGCACCTTTATGTCCATTCCATACCCTTTTGCCATCTGGAAGACTGGAGTAACTCCGTCTTCCCTGCATGTTACCCCATTCCCTTTATGTCCATTTCCTGCTTGCTTCCACCCATCCCTGTCTCCCTTTTAGAAAGAAAATGCTTACTCCAGCCTCCACCACTGTAGGCAGCCAGTAAGTCACCTGTGTGCTCTCTTCTGTACTAGTCAGGAAAACTAATAAAAACTACCTACAATCCACTTCAAACCTGCCCTTCCACAAAATACTGGCAATCAGTGAGTGTGGTTACCACAGCCTGACATGGGGCCAGCTGCTTTGTCATTCTCTGCCACCCTCTCTGCAGAAGCTATTTCATGGCCTGATACCTAAATTATAAAGTTCTGGGGTCACAGATTGTCTCTTTGGCCTGTGTAGCACTTTGGAGTCCTGGTCAATGATCAGGAGTCAAAATGCTCCCAATGTAAGCTGTCCCCATCTGTCTGGAGTGGCACTTGAAGGAATGTAATGCATGTCTTACCACTGTCTTTTCCAACCAGTTCCAGCCCCTTCTGGAACGGAGTCATAGTTCTTACCCTACTAGTCTTAGTCTTTAAATCTTTTTAATCCCTACAATACTAGATTGCTTGCCTCTACCTTCTCTTCTTTCCTGCTTGCCTGAGCTTGTTCAAATTGCTTTCACGATGCTTAAAATCAAGCAGAGATGTTCCTGAGAGCCACAAAAAGGAGTAGGTCACCACTCAGCAAGGCCAGTGCCTGTAGTTCCCCCTAGCACAGAGTAGGTGATGCAGGAAATGTGTATTTGCTTCTGGGCTGGAATGGGGCAGAGATGTTGTGTAAGGGTGATAGAACCACTTGAGAATGTGCCATAAATATGAAATTCTTGGTAGTCTTAATTCAGTCAACTCTGTATGAGCAGAGTCACTGAGGATGTGATGATTTTAATAGCCTTTGCAGCTGAACTAAAATTTAAAGTTTCTTGCAAAGGTGGCAAAAGGCATACTTAGAATGCTACTCTTCCCAAATGAATATCTTTGTCTAAAAGAACACCCAAAGAATGTGATAAAAACTCCCGCAATGGCTTTTGTTAGTCTTGTCAGGCTTTTGTTAGCCTGAAACAGGCAGTGCAACATGGAAATAGCAGCCAATGATTTTGAGTTAAAGGCAACAAATTTGATTAAGAAGGGAAGAAAAACTTATTGTGAAAAAGCAAGAGAATATTACTGCTTCAAAGCTGTCCCCAAATATCTTCCCAATATTTTCCAAGATTGAGAAAGTGTAGAGAAAAATGGATTTGTATTTTTTTCTTAACTATATGACAGTATAGCACCTTGTATGCCTTTTGCATTTCCATGATGTTTGAACGGGATAGCTAAAGCTCATTTCTGTAAGATTTTGAAAAAAAGCAATCACTCTAACAATTTTTAGAAGTAGGGTCTTGAATAATTTTTTTAGTCAGTCATAGACTATGAATTCCTCATGATCTTTGCTCAAGTTCTTAAATTTTTTTTAATTCCTTTTTGTTTCAAAATATTTACCAGTTATCTTGTATGTACATCATAGCAATAAATAAAAATGCAATGTATTACACTAGATCTATTTTTCTGTTATTTCCTGCTTGCCTACAGCTGGCAAAGGTAAGTTTTTAGTTGTTTTTCTGTTGCTTAAGTACATTTGGTTACAGATCTTCTGTTACTCTTTGACAAAGTTATTTGTACCACTTGATTCACTCAAAAAGATGATCAGTCATGGATCTTTCTTTTAGAATTAAATCCAGCAAGTGTTTATACTTTTAAATCAATACTTTTGCTTATTTTGCCCAAATTATGTGATAGCAAATTCTTCTTTCACAAGCTGTATTGTGTTCAATAGGTCACCTTACTCATTATGATAATCTGAATATTGTATCAGTATGTTGGATCTGTTTCATTTGCAACATCCAATCTCCTGATTTCAAAACTCTTAAATTACTTGTCAGTACTTACACCTTTTCTCTTAAAAAGGGGCATCTTTTATATTGATGTGGTTAACCAAAAGGTGAAACAAAAAGTGAAAAAACCAAAAGGCTATTTTAAGAATGATTCAGCTCTGTATAAATTTCTACATGATGGCAAGAAGAAATATTACTACTTTTTCTTTTATGTCATATGTCTTACTGTGAATAATGTTTATAATATATGATAAACCTGATATTCTTATAAGAAGGAAAACTTGTAAGAAATGCTGAAATCAGTCACTTGCACATTAAATATAATGAATTTGAAAGAGTTTTATCTGTGTTTGGACATTTTGGAAGCTATAAATAACTTAATGTGTTGTTCAGTACTTTTGGTAATGTAGTTGTGTTGATATCAGTTGTTTATATTTGAATTAATGTGTTTAAATACAGTTAAATTGTACTAATTAAGAGAAAGCATTTCCTGTACCTGTGTCAAAAATATGAGCTAGGTTTGTAATTAATGATAGGCTAGTCTAATGCTCATTGAAATGTTGCTAATCTATGTAATCACATATGCTACAAATCTTTCAAGCATTTAAAATACATGCTGCTGCTTCTCTGGGGTGATGATCTCATACCTTACACCATCGACATATTGTCATAGTGTTTATTTGCTACATCCACCTTGGTGAAATCTGTCACATGGATGTGACTCTTGCTTTGACAATGCAAAGCCAAGTGATATGAATTAGTTTCTGCATCTTTCTAGGATTTGATGTTGCAGATCCTTCAGCTTGAATTAAATAATTCTCCCATCCACAAATACAGCTGAAAGTTGGACTTGACATGGATCAATATGATCTGGGGCTAAATTTCTAAATGTGACTGATTATGTTAGCATCATGCCCACAGATCAATATTGAGTTTTATTATGAACCTGACTCCGTAATTGGGTTTAATCAATAAACTTTTGTCTCCTTTCTTTAGAAATTTTACATTTCTACTATGCAGGTTTTCAAAATTGCATTTAGGATACACTTAGATCTATACTTTTCTGGTAACGAATATAAAAAGACCTAGGTTTGAATTTAAAGGAACAAAGAGCTAAGACCCTATTGAAAGGGGAAGTCAATTTTTAAGTTGATAGGACTGTTCACCCCAGTACAGTCTATAGAATCCAAGACAGCTAATGTGCTAATACATAACTAGTCCTTTTGGGCACTGTAAGGCTTTTTCTGTCCATACTAGATACATAATTCACATTGAAGACTTTGACAAAACATAACATTAATGAAAGCAATCACTAGAGCTTCTCTTTTGATAAACCCGCGGGGTTTAAAGGCGTTGAAAGATGCAATCTGTGAAGAACAATAAATTTGGGCCTTTGATTGAAGTGCCATTTGGGATGGTATGCTTTCTCAATGTATTTACAAAAAAATGCTGCTCCCTTTTTCAGTACACTTTGCTGGAAGGTTGAAGGAGCTCTTTGCCATTACTACGCTAAGGGTTGTCTCATTAAAAGCCGAGTACAAAAAGAAGGCTGGAAATGACCTAGCTCAAGCTAGTGTGTTCATTTCTGCTCCAGTTTGCCATTTGAGAAGTAGGCTTCAAGCCATGCTGAATATTTCTATTAAGTGGTACTTTGAACTGCAGTAAAGATGCTCTTTCTTTTCTGAAGGAATAAATGCATAAACTTGTTTAGGGTTCTTTTCATTTTCTTTTTCTTTTTTTTTTTTTTTTTTTTGTNTTATTTTGCTAAAATTAGAAAGAGAGCCATACTAAACTAGGAAATTACAGAATATTTTTCCTTTCTACTCATAACATTGTTTTTAATCTGAAATGTTTGCAGATCCCACTAGAAAACAATGCGTTAACACTTTTTTAGTGTACTATGTTATGTTTTCTGGCAGCCTTTCTAAATTTTGGTTTATCTGTTAGTGGGTAGCATTTTTTTTTCACTGTTACACTCCATAAATTGGTATGATAGAAAAATAATTCAGGAATAATATTTTCAGATTAAAAGATCAAGATTCTATAACAATTCACCTGCAAGCATCTCTCTATATGAGTTATTTCTTTGAGATACTTTCAAAAAAGCTTAGATACTGAGACTTATATGCCATGGTGTTTGTAAGTCTGAACACACACTCACATGTATTGTTCTGCACATTTTTCCTTTGTATAACAGATACAGACCGTGGCCAGAAACATGGCATGGATGAGTTTATTTCTGCTAATCCCTGCAAATTTGACCATGCTTCCCTCTTTAGACTGCTTCAGAGACAGACCTTGGATCACAGATTGAATGACTCCTATTCTTGTTTGGTGAGTGCTGGCTGGAAGATAGATATAAAGAAGTGAGAAATAGTTGTTACAAAGTAGTCCTTTCTTCCTCCTTCATTCAACAACTGCAGTTGTAGGTGGAATAAAGGGTCCAATCGATTGGTTTTAGATCTGAAAATTACATACTTGCAAGCGGCTGCTGTGCCACTCAATAGAAAGCAAAGAGACACAAACTGTCTTCAATTTTATCAGCTGAAATTTATCATGTCCTCTGGGGAGGTTTGAATAAAAACAGAAAGTTTTGACAATGGCAAGAACTCCTGTGGTGGGATTTACTGACACCTGTACAGGCATTTTAAGGTCCAAATGTAGTTGCCTCATCTCAGGCATTTTCACCTGTCTTGTAATTCTTCATTCCACTCCGGTGTGAAGGAAAAACGCCAAAAAAAGGATGCAGACCCATATAGTTATATGGGCATATATGCATTACCTGAACTGCAAGTAACAAAGGGGAGTATAATTATTAAACAAAAGAAAACTGAATATGATCTCTGTATCAAAATAAATCTTTTCCACATTCTAAGAATACCATCATTAGCATCATAAAAGGTAAGATGTTGGCTGCAGTTTCCTTTTCATACAATCACTTTCTGTTCTGTGCTGTGTGAGCTAGTTGAGGATGGGGCTGCTTCAGATTTTGTTTTCATTAGGGAAGAAAACCAGCAACAATCTTGTGGAAGTTCATGAGATTATACACACTCATTAAACAGGTTTGTATGGGTCAGACCTCATAACTTCCTGAGGCTTTATTTTTCACCTGATATCATGCCTGAAATAGTGATCTCTCACTAAGGATCTAAAATGCCTCACAGCACATAATTTTTTTTCACTTTAATGTCCTAACAGCAACAAAAAAGGATAATGGCTATTTTTACTTCTTTTTTCCATTGTTCTGATTAGTCTTGTAATAAAAAGATAGTAATTGGAATTTTTAGGTTTGTTTGCAATTTTAAAAAGGGAAAAAATATTATTTGATGACAGTTGCCCCCCTTTTACAATACTGCCAGATATGTATGTATAGAAAAGTTAAAGGACTCATTTTCTGTCTGTGGGTTGCACACTGAATCAAAGAGGCCTGAAGGTGCATCTGTACAAAGTAATTGGCACTCAAAGAGAAAATGGTTAGCTTTCTACCAGTGCATTGGGGTCAAAATCTTTTTTTATAATAATAATATAGTAAGACACTTAATATAACCTTGAAATCAGGAACTTTTAGAAGAGGTTAGGTGAAATGCACAGTGCTATAGCAACCATAAAGCAGATGTATTTCTTACCATTCCTTTTTAAATTCAGCTTTTAATAAGTGGAATGGGTGATAATTTTTTTAATTGCATATTTAACTACATTTTTTTATTTTAAAAAATTGGAAATGTCAAGATGACAATAAAATACATGAACATGTAAATGTGATTTTTATTTTCACTTACAGCTGATTTCCTATAATTTTTTAGAAACAATTCAAGCCTTATTTCAACAAATAGAGTGTAACCACACATACAACTTGTAAAAAAAATTTTAAAGCATAGGAATTCATTTTATGCAAAGTTCTGTATTAAATTATTATATAACCTCAGTTTCTTCAATTCTACGTACTTCTTGCTATAGGGAGAGTATTGAGGAGGCAGGGGATTTTGGGTTCTGGGTTTTTTTTTAATTATAAAACAAAAAATATGTGGTTATCTAATACCAATGCTTTGTAGGATATAGTTGTGTGTTGTGCATGATATGGGATTGAAAAAGGGCAAGGAAAACAAACATTAATGTGAAAAACCACCACACAAACAGATCTTTTAAGAGAGGCTGAAGTTAAATTATTGTGTTCTTTAAAGTTTTGTACTCTTGTCACAATTATATCTTACGAGAATGAGGAGAAATTTTAGTAGTTTGCTTTTGTACTGCTAGGCAATGATATTCAACATTTTGTTATGTTTTCCATAAAAACGTAGGGAGAGATCAGTGACAATGACAACATTTAGGAAGCATATCAATCACAATAACCACCGTTGGTTATATCTAGGGCTAGGATACATATTATTGCAGAAATACAGTTGAAATCTCCTTTCTTTCTTCTTTCAATAGAATACCATATTTTGTATCAAACACTGTGTAAGCTATATGAGCGATGTGATCAGATACTAGATTAACATGCTGAGTACTGTTCTGGGTTCTAAAGCTAAGTGTTCTCCAGAAACAGCTGAAGCTCCTTAAAGGCGGTGGAAACACTGACTTCAAAGAAATTAATTAGGAGTAAAAACATTATTAAATATGAAATACCTTTGAGGTGTTCTTGTTTGCAGATAATATATTAAATTGAAGACTTTGGGGAGGATATAAAGCTTGAATTCCTGTCTCAAACAAGTCTTTTAATAAAGTTAAAACACAGATTTTTTAAAACTGATGTGAATATATTTTTAAGTATTGTTTAATAGTATTTTTGCTAATATTTTGTACAAATATTAAACATCTGATCTTGGCAAAGTATTCACAAACATTAGGGAAATATTGGTCGTCAGTTGCTGTATTAGTGTTATAAATTCATGAATTTGCAAAATCATTTTGCTTATCCAAGTTATTTGTATATTTGAGTTCAGGTATTCCTCAATCTCTTTTAATCATTTGATGAGATGGAACAATGAGAGATGATGAGATGATGAGAGGGAAATATCACCACTATCAAAACAAGAACAATGAAAAATGCTTACATAGAACAGCTGTGCATTAGTTGTCATTTTCCAAGATTTGTATTTTTCTTCGTGCTACTTTTGGAAGCTCACTCTGCTACTTCTTATCATATTTCTGCATCAAGACTCAATTATTTTTTTAGAGTCTGGATTTGCTCAAGAACTGTTTTTATGGTATGAAGGAGTCTGTACTTTGCCCATGTCTGTGTCAGGGTTAAGCAGTTCTCATCAAGATTCTGAGCAAGACAGCTCTCAGTAAGCTTGAGAATATCTAATAATTATTTAAGGTCAAATCTTACTCATCTTACTCAGGTGGCTTTTAACAAACTACCTAGCTTTGCATCTCTTTACTAGTAAAAGTTGCTTTAGAGATGTTAGAAGTGCATGCATGTTACATGGGTAAAGGGTCGAATTGTGGTCAGAATGTTAAAGTTGCAGCTACAGAGAACTGACCATCCAGAAACTGTCTTAATGTCCATGTTAGTGTCCCTCAGCACTTCCCAAATTTTTGTTTATATCTTACAATTGATTGATAAAACAAAATGAATTACTTTAAAGTGTTAGTTTATTTTGATCTATAACTTAATCTGTACCAGACTTTGAATGTATTAGTATGTTTTTTGTAAACAATGCGTTTAATACTAATGGTAACTCATAACTGCAAATAGTTTCCTGAGATTTAATCCTTTCAGTGAGAAGGTATTGTGGGATCTAGCTTCCAGTGCTGTCAGCATTAGTCAGATGGAAATAATTCTAATATAAAAAGTTTATGTAACGGGCATAAAAATCTATATTTCTATTCTTTGTCTGATTCAAAGCTGAGAGTGGGAAAATAAATCTCAAAATTTTTGCCTTTCAGGGCTGGTTTAGCCCAGGTCAGGTGTTCGTGCTGGATGAATACTGCGCTCGTTACGGGGTGAGGGGCTGTCACCGCCATCTCTGCTATCTCGATGAACTGATTGAATATTCAGAAAATGGTTCTGTCATTGATCCAACCTTGCTCCACTACAGCTTTGCATTTTGTGCTTCTCACGTTCATGGTAACAGGTAATTTAATGATATCTTTTTAAATATATAGTATTTAAATATGTAGTCTGAATAAAAGTATTTATAGCTTCTTGCGTTCACCAGGTAGAGAACTGCACACAACAGAAATCAGTTCATGAAAGTTTCTTCAGGGGTACTGGAGGTTCCATTCAGATTCCTGTTTTAAAAAAAAAATCTCCTTTTAGCATGTATTGTCTTAATGCAATGTGTTTTCAAGATAAAAGGAACTCATCCTTTTAAAAGGGTAGTGTTCTTCATTCTGCATTTATGTTGTGGTACTAAATGTTTCCAGTAAACATTTTGAACAATTGTGCAGTTTAAGGGAAAATTTGACTTGTTTTTTTTCAGTCTGTAGCTTGACAACTAATCATCCTATACCGTGTTCTTCTGCCTGTGCTATCACAGAAAGAGATAACATATATTGGTGATTAGGTGTAACCCCCTGCCAGGAAGAGCTACGATACTCTGGAATCCTTTCCACTAGACAGTTAGACTACTTCAGGAGCTTTTGGGCACAGTGGTTGTCTTGGAATGATATCTTCATTCCATCTGCAACTGAAAGACAGAAAAAAAATCAAGTTGTTGCTTTGCTATTTTTTCACATTCTTTAAAAGAAGCACTGCTTCATCTATGTCTTATTCCGGACTGTGAGAGGACAAGCTCTGCTGTTGGAGTGTGGCTATTGCAGATTCAATCTTTGGATAGCTCAGGTCAGGAGGGACCACAGGAGATCTCTAGGCAAACCTCCGGCATGAAGCAGGGCCAGTTATGAGGTCAGACCAGGTTGCTCAGGGCTTTTTCCAGTCAGGACTTCAACCTGTCCAGTTTCAGTGTAGTTACATTTATTGCCTCTTGCCTGCCACCCAGTACGCCCAGAGGGCTGTCATTCAGCCCACCTCAACACCTCCTATTCTCCAGGCTGAGCAAGCCCAATTCCCTCAGCCTCAAATCAGAGCATGTGCTCTGGTCTCTGGCTGTTGCAATGGCAATTCAATAAACTCGCTCCCTGTCTTCCCTGTATTTGAGTGAGAAGTGGGGCAGGCAATCTATCAAAGTATAGAAGTATAGGAGAACGTGCTTATACCTATTTTTTGCACTAGAGTTGTAGACTGCTGTATGGAATATGTTTAAGAAGTTCAAAAATAGCAAAGAGAAACCTAATAGATCCTCCCAACTGATCCAATCCTGCCATTAGGGAAAACATCACAGTCCCAAAAAGAAATTATTCTCACTAAATTATTCTCCCAAACTGAATCTTGATCAGGGTTGGAAGAGAGGTTTTCTGCCCAAGATTGTCGCTATTATATTAGGAATGGTGGTAATAATGACACGTTGACTCTCCAGTCTCCAAGACAAGAGAGAGCAATCTTTATTTTTCACCATCCTTTTTATATACAGTTCTGAGAAAAGAAACATGATTGGATGCTCAGAACAACACCCTTTGACCATTTTTTACAAGTAAACAACAAGTTAGAAAAACACTATTTGCTAACAGTTTTTTGCCTCCCAAGGATTGTTTTTGATTCTTACTCACAATTATAGGCCAGAGTGGTAAAGTAAGCATTCCCACAGGCTCTGCTGCTGCTGCCTGATACTTAAGATTTTCTCCCTGACCAGGGTGTCAGCACCCACACAAGATGTATGCTTATTTTCCTTTGCTACCAGTCAGCAACAGAGGCTGTTTCACTTGTCCTCAAGCCAGAGAAGAAGAGCTAATCTTTGGGAAAGATATTGTTTCCTTCACTGGCTCAGACAAAGCCTCATCTGGAGCTGGGAATTTGTGACCTGAGTGATTTCATAGTGGTAGACGAACAATATGTAATATGTGATATTAATATCCAAAATTGAAATGTTTTTGAATGTGCTTGAAATGCTTTCAAGAATCTTAACATTCATGCCAGTAAGTTAGGAGATTTCTGGCTTTTATTTGGTAACCTATTCTCTGTAAAAGCATGCTTCTTCGTCAGTTCCTCAAGAATCTGACACATTCCTATTTCCTATTGAATCTAAGTCTTTGTTGTTTCTCGCCTTTTTATTATTGGTTTCAACCTAAGAAGACAAACATATGTGATAATTGCTCAAACTTATTTCAAGAATTCAAAAGAAAGGTAGATACATTTCTTTTTATTTCGTAATTTGAGTGAAGGACAACCGTGCACGCAGTGCATGAAAATATCTCAGGGAGCACATCATTTACACAGTGGTAAGCACTCTGTATTCTGTCTATTCCTACAGTACAGATATTCTCTGAATAGCATTATGAGTGTTTTAGGAATAAAAGAAGTGTTGAACAGAGAGGGTCTGACTAGAACTGAGATATTGTAAAAAGGAAGAGAAAAGAAACATGAAGAAAGAAAAAAAGTAAGTCAAGGACAGAGGCAGACACACTCACTCAGAATGACAGACACAGATATACGGGCACATAATATACCCACTCATTCATTTACCACAGCACTAAGAAATAGTAAAAGGTAAAAGAGAATTTCACAGACAATGCACGACAGGCCAAAGTTCTAGGCTGGTCCCTGGCGTTACACATTTTTGTTTTGTAAGTCAGGCTGAGAATCAGAAAGACCACAGAACAAAGGGCTTTATACTCTGGCCATGATTTATTTAATTTATGTGTCACCTTTGCTTCACAGAGGGATCTTAGACCCTCCCCTAGCCTGAGAAAGATCATCAAAATTGATCTTGAAGTCAGGTAATGGGGGAGCATGTAGAAATGCAGCCATAACTGTAGTTCATGTTGTCCATTTCATTTATGTATGAATTTTAAAATAACAGGCAATCTGGTGACATCAGTCAGACTATCAGATACAAGTGTCTCTCACCTTCATTTCTGGCAAGGAGAAACTTAATCTGAATCAGCTTTGGCTCTTTCCAGCCTTCAGATATTTTCAAAATTCTTCCAACATGTTTTTGGACCTTTGGGTGTCCCCTGTGCTGTTTTGCTGCACCGTAGGACTTGAAACATGTTTCATGCTGTAGGCATCTTGCAGACTTTAACACAGTACTGTGGGTTTATTTCAAAGCACCTGGAATAAGCATGTAGAAGTTTTGTTGTCATAGAGCTTCAGGGACGTTTGGAGCACAGAAGATACCTGAACTGACCTCCAGCATAGGCTGCATGCAGCAGACCTTGTCTCCTGATCTCAGGACTAGAGAACAGTCCCCAGCTTCTTTTTTTTTTCTTTCCTGAGATGAATATATAGACAACAACTTCTGCTAGATTTATCAAGCATACTTGTACTTTGTGTGTCTTATGCCAGTGTTGTTGGTTTGGCAACAGAAGTGTTTACCCAGGGTCAAACACAATGTGCTGAGTCCTAGGCTGAGGAATCCAAAGCTTATTTGTCCTTTTCCTTTCCTGTTTGTTAGTGCATTATAACTGGGCTAAAAAACTGCTTATGTAGAAACAGTACTTCTGCTTTTGTAGATGACAGTCTTAAGACATTCTCTTCCTACATAGCCAGCAAGAAAAACATTTCATTAAAAAACCAGCTGTGATGTGTTTAAATAAATATACATAGGTTTGAGTCAACTATTTTCTTTTCTTCTATAAATAAAATAATCTTTCATTGTCTGTACTTCTGGTGCTATGTGGGTTTACTGTACCATCTCCTTTGGCTTCTTACCACAATGATCTTCTTCTGAAATATTCCGTGGTTATTCATATGAAATATTCTATGTAGTCCCCATCGATATAGTTAGTTCACAAGTAAACTTTTTGCTCTGCACTTATGCATAAACTTATTGCTGGTGAAAGTGAAATGGGCAGAACAGGGAACTGTAGGACATTCCTGAATGATGACATTTCAGTCTAAACAGTCCAGGTAGGAGCTATTGTTTTCTTCCCATCATATTCACTTTTCATGCTGTGACTTCTATTTAGTCCCTCTTGTCTGAAATGAATGCTGGTGGATATCACATGAAGTGCGAAGTGACTTCTTTCCTCCTGCTGAGTTACAGACTGAATTGAAAAATTCAAAATTCAAGCATATTCCCTTGTTATACCTTTTCTTAGATATCTGATGAAGTGGAAGATTGGATATGAGAAGTGAATGTGAAAGTAATGCTACAAAAATCGGTATATAACTGAAGATGAATAGGTTGGGGAGGTTTTTTGTCTTTATTGCAAAAGCTTCAGCACATGAGTGTTTCCATAGAAGAACAGTCATATTGAGTCAGGGTTCTTCTAAGCCAATCAGTCATCTGTCTCCAGCATTGACCTGCTTGGAGTAAAAGAAGAGCAGGTATGTGCAATATTTCCTCCTTCTGACTCCCAACTCTTTGCAGCTCGGAATATGCCCTGTTTGGTAACCTGGAGTGAGTCTTTATTTCAGGTACTTGTCCATTGCACCCCTGAACCACTGTAAGCCCTTTTCAACCTCAACACCTCTGGCAGCAAGTTCCACAACTCAGCCTCCTCTTGCTTGAAGAACTATTGCTTTGAACTTGACTCCTACACATCTCATTTCATGCTCTGCTGCTATTGGAGAGGTAAAGGAGAAAAAAAAATCCTGTTCTCTCTCTTTGCTGTTTAAAAATCAAGAATTGGAAGTGAACAATGCAATGATCGCATTGGATGGAAATTTTCTGCTAGTTCCTTATCCTTTTCCAGTGTTTCCCAGTGTTGATTTGCTCCTTTGCTACTGAAAAGGGACAACTTCATGAAATTATCCATCATAAAACCAGGATCTTCATTCTCAATAACAATTGTGTTTTCCCTACTTTTATCTATGTTAATCATTGTTTTCTGTTGTATTGCTAACTGATTTCATGGAATCTTTCTGGAATTCACACTATGTCACATAACTACCATTAAAATTACACTATCTCCTCAGTTCTCAGCTCTTAGCCAGGTCATTTATAAATACTGTAAAATAGCACAAGTCTCACCACAGATCTCTACAGAACTCTACTGATAACATACCTTTACACCAGGTACTCACCTTTCTAATTTTAAACATAAATGTAGGAACTTTTACTCAGACACTGTTTAATTGTCTGTAAAGCCTTTGATTAGGGGCTCTGTCAAAAGAGCTTTGGAAATCCAGGTATTTCATATGGGTCAGGTCACACTCATCCACCTGTTTTCAATCCTTTCAGAGATCTTCAAGATCAGAAGGTAAGATTTCTCTGTCTTATTGCTTCAAAGCCATACAGACTTCACAATAGATAATATTTACCCAAATATCCTTACTTTTATCCTTATAGTTCCTTCTAATTTTCTGGGATGTGTGTAATACTTACTGGCCTGTGTTTCCCTTGGCTCCTTGGAGACTTTCTCTGATTTGTATCCTCCCATTTTGATTCTGATCTCCTATTCCCCAGAAGGATGCCAGTTCTGGATGAGAACTTTCACATCCCCACAGGTAATTAGGGTTGCCAGGTGGACCTGGCAACTTACTGCTGTCTGTTTTTCTTATTTGTTACATAAGGGGTTGTTTTATTTGCTTTCATTTTTAAAACATACTTTGCTGAAAATTAAGAATTCTTTTGCTATGAACAAAGGAAGGTTCCAGCATAGAAGTCTTCTTCATAATAACTTGCTTTATAATAATACACCAGTACAAAAAAAAAAAAAATTCCTCTCTCTGTAATAGCCTTGCCCTCTCTGAGAGCTACTTTTAGGTCCTTGCCATCATTTGGCAGTGTAGAATCTCTGATAGGCTTCTTGTTTGGTTATGCTTGGAGGAAATATCTTAGAGTAGAATAAAGGGACACACAAGAGAAGTGAAACTATGGAAACTTCAGAGAGTGCTATGCATTCATATATTTCTTTTCATTTTTCAGTGTTTTGTGGTAAGAAACATTTATTGCAATTTTACATTTTGTGTCAACTCAAAAAATGTTCAGAGAAATCATCCCTTTTAAGTCTGGGTCAAGGAACATCATAAAAATAAAGAAAATAGTATCATTACATTGCTCTCTCTCTTCTGATTTTTTTTTCTGGAACTTCTGAGTAGGTATTTTCTTCTCTGACTAACTTAACTTTAAATTTAGGTTGTCTATATCTTGATGATTTCTCCTTAATTTTATATCTTTCATAAACATAATAACATTTAAAATAAAATTCCAGAACTTAAGTCCATAGTTTCACCATTTATCAGCCCATGATCACCATCTGACGTGAAAGGTTTTGTCTGGCTGATCTCTTCCCAGAGTGTCACATTTTCATGTGTATAGTTTTATATATAAAATATTTGAATATCATGTAGACTTTTTCTTAGATGGTTTTCCCAAAAAAAATATTGCTAACAGGATTTTGTGAAATATTTTAGTTTTAAGAACTTGAAAATGCTTCCTCTTTCTGCTGTGTTTCTTATTCACTCTCAATCCTACATGTTCTGTGTTGTAATTGTAGCAGGTGCAAGGTCTACTTTTCTGGTTTTTATTGGCAATTGGACCTTCTGCTTTAATCTTAGAACTGTTCCAAGGCTGTCCAACAGCTGGAGGAAGGAGCCTGGGTTCCTTTACAGTGTGGATCTTTAGGGAAGTGTTGAACATCAGTCTGCTAGTCTCTGTCGTGTTTGACACAGCATCTAGAGATGTAACAAGAGTCTGTTGTTTTTGTAGTTTGTCTCATTTTTCTATCAGTCATTTATAATGAAAACGGTGAGGGTGCATTTCCCATACTTAAACCCATGTTTTTATTCAGAAGTCATTTGTAATCAGTCTCAATTTTTCCAGAACAATGGAATGAGAAAATGACCTTTTAGGATTGGTATGCTATGGGAATTTGTGCTGCTAAATGTGGAACAGTATTCTCTCAAAATGAGAAACAGTATTCTCTCAAAATAAAAAACTATCTCTCTTCTTCCAAGTGAATATAATCTTCCCTTTTTCTGAGGCTTGTTGGACAATGCTGAGAATAGCAATTTTTCACCAGGCCCTGTGTCAAACATCTTGCATCATCCAGTCCATCCTTTTTTTTGGAAACTGCTCATCCAAGGTATATGAAGCACAGAGGAAGGTGAACCCTTAATTTAACCTGTATTCTCCTTTTTAAGTGGTTTCCTTATGAGCATCATAGGCCCAAGCCTCTAATGGGAGATCTCCCTAAATAGTTACATTTGGAGTAACTGGTTTAGTTTACCTATATTTTTTTTAATGTATGTCGTTCAATTAGGGGCAGGGTTTTCTATATATTATTCGTGTAAATAACCAGGAAAAAAAAGTTGTCAGTGGGGTTTTCTTGTATTCAAAGCTAAAAGCAAAACTCTTCATCTTGTTGCAGGTGCCAACTGAAGCCATGTTGACTTCATCTTTGTTTAAAGGAAGGTTACTCTCCTGTGTTAGAAAGTGTTCCTAGCTATAATAACAATATAACAAAATGTGTCCTCACTATGTTATTAAAAGAGGCACATTTTTCAATGTCTCAAAACAAATCTGCTGCTGAAAAGCCTCAGAGAAAATTTCAATAGGAAATTAAACATAATTCACATATTATTAAGACATATCATAAAAAAGTTCTGCCTGTTCAAGGTAATACTTGCCATCTTAGACAGTGAAGGAATGCTATTACATACACTTACCATCCCTAAACATTAAACATATATTGTTATTAATTTCAACTAATTATTGCCTTTAAATACCCTTATACATTGGGTAAAATGCTATTATATTAATACATGCTTTGCTTTTCAGTAGAAGGCCATTAATGAGTCCCACCTAAAATATAACTGCAGAAAAGATAATTAAAATTAACCCAATTTATGATCTTAATCTGTTTTAGTGACCTTCAGAATTTGTCTTTTTCATTCAGTTGTGAAAAAAAGAGGCATGACCTGTAAGCAGATGTCGGAGCAGCCTGAGAACTGCATACAGCAGAAGGCTCTATTGTGCCAGTTTTATGTCAGAATATTTGAAGAATAGTTAATATAAACAACAAAATGCTCAGTCTTCAAGTGTCTGCTGGTTAGAGCTGTGTTTGAATGCCATGTGGTAATGCACTGTCATCATTTTCTGTGATAAAAAGATGTCTGCTCTGTCCACTTCTAAACTGATAGTGAAAATCATCGTACTTACATTTCTGTAACATAAACCATGGACTCTGCAAAAGCCTTAATGCAGTTGCATTTTAAAGGAAAATTTGGATATTTAAGTTCTTGAATATTAAGTCCTATAAACAGATAATAAAAATTCTACATCAAATTCTAAAAAAAATAATCTTTGGTTTTCTAAGAAACAAGCAGTCAAACTTCTATCTTGCTAATTTGAAACTTGTCACTGTTCTTTCATTTGATTGTGCATCGTCTGAATGTAAAAACAAGTACTTTTAGAAAGCACTGAAGTCTTCTAAAACAATTTGTTTCTAGAAGAAAGGATGCCTTTTAACTTTGGAGGTTTTTTCCTATGTCCTTGAAATGTAGTTTATTATGAAATGTCTTAAAGTTGAAGTATTTTTGCTTTTAGTTTGTTTTTCATAATAATTTTTCACCTTGCTCTGGCAAAGTGATGGTCTATGTTTTTAATGAGGAAAGCACATTAAAAATATTTTTATAATTTTAAAAATATGTAAAGATATGAAAAAAGCACCAGTATCGATGATGTTCCAGAGGAAAAAAGTCAGGCATGTTCAGTAAGTATTTCCAAGGCTGTCTTAACAAAGCAGCCTTGCTTAAGGTAACAATTCACTCTCTGAGAGGCCACTAGGAGAAGCTGTTTCCAAAGTTGAGGGCTGGAAAAAATCCACAGTCAACCCAGTGTCCATCAGATCTAATTCCCGTTGGAACTGGAATACAGTTTTGTCTTATGTGCTGTAGGTCTTCACAATAATCTTAATCCTAAAATTCATCAAGTGACCTCTGCAAATTATTGCAGGTTTTAAGACCTCTAGAGATCAAAATAATTCTAGATGATGTTCCAAGCCTAAAAGGATTATATCAAGCGAGGAAAAACAGTCCATTGCAATAGGTAAAATGAAGTGCATTTCCTAATCAGTCAGCTTCTCTAGGGTAACTGCTGTCAGGACAACAACCTTGCAATATTTTTGCAGTAGAAAATAAGTTTAAAAATTCTGGTCAATCTTTACCTTTGGTTCATTATTTAAGTGGTTTGTGGTTAAACAGTGCTTTTCTACTTGAATTTTCTAGCTCTAGTTCATGAGGTATTTATTTCAAATCTCTTCTGATATTTAAGTCTGAGTGAATTAAACAATTTGACTTGTGACCAGAAACAACATTACATCTGTGCCAGTTAGACTGTGATCTAAGCAGATAAGACAAGCCAATCCAAATCCAACTGACAGAGTTCTCAAAAAATGGTAAACTACTAAATGTGAGAGAGAGAAGGCTACTCAGGTTTCAAGTGTTTGCTGTTTCCCCTCGTTCTCTAATTCTAAAAAATGTTGTGAACAATAAGGAGGAAAAAGAGTGTGGAGGAAAGGAAAATTATCGATTACCTGCTTGAGAAGATGATGTTAGAATGAAAACTCTTCTTAAGACAGTCCATCACATTTCTTGGCTTAGTTCTTGTAAGAGAGATCCCAGGCTGCAATATCAAACTTTAGTTTGATAAAGTTTTGAATTTAAAAAGATCAAGTCCATAAAATTTGAGACAGTAGGAAAGACGCTTTTGTTGCTGCTTTTAATTGCAAAATAGTTGTTGCATAGTTTATGGATGACCTAAATCTTTGAAAACTAAATGACTGTGTGAGTCTGATTTTCCTGGCAGGCACAGTAATTCATAAATGAAAATAACCAGATCAAAACAGTGCTATTTATTTCATTCAGTCTCCAAAGTAAATAAAGAAAAAATATCCAGAAGATTAAATGAGTCAGAATTTTGAGGTATTTATCTATTTTTAATATTTCAGCTTATCTGAGAAACAGCTTCTTTTTTTCCATGGGTTCTTTTCTAATCAGCAGGAGGTATATAGTTCCTAAAGCAGAAAAATTATCACCAGCATGGTATGTCCTGAACTGTGTTTCAAAAATGCTTTTTTATATTCTTGTTGCAATAAAATTTGCAACAGGAAGAAACAAAATTGTGATTTAGAGACTGTGCTATTTTCTAAAAGCATGTTTTCAAGAGATGAGTTTTTCAGTGCTATAGGTGGTAATTTTCCAATGCCTTTTTGTTTTTGAGTACTCCTTCTTCTGGGACATCTGCTTCTATGCAATCATATATTTAGCAGTTCTGAAAATTTTAGTTGTTGTCAACAAGGTTCCTTGTGACAACAAACTCAGTGAAGTGACAGGTCCCTGGTACGTGGTGATCCTAGCCTTAGTGCAAGATGACAGATACGACATCCTACTGGCTTACCTTTTTCACTTCCTGTTATCTGGACCCTTAGGTCTTTCCTGACATATGTATGACATGCCCCAGCAAGGCTTAATATGACAGAACTATTTACTTTATCAGTCCAGAGTGCAATCTCTCCTGACAATGAAATCAGACAGTGTAATTTACTTAAATTTGAGCTCATTCCATTTGTCAGAAGGCTGAGGTAAAGTATCCTGGCATCCATCAAAAGAGAGAAGATAAGTTTTTTGCTCTTTCACATCAAATTTATACAATGGTGTATTGATGTGCCTGACTACTCCCATCCCCACCATATCTGATTTTTTATTGTTGTCTTCACAATAATTTAAGGAAATCAGGCATTCTTTCCACCTTGACTTGACAGGTCACAAATATAAGTGATTTAAACGGTGAGAGAACTGTTTATGTCATGACCAGGTAGGAACTTACTCCTCCTAGATTCAAGTACAGTGCAGAAAGTTAAAGTATCAGTTTAGGAAAAAGACGCTCATAGAATCCTAGAATGATTCTTGGAACATTCAGAGTGTTCCAAGAAAGAATGTTGTCTGTCTTTATGTCATTTTGCTACAATTTTCTCAGTTCTAGAAACACTGAGATAGTTTTGGGGGCTCTGGAGAGGATACAGGGCAGATCCACACATGGTGTGGGGTTAAGAAACTCAGGTGAGAAGCAGTAGCTGATTTGTTACATTGTAGCTAGAAGTCAGGAAAGTAACAGGAACATTTCAGATACTTCATTTTAAAGTAGGCCGTATGTGGGGAAGTTGTGACTACAAGGCAAAAATAATATTTGGGAACTGTGTATTTTATTTTTTTTTTACTTTTGCCATTATTTTAACATAAATACATAGTAACACATTTAGTCTAAGACTTTAGAGCAAGTTTATGTTTAACATACTAACTCTAACCTTATTTTTAATTATTTTGACTTAAACTTGATGTTTAAAAAATGCCAGTGCTTTTGTTTTTTGAAGACACTTTAGTTGCATCTTTAAGGCTGCGCCAACATGTAAGTCTTGATTACATTATGCTATTTGTCAATATAGGATGGGAAAACAAACTCTATCCTCACTATGCAGGATTCCTAGGTGTTGCCTGCTTTGGATTTTCTCACTGTGGTTTCCTTCTCACCTTTACTTTGAAATCACTTACAGCTATATTGTGCCTCTAGGAAAATAAACTGAAGATTCAAGGAGATGAAATTTAATAAGATTTGAGTAGTCCTCTCTACTGTGACAATAGTGCTAATTTTCTTGAGAAAAGATAATGTCTTTTGAAAGGATTTGGGAGATTTATATGCTAACTTGTGTTCATATTGAGATGATGTAGAAATTTAAGACTTGAATTCGAAAGTTCAGCCCTCAAGTTAAATTCTTTGTCCAGTTGCAGCCTGTTCTTTGACTATATTCACAAGTAACTGTTTATGCTTTGAGGCAATGAGAAAAAGTAAAGGGGAGTTAATACTCATGTTAAATGAAAAGTTTAGAAATAAAGATCATTGTCCAAAGACAAATCAGATGAAGAGATATCAACAGTTATTAAATATTTAATATTACAGGCCAGATGGAATTGGAACGGTATCCGTGGAAGAGAAAGAAAGGTTTGAGGAAATCAAGGACAGACTTTCCTCCCTTTTGGAAAACCAAATAAGCCATTTCAGGTGAGTGGATAATTTATTCAATGAATGCTACCTTTTTTCTGGAAGAATTTTCTCATGATGTTTGATTTTGGTCTTGAAAAAGTGAAAATAAAATGGTCTGTTTGCAAAAGAATAGCTTAAATATGGAATAATTTATTTACACAAGTAGTTCTATGTGAAATTTGTGTAATATGTGAGTTGATAGATCTGATAGAAAAGATTATGCAAGAATAGGCCTTGATTTTGTTGATTTTTTTAAAGTTCAAGCTTTGTATAACTGTGACCAAGAAAATTGACTGAATGAAAGTGACTGTGCCATAACTATTTCTGGATTACTATGGATCCATAAAATCATATGAGTAGAGAACATCTGTTATAGATGGCAGCTAAAACTTTTCTTGATATCTAATGTAATTTTCTTCGTTTCATGATACACTTATCTTTCTTAAGTTAAGGGTCATCAGGCTCAATAAAGAGTTTGTCATAATAAGGACTGCCAATACCAGCAGAAGATGTTTAGAGGAGTACAAGAAACAGAGGAAACATGGGATTTCCTGCTATTTTATAGCAATTGATGGTTTATGAAACTTCATATAAAAATTGCAGGTAGACCACCAAACCTGTTACTTTGTCACGCTAAGCCAACCTATCTGCCACTATTCTGTCAATCTAATCCTTTTAGACTGTATGTATAGAATTTTTTGTCTCTGTATCACATCATAACAGCCAGTCCCAGAGTTTAAATAGTTCTTTGTGAAGCAGAATTTTTGTTTCACAGGGTTGACTATGAGTTTGTTGAATGCCTCTCTGGTTTGATGAGGTAAATCTCTAGTATTCAGTGGCTTCATAGGTCATTAGGGTCTTTTTTGAGCATAGAGGACATAGCAGCCCTTCACTTTGGACTTCATATCCATATTAAACTAAAGAGAGCTAGAGTTCTCCTTGGAGAGTATTCCTTTCAGGGAAAAACAACAGTCTTTCCTTTTCCCTCCTTTCTATGGGAATAAAGAGCGCTTGCAAGAGGAATGATACGGAGTGCTCCCTACTTTCAGGCCTTCACATGCATGTGACTAATTACAAAATGTGAAATAAATTCTAAATGATCTTTTGAGTTGGAACAAATAAAAATCCCCATCATGTCTGCTTACTTACTCGTTAGAGTTATATTGATGAGCTTGGGCTGCAACGATGATCATAGAATCTTTCTGCCTCAGTCTTGGTGGATTTTGAGCAAATTTGAACAGCATTAGAAATTCCTCCTTGAGAGCAATTAAATATGTAGTTCAAACATGAATTACTTCATAAGGCTCTAAGGTTTGCCTTAAAATCCTATTTAATCAATACACACAAACTGTGCTCTGCCCCGTGAGGAGTAATTACAATTTCTTACTGTGAACAAATATTAGAATAAAATTTAAAAACAGATGAAACATCTGGATTTAAACAAGGATACTGACATAATACTAGAAGGAAGAAAAAAGATAGTGCCTTAGAATCTGAATTTATAAAGCATATAAAGTCACAATACAAGACATCCTGACAAAGCATTGGAAGTAATATTTTAAATAAAACCTTGATTGAAGACATGTATAAGGATCACAGCTGTCAATTAACAAAGAATAACCTTGGCTGTCAGATTGCTTTCTTAGGAAAACATGGTATTAAAACAGCTCCATATTTCAGTCCTTCAAAATTATGATTACTGTGAAATGCAGAATATTTAGAAAAATACATTCAACAGTAAGGATTTATGCAGAGTATGCACTGAATTTCTCTGCTTTGGCCTTGTGTCCTTGAATGCCCTGTATTCCTTGTCTTCAGGTAGTCCCGCCATCTCCCAGGCTGGCTTCTTGCTTCCACTGTCTTTTATTGTCAATTTGGGCATCCATGCTGTTAATGTGTTATATTTCCTAGAATATTTCAGAGACTTTCATGCCCTCCATGTTCAGATATATTTTATCATTTTTAAATGCCAGATTCTCTAGGTAACCTCTTTATCTTCCTCATTGTATCACAGAGAGGGTGTTTGATTGTTACCACTTTGGTTTCTTAATTGTGGCATGCATTTGGCTCCTACTTTTTTGAATTTTACCTCAGGTTGCTTGTAGGTTTCTTTCCTTTTTTTTTTTTTTATTGCATCTTTAAAGTTTTTGCTTTTGTTTTTCAAGTTCTTAATTTTTTTCCATAGGTTCCATTCTTGAAATTGTGTATACATGTACTAGATGTACATGGACTGAATTTTTTTGGCCTTTTCTCTTTTGCTACATTATTCAATTGTATCATCTTACGATTATTACTCCTGAGCACCTCTTCTGCTCTGCACCTCTCAAACTATGTCCTCTTCACATTTGAGGAGACCGAATACAGAATATGGTCTTTTTTTGTGGGTCTTAAATAAGCTGTTGAAGGAAGCAATTCAAACCTGTGTCCCAAAATATTGTCATTATACCTTGTCCTAATGAGATACCAGTCAAGTGTATATGCCTAGAGTTGAAATCTTGAATTTGCAGCTCCTCTAATCTCACATAGCATTTTATGAACTCAATGATCATTATAACTAGGGGATCAGTGGTACAGACTTTCAAGGATCATCAGCACTTTTTTTTTTCTCTGCAATATGTTGATACTGTTCTAAGCTTTGCCTTCTCTCCATTGCATAGTGTTGTGTGCGCTGGTCAGCTGTCATGGTCAGTTTAACTGAGGAGTGCAGGTCTCTTCCTGCCTTTCAGAGCAGCTCTGAACATTTGCTGTGTCCACCTGGGTGACTAGGTCACACCCATCTGAAAAAGACACTCTCCCTTGCCTGCCAACTGACCTGCAGCCTCCAGTTTTAATACTCCCCTATGGCCTTTTTAATTTTCGTTTTCACTGCTGTCAGCCTGGTTCCATTATGCAGTCAGCCCATCCTGTGCTAGTGGCTGTCATGTAAAGTAGTTCTTAAGGTACTTGCACCTTTCCTCTCTGTCACCTTGTCTACCCACTGAGGCTTCAGATCTCTGCAAGCCTCTCAGGCATCAAATGTGGAAGAGACAATATTTCTGAGAAAGCTATCATGAAGGTCTTGGGCTTTAACCTCCTGCCTGGCTGTGTGAATTTTATCTCTGGAGTCTTTACAGAGAAAAAAGCAAATATTTATAACATTTCTTCTCGCTGCAGGAAATCCTGTTTTAGCCTCATTTATAAGGCTTTATTTTGGCTGACCAAAAATTAATCTAAAATTCATTGGTCTGAATCCTTTTATCATTAGAAAAGATTTGACTACTGGAAAACATTAGAATAGGAGGCTACCGTTCTCAGCAAGTAATAATAAGAAAAAAATAATATCAGCAAATTAAAAAATCCTTTTTTCAATTGGGGATATCCCAGTAAGATTTTATAGACAGGATTAAGAGAGGTTACAGTTTCCTGAGCATTGTATTCTCATTGACCCACTATATTGCATCATTCAGCAGACAAAAATTAAAATAAAAAGCTATGAATGCAATCACTTTTTAATTTACATAATTTTAGGAGTGGATATGGTTTAAGTTGTAGCTGATAAAATTTAAGATATGAGCTTTTCCAAGGTATTTTTAATATAATAGAGAAAATAGGGAATATCTGCCAGCATTTATATCTCTAGAAATTAAAATATCTGACATTTTATCCTTGTCTTAATCCAATTTTAAAATCAAATACAATATACAGAATGCTGCTTCACAGATCCAGTAGCAGCCATGGCTACATGAGAAATAGTGCCTTTTTCCGGAAAGGTGACAATTAACTCATCAGAGACCTTTAAATATCCTTCATAGTCGATAATTTGGACTTTTTAGGGGTTTTTCTGCACTTAGGCCTAAAATGCTGGCAGGCTGATACTGCTGTGACATGTATGTACTCCATGATAGACTGCTGAAGAGCCTTCCTGCTTTTATTAATACTTCGGATATGGGAGCCTTCTACTAACATAACTTAATGCAAGTTGTATGCAGATACCTCTTGAAGTAAATTCATAAAGCAGTGTTTATAATTCTGATAATTTTGTGTTCCTCTTATTTTCTTTTCTCCTTCTTTTTTCCTTTTTTTTTTTTTTTTAATTTTTACTTTTTAAGATACTGTTTCCCTTTTGGACGTCCTGAAGGAGCTTTAAAAGCCACACTTTCATTACTTGAAAGGGTAAGTTTGAGAACATATTTTAACAGATGTGACTGCTGAGCTTGCATTTTTCTTTTGCATTCAGGTTGCTGAAAGCAGACTCATGTCTTCTCAGGTATTTTACTGCTGGTTTTAACTGCTTACTGGAATGATGGTTGAATTTGGTTTTCTCTTATTGTCTTCCACAGAGCCAAACAGCTGTTTTCTGTAGGGTTTATTTACTGGATTTTCACTTCAAGCCACTGAATTGTAGTCAGTGACTCTGTTCCTTTTTTATTTAACACTTATCCAGCATTATCTCTAAAGTAGTACAAGTCTACTCTGCAG
Source organism: Cyanoderma ruficeps (assembly GCA_008694505.1). Taxonomy (NCBI): domain Eukaryota; kingdom Metazoa; phylum Chordata; class Aves; order Passeriformes; family Timaliidae; genus Cyanoderma; species Cyanoderma ruficeps. Next base: position 4,250,494 of record VZDJ01004378.1, read on the forward strand.
CCCCCCTTTTCTTCTATTTATGCCTTTTCTGCTGCTGATATTGTCAATTCTCATATGCAATATTAAAAATCTTCTCTATAATTTAAATAATATTCCATAAATGCATAATCTGAGTCAATTTAAGAAGCAAAAGCTACACAGCGAATCTGACATGGGCGGCTATAAATGTAAACTCCTGCCCAGCAAATCCTCTTGTATTGATTGGAAAGGAGAATACCTCATAATGATAAAAACATCTCAGTCATTTCCGTGGAAAAAGGACTTTAAATTCCAGCAGAGATTCCAAAAGAATTGTATCAGCAGGAGTCTGGTGAATGTATGAATTCGAAAAAAGCTTAGGTCCCAGGCTGTGTTGCTTTGCCAAAATCTGAGAGGTTTGGTATTTGGCAAATAATAGTTATTCTGCAGTGCAGAACACTTCATGGATAGTGATTCTCTCTTAGAAAACCTCTGTCATGTTCAGAAAACACGTAGGGAGTCTAGTATATATGTTTTATTTCACTTACCATCTCAGTGACTGTAGTGCTGTGTAGGTTCCTTTGTGCTTTTTGAAACATCCGTTTCCTCTCCTCATTCCTGCTGTCACAAATGGTACTGGTGCTCTAACTGCTGCTCAAGCAGCACTGCTGTCAGTCTTGACTAGGATCAAATGTGCTTTCCTACATTTGTGGATGCAGAATGGGTTAGAACCATTTTATTTTACCTGTCTTTGAAAGAGTTAAAACAAAAAAAAATCAGATCAAAATCAAAAGGTTTTGAATACTGTAAATTCACTTGTTGATAACACAGATGTTACTAATTTTAAAAGAGCAAGTAAACACAGAGGGATAAATCGTATTTGTGTGCAGATATTCTAGGAGTCTGCTTTTCAACAATGTCTTCCTAATAGCTTCTCTGTTGCTGAACCTGTTTCTTTTCCACCACCTCCTTCCCCGGACTGTATCTCTTGCTCCCTCCTTTTAACAGTAGCTTTCTGATATATGAGGGTGCAACTTGTCAGGGGATCCACTTGAGAAGCATTTTTTTAATGTTGTGAGTTATCTGAAATTTTATTATTTACATGAAAATTTGATTAAAACATATTGCGTTCTGTTTACACTCACCTGTTGAAAGTTAATGGAGTGCAGAATTAAAGTAAAAATGCAAGTGAATTATCAACGTTTGGAATTTTTTTTAATATAGTAATCCAAAGTATATTATGTTGCATTCATATAAAGAGAAGAGAGATGGATTCTTGGTTTACCTCACTCATAATAGGTGAGGTAACAACTCGCACATTTTGAAAACATTCACATGGACTGTTCTTCTACTTGTCCATAATAAAATATTCTGCTGGAAGTTCAATATTTTCCCTGCCCACTATATAGAAAACATTTTTTTCACAGCACAGACATGCTGAATTTGACTAACTTTACCCTGTTGAGGAGTGCATGGTTCTGCAATGGTGGAAGCTTTTCCACAGGTGAGAACCAAGCCAATTTCCACAGTCACATATTTAGTGGTAACCATGATCCGGCCCATCCACGGAATGATCTTGTTCCACTGGTGTCATTGTCACCCAAAGACTGACTGGCATGCTGCAAGATGCCGAACAGGAGGGATAAATACCATACAGACAGTCAAATCAGTGCTGAACAGAAACCTTCAAAGATGAAGATCCAGCTCCACCAGCTGAAATAATTCCTTTTTGACTTCTGCCTTTTATCATTATCAGATCTGTAATAACTTTAGGATACTTTTATCCTTTTCCTGTGGGGTTTGGGTAATAATTGTAATGAAGTGGTGTAATTGTCTCTGACACAGGTTTTAATGAAAGATATTGCCACTCCCATACCAGCAGAAGAGGTGAAGAAAGTGGTTAGAAAATGTCTGGAGAAGGCTGCCTTGATCAATTACACTCGACTTACAGAATATGCCAAAATAGAAGGTTAGTACAGCAATCAACTGCCGAAGTGGCTGTAAAAGCCAACAATGCCTATTAACTGCATATTCCATGAGCTGCCTTTTCCCTCTCCAGAACAAACCCCTTCCACAGCGAGGGGAAATGTCTCATTAAAATCTCAGCTGGTGAACTGTGGAGCTTTTTCCTATTCATTGCTTTAATATGCCTCCTGGGACCCTGTTTGAATGAAAGACTAGGACTTCCTAATTTAAGTTGCCCTTTGTTCTTACTTTTGAGTTCTTCATAAATTTAAGAGGTTGTTTATGGGTTATTTTTTATTTCTCTAGCTATTTCTAGTGATTAAACTACTAACAGGAAATTCTTTCCTTAACAGCAGTGTTGCTGCCTTGAAATTTGAAAACTGTGTACAGAATCTTTTCTGAAGTAATTATTAGGCAGACAAATAGATGAATGTTGTTTATTTTTGCTGCTGTGTTATCAGATGTGTAATAATCATCTGATTATTAAAACCTTAGTTACATTCTGATTGAATGAATTAAGGGGACAAAAGACTAGGTTTGAAGGTAGTCAGGAGTTTTTCTGAAAGTTTGTTATGTTCTATAAACTATATAATGAAATTAACTAAAGCTTTGCTGAAAATAATGGCCCAGATGCATAATACCCTTTTACTATTTGTAAACCTTATGTAGAACAACAAGGAAGTCAGAATGGTCAAATGCCATGTCAAGACAGACCTTTATTCTCCATAAAGTACAAAAAGCTAGAGATACTCCTGTCCAGATATATTCAAGAACAGAAAGAAGTATGTGCTGGATTTTTGGAGCTAATCTCAGGAAAATATTGAAGGATTAATTCTGTTTTTAAAAAATACAAATTTTATGCATATTTATTTTTTAAATAGCATGTATTTTCTAGCAATACACCAGGAGAAACAGAGCTAGCTTTGGAGCAAATTCAAGAGGTCTCATATATTTAGCAATATTATAAAGCCAACTTTTTTCCCATTTTTTATCTCAGCTCAAATTCTCTGAAAAACATGAGTTAACCGATCTCACAAGTGATTAACAAAAGATCCATCTCATCACTATAGCAACCAGTATTATATCATGGAAATAACAACATGAAACCATCCTAGTAACCATTTTATCATAATTAATTATGATATCATGTTGTGTTAAAGAAAAAAGGGTGAATATTAAATCTATTCTGGAAAATGGAAAAAAGTTTTCCTTAGTTTTTATATTTCTGTATTCATAAAGGGAAATGTTAATGTTCAGTATTTAAGTCATGTATCAAACCTGTTGAAACAATGGGTATAAAAATAGAAACATTTTTTATAATATATGACAAAAGCTTGCAGAAGATACCTAAACACACTGAAAATAAAATGGATTAGAAAGTTTTTTGCTGTGGTGTAAATGTATCTTTCCCCAACATTTCTCCTAGAGAATTGTGGGACTTCCCCTGAAGTAGCAAAGTTTGCACTTTAGGATATTCATGCTGTAAACACTGAGTAAGCAAGACCAGTACATGAAACTCACTCCCATATTTCAACTTGCAGTTTTCTTTTTTGGATTTATTGCCTTTTGGTTGGAACACAACTAGATTTATTTAAGTAGTTGTACACTGATGTAATTGTAAACTCAAAGCACAATACATCATTGCATATATAAAGAGAAATAGGTGAAGTACTTTTCTGAGAATAAAGTACTGTTGAAAGTGAAGGACTCCAGCGTCTTAACATCACATAATTCAATGCACTGGATTTCAGTAGCAATGAAACCTGTATTGGTACCTTTAGATACTCAGGTCGTTACAAACATCCTATTTTTGCACAATATAAATGTGATATTTTTCAGCAGTAGGTTTCATTCTGGTTCTTTAGGATTTTAGGAGCATTATTGTATGTGTGCACTGAAGTTTCATTCTTCTCTTGAAGGTAATTTATGTTAGTGTTTGCATTACATACTTATTCCTCAAATTGCATACAGAAAGCGTAGTGTCCTTATCTTTATAATATTACTGACTTCCTCAAATGTGGCTGGCATATATTTTGGAGATTTTTATCCTTTGACTATTTCTTTAGTGAACAATATCATATTAGTCAGTCAAAATGTAAATATTACAGGATAATATCAGCTATAGACCAATAGCAAATACCTAAAAAAAAAAAAAGTAGAGATACAAAGAAGGTTTTAATACAAATAATATTCTCATATTCTTACTTTCTTATATTCTTTTAATATCATACATGTTTCTGAATTCCCAGGCACAATATGGATGCAAACTCAGTTCCTGAGCTTGAAATAAAGACTATATAGGTCTAGTAAATGCAAATATATTACTCAGAAACATGTACCATTTCTTCCTCACATGAGAAAACCCATCACTTGTGTGATGTTGTCAAGATTTTAAGAAGCTATTAACTCCTTATGTGGTATCTATTCTTCTCTTGTGAGAGTTTTATTTCTGTAATGATGGTTTTCTTTCCCTATTTTTTTATTTAGCACCAGCGGAAAAGGACTCAGGTGATTACTATTTGTGTGCATGTCTGCATGTATTACAGATGTAGTGTGTTGTGTCTGTTGCTATTATTTTTTCTTGATTTGAACAGTACCAAGATACTGACCAGAACATTTGTGAATATTAAAATTGATTTTGGTGTAGTTTAGTCCATGTATTTACACTGATACTTAATTATGGTGTACCTATTTATTAGCAGTTTAGCTAACTTTCTGTTTTGTAATATGATGAAATTACATTTTCTGTGAAAGGGGTAAACTAAATGATGCAGTAAAGCTTAATTTTGGTAAATTCAAAACCAGTTTGTGAATTTAGAAAAATGTGATTTCATGTTCCTCTGCAAAAATTGTATCTGTTTCGTAACAGGATTGCTCAATTTATTAATGAAGGTCTTGCTAGGAAAACAAATCTCGTGAAGCTGGTTTTACATTTCTCTGATATGGCTTTGTTTAGTGATCTTTTTCTTTTTCTAGTTATAGCTGAGGGTTACAAGGATACAAGGGTTACACAAGTTCTTTGTGTTCCCAATTTCATGAAGATGTTATGATGTAAATTCTCCAGCAGTACAAGGAAGGGGGTTTTGAGTTCTTATGTCCCAATATTTAAAAATCAACATATAACGAGCACAGCCAAAGTAGTTTTGCAGCTGAGTAGAGCTGGCTGCACTGAAGTGTGAGGGACTGGGCATATCTATACTGTGAAACAGAGCTGTGCACTGCTTTGTCTTACCTGACATACACACCCAAAGGAAGATTGTGGTCCTTTGTGGGGTTTCACAAACAATATCAACCACAGTTATGGGAAGGGGCATTGAGCTGGTACTACTCTTTCAATGAACTGCTTTTCCATCTGGAAAGACAGACTGGTGTGATGACTACAAAGTTGTGTGGATGTAGTTCAAAGAGGAGCTCCTAGCCAATGAGGGGCTTGAAAAATACTAGCAAATTATTAAAACTACTTTTTTTAACTACTGGATCCATAACTAAAGTGTCAGAAAATTCCACTGATTTCCAAAATTTCCACTGTTTTTTGTTTAAAAGCTTTAAATACCCTGTAAGTAGGAGATCTGTTTTGAATTTTTAGAGAAGAGAGTAGGCAATGTGCTGGTGGAATGGATATTCATGCCACAGTCTGTTAGGGTGAGTTGATGGGAGCTCACATTGCTCAGATGATCTGCTGACCCCTCCAATCAACAGGGAAAGGTTCTTTAGTCAGGGTACTCAAAGTGCTCTGAAGGTCCTTCGACAATTTCTCTGTGAAAGGCCAATCTCACATCATCAAATAACAAAACACCCTAAAGACAGTTTCCCTTCAAGGTAAGATACATAAAGCTGAGTAGCACAAATATTCTGTTTAATATTTTTAATGCCTCTAGATATTAAAGAAAATATCTATTGAAATTAGAAACTCAGAAACAATTAATTGAAATTAATTGAAAATAATTCGTGAAATTTTAGAGTTTTTTTCCTTTCACCTTTGCACTCAAAAACCTTGCCTGTGCACTTTTATACAATGCATACACTTTCATGCAACATATACACTTTTATACAATCTGTATCACCTCAAGTACAAATCTTCCTTGTTACACACACTCGCTAATCTGAGTTTTTCTCTGGCCCTGTATGTGGGAAACTCAAAACCATTAGGCACAGATGACATAGTTACAGGGAAATAGAAGAGAGGAGAGGAGAGGAGAGGAGAGGAGAGGAGAGGAGAGGAAGAGAGGAAGA
>VZDJ01004378.1:4261013-4350161 GCA_008694505.1 Cyanoderma ruficeps
AAAAAAAAAAAAAAAAAACACCAAAAACAAAAAACCAAACAACCCCAAAAAAACTCACAAAAACCACCACAAAAACCTGTGATTGCCCCCATGAAGGTAATTCCATTGAATACTATGATGAATTTTAAAACCTGGAAAATATTGTAGCATGACACACTTTATTAAGTGGTAGGTCATGGAGTAAGAGATGATGCAAATTCTAACTTTTTACAAATCTCATAATCTTTCTGTACTTAGCTAGTAATGGTGATCAATTCTATTCTCCCCCCCCAGAATTTTAAATGCTATTGAAATCGTAGAAAGCAATTATGGAAAGACTGGTTTCAGCTTCACAATTAAAGCTAAATTCCACTATTTGTATTAGGCTAGATTTTTTTTTTTAATCAGAAAAATATAGAATGTCCTTCCAGATCTACCTCCTTAGTTTTTCATGCAGAATTAATTCTGTGAGAAATTGCACAAAAATTTAGCACAATCAAACTTAAATTATCTGTGGGAAGATTATACCAATTTTGGGTTGTCTCTTCAGAGTCAGTTCAGGTTTAGTAGCATACTAGCTTCAAGAAATCTTGCACGTTTCAGTTGTTAAAAAGATCAAATGAATCTGCGCTACTGGAGCAGAGTGGGCCTCATAAAGCTTAAATTATGATGTGTCTGTATTATCAATTACATTGTGTCTGCTTTACTGTAAGTCCACTGAGGCTGTGAACTTGGGAGCTTCTTAGCATACCCACCATTTTTTCCAACACCTCTGCCTGGAGACGGGTTGGCTTTCCTGAGTCTCTGCTTCTGGACGTGCTTGTTTGAAGAAAAGGGGAAATGATGAAATAGGAGGCAGGGAAAACAAGTAATATGTGCTGTGTCACTGAGGGGGAGACTGGCAGGCCAGAGGCAGGAGTGTCCTAGTTGCATTGTATTCATAACCAAGAAAAAATGCCTCTTTAATCAGCAGATACCTGTGCTCAGCAAATGTCAATGAGAAATTAATCGCACATGTTTAACAGCTTACGTGCTGGGGAGAAAATGAGAGAGGAGAATTGTGCATTTGTGTTCACAGATAAACTCTCTCGTGGAAAGCAAGCTTAAGGTAGGTTTTAGACATCGTGATTGTCTCAAAAGGAGGACTGGGGACCTGTCTGATGCAGGAGGTGAGACTGGATGATCTGACAGTCCCTTGTGGCCTGAGGCTCCGTTGGTTCATGAAGCAGTCACTTTTTCATTTCAGTAGCGGTTCACTCAGTTAACTTAGCTCATTTAACAATATTTTCTCGGTACCTGTGTGACTCACGGGTAATGCATACTTGAGAAAGCATCCATTATTTGCAAAGCCTGGTTTGCTTTTTCATTTTGGCAGGATGTGAAGCTGGAAACAGATGATTGATGGCTTTTTCTGTTTATTTTCTAAAAGATGTCAAGCAGCATATTTACTGACTCGACTCCTGCTGCAACTTGTTAGTTTGAACAGTGTAAACACATCCTAACAACCTTTAGTAATTGCGGGAAGAGAGACATCATGGATGTAATGAAAACTGACAGCACTGATTTCCATTTCTGTAATTCCTTTATGCTTACAAAGACCAGCACAGTATTTGGCTCAGGTGTTTTGGAGGTTCTAAAACTTCCAAATAAGACTTTATTGCTACTCACATTTCCTATACACTACTTGCTTGGTTGAAAAAAAAATTAGAAGTTAATATTTCATTTTTTATTTCTCTAATTACTTCATAGCTCCTTGTGTATATACACAGGTAAATGGTGAATATCCATAAGACATATTCCCAGGAATTTAAACAGTCTTTAGGTACAGAGAAAAATGGCTAACTGGTGTGGTAACTTACATAGGGAAAAGGAAGCTTTAGTTGAAGCTTAGGTGAAATGTAGGGAAGTCTATATCGTGCAAAAGAAATTGCATGTACTGATGTATTCTGTGAATAAGTAAACAAAAAAAAAAAAACCTAGAGAGCTTAGTCCAAGGACACAGACTGAGTGCAACTCCCTGCCACCTTTTCTTATGAACAAATCTTCTAAGAAAATAAGGATTTTTAAAATATTGTGAAAAGCTAGAAACATTAAGGGTAATTTGCATGTTTTTAGCTAGTAATAAATAGTGTCAGTGTTAGCTAGTAAATAGCCTGGTGATTTTTGTGGAAACGTGAAATTGGAATTGTTTCAGTCAGATTTTGTCCATGCTTTTAGTTATTCCTGCCATGAAATATCAATTGGAAACCTGCCATACTCAACATTTTCATACTCTTTTTCCTCCTAAACGTCTAATCCTATTGAAAAAAACTCTTCCTGAACATTATTCCCACAATGGCTGAAAACTTTAAAATGTCTAGTTTAAATCATTTATCATGACTGATTTGTTCTTCTGCCAGCATCATCCCTGATCAAAGGTAGGTCATCTCTTTCCCAAGTGCTTCTGCTTTGGGAACACTGTATTCCCACATTGCCTGTGTGTGAACATTTCTGATCCTCTCTTCCATCCTTCATTTTATTAGAATTATGATGCCTTTCAGACAAACACAACAAAAAAACTCTTTCCATTTCTGATCAAAATCCATCACTTCAGCACAGATGACCAGAACTGCCTTTCCTTAATGCATTGTTCAATGTAATTGGTACTTGCCCAAGACCATATTTCTCTTCATTGTGATCTTATCAAAGTGGTGGAGCAGCATAATCTCACAGTTAGGTGGTAAATCTTTCTCCTGCTCTCCCTAGTGATAATGATACCTGTTCAATAGCCATTTTTAAGCCATCTTGAGCTAATTGCAAGTGTGGAATAAGTGAATTTATTCCAGTGCAAAAATGCAACATGAGCTTCAACATAATTATTAGAATTATTTTCTTAATAATTTAGAGGTGCCCTTCCAGGATATAATTTTTAAATATATTACAGCTTATTTAGTTTCATTAGGAATGTATGCAATTATGAATGCAATTTTTTTGTTTACTTGGTTAGTGGTGAGGTAAGGAAGATCAGGCTGAATTTGTCATAAAATGAGTTGTTTATGCTGAAATTAGACGTTCCAGTATGCTCTGTATTAATATCACTGGTTTATTGCTAAGACACATTAACATCAGTGACACTGCTAGTGATGTATATTGTCTGTATGTATTGTACTTGCTGTGTGTTCAGGGAGGGGAGGACTCTGACCACTAGAAGAAAGAGCAATTTCAGTCCAGGATAAGTGTAGAAACCACTGATTTAGTCTGAATCCAATAGTAGTCTTTATAATATAAAACCTTAATAATAAGCACTTGGCCAATCCATTCCAATTTCTCTTGATTCAATATGTTTCTTATTATATTCATATAATCATTATACAGTATAAAACTTGTAAATGCAGTACAGTACCACATTGATAACAGTGATCTTGGCATTATGAATGTAGTTTTGTGCCTGGTGTGAGCTTTGTGCTTGACCCATGTTCCTACACTAACTCTTTCTTGAGCTAAATTCTGGTTTTAGGAAAAAAAAAACTATTTCAACATGTCTGGTTATGTGATTTCTTTTAATAAGATTTAAAAAAATTCTTTGTAGTTGCTTCAGTAGCTAATTTTCCTGCTTGGTTTTTGCATGAAAACAATGTGGGGTTTTTAGTCACTTTGAGGTAGAGGTTTGCTGGAGATTCTAATCCAGTGAAAATTGCATCAAAACTATATATTTCATCACTGTAGTTTGCATTAGTGTGCTAGTGCTGGAGAACTGGACAAGGTCGCCTGCCTTTAAAATGTCTGGAATGTTGCTTTGACTTAAAATGTTAAGTGTTGAAAATATTTATTGCATGCAGATTGATATTCTTACTGACACCATGGAGACCATGCGAGTTGTTTAATTGATGTGCTAATGTTCTATGTAATGATGAATGCAAAGTGGGAAAGAACTGCCAGCAGAATTTTCGGCATATGAAGATCTGTATTCACATGATTTGCTATCCATGTGATCCATAAGCATGCACAAAAAATGAGAAAATAGAATTCCTGAAACCCTCACGGATCTTGTTATCAGCTTTATAAGTTCTCTGCAAACCTGGTTAATGTGACCATACTTTATATCTGATTATATGGTGCATCATCTCCATCGTCCCACAATTTATGCTTAGCAACAAGAGCTTTGTTAAGTAAACAAGCCCTAATAGCTACTGCTAAAGTTATCCCTAATGATGCAAATTATGTAGATGGACAAGTTACTTTTACTGATTAAAATATGTTTGTAAAAAAATTCTGTTGGACTCTTCCCTTATCTCCTGTGATTCTTTCTGAAAGCTAGTGCTATGATTTTTTTTTTATTGCCAACTAATTGTTGTCTATTTTCCCTGTAAGTATTTTAGTTACATTTGGTTTACCTTTGTTTTTTTCCTTTCTTTTTGTAGTCTTCTGGGTAGAATGAGTGAGCCTCATGTCATTTGTAACTTTTGCATTTGTGCTTCTTTCAGGTGGAATTTTTAGTAGGCTTGCGTTAATTCTCTTATAATATTCTTATTTCATAGTGCTACTTTTCACTATGGTACTCAAAAGAGTGCAGATTCATCTTTACTGATGAACAGCAGGTAGAAAGTGACTTATTTGAATAATTAGTTATTAGAAATTAGTTGTATGAATTATTAGGGTTTGCATTTTTCTTATTTTTAATTATGCCTAAAATAGCATGTCTTCTTTTGATGAAACATTTAGAATTTTTGACTGCAGCAAAAGGTATGAATTTTGCTGATGACAGTAATGAGTCATCTGGTTAGAAGACATTGTACTGACAAAACAAAAAAGGTCTCCACTATCTGCTGTCTTTGTATATATGGCCTTGAAGAGTAAAGGAACTTCTTTATTGCAAAAGTTGAGAGTCTAATACACTGATGCACCTGTTTATCACATATTAAATTAGGTAGTGTTTACAGTGATCACTGATGCTCTTGTGAATTATTTTCTCTTTTTAGTGATCTGGACATTCAGCTCTGTTTATGTGTATTAAATGATTATCCTTAACACTTGAAATTTCTTTTACTTTGGAAATTTGTCAGTTCGCACTATTCCCATCATTTTCTCTTACTGTAAATCATATCTGTAAGTAAAGCATTTTGGTTTACGTTTTATATTCATATAGAAACCATGAATCAAGCAACACCTGCAAGAAAACTGGAAGAGGTTCTTCATCTTGCAGAACTCTGTATCGAAGTATTGCAGCAAAATGAAGAGCATCATTCAGAGGTGAGGCTGTAATTGCATTTGCTGTAGAGTTTGTTCCTAGATTTTCTCTCCCCTGATGCGAAGCAAGTCTGTCAAGAAACATTTTAGTTTTACTTTCTGACATATGTTTAAGGCAGTTCACATTTACAGAAGAATAAGAGACTTGAAGCTTATGTAAAGTGAAGTGAAATAAAACTCTACTTCAATTCACTTGAATGAACTGTAGGTTTAGAAACGAAAATTAAAGAGCATGAAAAAGAGAAAGCATCTTTGTGCTAGAGGTGCTGAAATGGTATGGAAAACATTCATAGCCTTATACAGTTTTTCCTTCCAATTTTTCACCTGATGTTTAGAATAGAAAGAAAATATAACTGAATGCTGGTTTTCATCATGCTGTTTAGATCCAGATTATAGATACAAAAATAAAGATAGTTGTAATAATCTCATTCCCATTGCTCTTCTGTTGATTGGAAAAGTATGCTTTTAAACTTGTGCTTTTTAAAATGGCATTGTAAGGTAGAAGAAATTAAATAAAACAATTTTATGTTTCTTATTTTCAAATCTTTTGCTTCATGATACAGAAACCATAATAGCTAGAATTCTAGCATCTCTTATGTCAAGGAATTACAAAACTTAACTTGGCCTGATGCACTTGTATATATTCTGGAAATTTAATTAATAAATACAGTTTTCTAAGGTTTAGGAAATTGTTTTTAAAATGTTCTCGAAAAACTCAATAAATATTTTTTTGTAAAATATGCAAAGAGATAAACATTATTTAGTATATATAGTTATAAAATATGATCATTCAAAACATCTGGTTTTTTATCACACTATGGAATATGGGTTTTAGCTTACATCTGTCATGTGTGAACTTGTTATAGATGTTTTCTTTTATACTGAAGAAACAGCTGTTTTGATGATTTGAAATTAATTCCCTGGAGGTCCTGTTCTACACTACTGTTGCCACTGTGTTACAGTGTCATGATTACTTAATAAAATGTATATATTGTGGTCTTTGTCTTTTGAAGACCTGCATGACTGTAAGAAAATTTGACTTCTATGGAAAAGAACACAGAAACAAAAGCCAGATCAAATCATATATATATGATTAAGCATCTCTGTTCAAAGATTGCTTTCTATTTTCTTTGCTTGCAGTCAGAGATGTGTTTTTTCAGAAGCATTGCATGTGCCTTCAGAAAAATTTATTCGGCAAAAGTTCACAATCTAAGGTACATTGAAAAGAATGAAGATAATGCTAAGGTTATTCCCCCCTTCCTTCATTCATGTAATACATGCTCAATTTCACTGAAATTTATAGGGCAATATTAAAATATATCTGAGAAAAAGATTTCCAAGACATACGTTCCCTACTCAAAACTGAATACTAAGTGTGGTGACATCACATCATAATGTTTTGCAAATGGTCAGTGTTTGATGCTCCAGTTGACGAAAAGGATCAGTAATCTGTTAAATAATATATCACATTTTTTAATGCTAGATTTTTTTTCTTTTTTTTTTTTAATTCATAACATTTACACATTTCGGGGATTCCCAAAGGGAAGAGAGGTATGTGATTCCTGATGAACTAAGCATTGTTTTGCTGTGCTCATAGCATGGAACTGTGCATTGAACATGTAGCATAAACTTTTTTGACTTCTGGTGTTGCATAGCCATATTTATGTGTCTTCTAGAATCTCAGAACTCCATTCTTCCTTTAATCCACTCAATGTTTCTGTTCTCCTACAGTGTGTGTCACCAATTGCTAATTGCTTTTAGCCTATTATTATCTGTAACAACTGTGCTGTTACATTTAGCTTTAACTTTTTTCTACTCTTCTTGCTGCCCAAGTAATGATGCATAGCTCTTGAGAGAGTCAGAAGATTTTCTGTCTGGGTTCAAAGTTCATTTACAAGGAAGAAAATAGAGAGAAAATGTGCTCATTTTCTAGTTTTGGTTTTGCTTTGTTTTGAAGTTTTGGCAATATTTTCTGAAAATAGTTAGTTTTCCTTGCTTAGAAGGGTCCTCTTCCAGTACCTATACATATTTTTTATTTTCATGTGGTTATTTTCTAGAGTTTCTAGAGTAAAAAGTCTATTCCTTTAATGATTCCTTCTTAAACAGGGTTCATTAATAAGAAATTTCTTAAAGTTTGATGAAAAAGACTCCAAACTCTTGCCAAAGTTTTTGAAACCTCATCTCTTCTCACTATGGTGCCAGTTGTCATCCTTCAATCCTGCCACTGGAACACACAAAGTACTTTTCAGTAATAGTAGGGGATGCTCAGCATTTCTTTAAAACCTTTTGCCTATTCATCATTTCTCCATTTGCTCCATGTCAGAAAGAACTACAGGCAGTCATCAGAAAGTCCATGACTCAAAAACACATTTGTAGACCACTGTACAGAAGTTGTCTTTTATTTGATGCCTTTCAGACTTGACTCACAATTCTACACCACCCAGGGCCTACATTTCATAAATGCCAGTGAAGATTTCTGTGAATTTATTTGAAGCTGGAGGGACTCAGCTCTTGTGTAGATCAAGCTACATATGTTCCATGTTGGCAACTCAAAAATACTCAAAATTATATATTCAAACTGAGTGGCCTAAGTTTGGAAGCAATGACATCTTCCTGTGTTGCATGTGTAGGCATTTCTCACTTCAGATGTTCTTATAAACTCTGAGCAAAGCACTCTCAGCAGGATTTGATGTTCATCCTGTTTCATAAACACCCTCCACCTTCATCTTCTAACTCCAGGATCTCAGCTCTCCCCCTGATCCAATGTTCAGCTCCAATACTGACATTTAAATCCTAGATTTGTGGGACAGTAAAAAGGTACAAGAGCTGTATATCTTTAATGAAGAGATGGCTTTACTTGCTGATAATATTTTTCACAGATTTCTGCTCTTCTTTAAGGATTGTCTGAGAATATAAATTTTTGCCTGAAAAAGCTGTTCCAACATGTTAAATTACTGAAAATGAATGACATTAGTGAACTTCTAAAGATTTATAGCATTTGCACAAGGAAAACTGGATGTCTTCCTCAGAAGAAGCTGACACCTTTAAGGCAAAAATAGGAATTGAAATCACTCTCTAGCTGTTAAAAAACCCCCTCAGACTTCAAGGAATAAAATTTCACGAAAAAAAATCCTTTTTGATTACCAAATGAATGCAAAATGTATTCATAAAGATTTATTTTAAAAACAAATTCATCTGCTTTAGAATTTAATGAAATCAAAAGAAACATATACAGCCATTTTTTCAAGAGCGAGTCCTTCATGCTTACCTTTGCGCTCTGGAAAAAGTTGCAGGCATTTATACTCCCTTTTCTGCTTTTTTTGGTGTTATATTTTTATTCTGATCCTATCACCTTTTCCCCACAATAATCTGTTTGATTTCTTTTTTTTTTTTTTGATGCAAAGTTTTATAAAATATTTTCACATTTTTCACTTGGCCCATTCTTGCTCCCCGTATGAGACAGGACATGGTGTGACACGCTCAGGTGTATTCTGCCATGGATAGAACACATCTCTTTGCTTTGACCCGTGTTTAGTAATTCTATTTTGTCATGTTCGCAGGCATTTGCTTGGTGGCCAGAATTGTTGGCTGAGCATGCAGAGAAGTTTTTGTCTCTGTATTCTGTTGATATGGATTCAGCTCTTGAGGCACAGCCACAGGACTCCTGGGACAGCTTCCCACTTTTCCAGCTGCTGAATAATGCCCTCAGAAATGACAGTAAGATCTTTTTTACATTCTGTTTGCGTAAGATTTTTCAATGTACCCGCACCTTAGTAAATAGGATAATGCTCAAAATAAAAGTGAAAATGCCCGTTTTTATGGTGCATATCCTAGTGTTCAATTTCCTGCAAGCTGAGCAGTTTCCCTCTATCTCCAGTTAGAGATTTCAGTCCTTATTCTGGCAGTTCATTAACCACTTGGTATTCACAAATTACTCAGGTTTATGTACAAGTACTTTAAGAGGTAATGATAGTTTGCATTTAATCTATATTGCTTAAATAAAGTTGTAGTTTATATTTTCTTCTAAGCCTTCTATACTACTTTCACACTAGTTATGTCTAGAAAGGTGTAGTGTCAGCATGAATGGAATAAAATACACACAACAAATGTTTTATTTGGATCCTCTGTTGGGCCAACTGCAGCTTCAGAAACTTATTTAAATTGCTGTGATGGCAATTGAGAAGGTTGCTGAAAAGAGTGCAGAAATTGTTCAGTCTTAGTGCAGATATCAGAAGAGCTAGATTCCTGAAGGGTGGATTGTGCACTACTTTAAGTGGTGTCCAATCATCTAAAATCCAGGTTAAAAATCTGAAACCTATATTCAGATGGGATATTCATCCTGTTTTCCTACCATCATACATTTTCAGTTTAGGAAGGACATCTCTACTTGTTATGTTACATGCACTTAAAACAATTCTTTGGCTTCTAAAACTGTGTAGGTATTTTACAGTAGTCATACAAGAAGGATTTGTGACACCAGTTTTAACTGTATTGTGTCATTTCTGTTCCTTTGTGCTTTGCTTTTTGTTCCTTTGTGCAACCTGACAGAAGTGTTAGAAACATACAAGGGTTGTCCTCACATGCCAGAGATTGTTAATAGGCTGCTGTTTTTTTCTTTCCTTAAAAGATTAAACAGATAAAAATGCTAAATTACTAGAATAGGCTTAAGAAAGACATTTTATGAAAACTTTTACATTAAAGCAATTATTACAAATATTGTAAAACTTTAACTGAAGGACATGAAGCAACTGTTGTATGAAATATCACGCCTGTATACCAATTTCCGTAATTCCCTAATGGTAATAGATATATTAAATGACAGTTTCTGGCAGGTGAAAGCCATCTGGAAAATTACACACTTTTCCTTTTTCCAGAACTACTGGAAAGCAACCATGGAAATTAGTCACCTATTAATCAGTGGCCATGTTTGCAAGTGGCAAGTGACCATTCTACCAAGAAGTGATTCCCAAGTGGAACATACCTCAGTGCTTATTCTTTAATTAACAGGCTTTTCACCTTGTAACTTCATTAAAAACATTAGCAAGAGCTTCCCATGCTTATGTAATCAATTTTACAGTCTTCCAAGGTAAAATAAATAATTCTGACTTTACCCTAAGGGAAAATCTTTTCCTGAAAACTATCACCTTCATAAAGATATATTTAGAAAAGAAAATCTAAAAAGGGAAAAACTGGAATATGGTCTCATGAGGATAAAAAGGCTAGTGTTAATAATTAACAAGGAGAGTGAAGTGGAGTAAATTAGCCATAATAGAGCCCACAGTGACTGGCAAAGTCACCTCTCATTATCAAAAAACTCATTAGGAAATGAAGAGGTGGAAATCCCACTGGGTTATTCTCACTCTCTGGCTATATCAGAGATTACTTTTCAGACTTCTTTCAAATGAAGAACAGTTAGGTCACCATATTGCATATTAGGTTAATCTTCACTGAAATTTGGAGGACTGACACCTGCATGTTATTCTATCTCAAGAGCATTAAATGAGCTCTAAATCTTTGGTGCATGAATCAGTTTTCACATAAACCTGACATGAGAGAGCTCCTAACAATAAAGAAACAATTTTACATTTACAGCATTAAGGAAAACTTGCATGTAAAACTATTTTTTTAACTACGTCACTAAAGGATAATAAAAAAACCCTCTGAGATAATAAAAATTCATACTCATGTATATTCAAATAACAGTGAATGTGCTATTTTACAGTGTGAAAAACATTGTGCAAGATTCAAGGTGAATACTTCAAAGTCAATATTCAATGAACAATGAGGAAAAAAAATGCATTTTACAATATGGTGTATAATTTTTTATGTAGAGAGGGGAGGATGGTGAAGTCCTGACTGAAGCTTCTCATTTCTTTCATGAAGGACTCCATTTTGTGCCACCTTAAGACCCTCCATTTTTTTCTGACCTTATTCCACAAGTCAGAGTGTATCAATGATTGCATTCCTGTTTAGTCTAACTGAAGAACTTTAAAAAATGGAGGGAGGAGGATGATCTTCACAACTTGTTAAATATTTCAGCTTTTCTCATGAGACTAAACTACAAAAAGTTATTTTAAAAAAATTACATTCACAGTGGAGATTAATAATAGATTGAAGATAAATTTCTTGTGATTTTTCAAATGGTAAACATTTCAAAAAATTATTACAGCTGCTTTTATAATATACATTTTAATGGTCTCCATAATTGCTATTGTCCACAATTATGCCTGACTCTGTAAAGCTTTGCAGATTGTACAGTGATAGCAGTACTCAACATCTCTGTGTGATAGCAAATTTTGTTTTCCAGAATTAGATAGTCATAAAGGGAAGAAGAATATAGCTGTCCCAGGATTGTGTCTTATTTTCTGTAATGACCATGTTATTTTTTGTCCACGGAGCCTATAAATTATGTTGTGAAGGGGCCTGCTTTAGAGGGAAATTTACTTTCCATAGTTGTTTAATTATTCAGATTAATCTGGTTTTTAGTGCCCAAAAGACAGATATGTATTAATTCCTCTTCATTTAGCATGGTGTGAGAGAGATCTTTTAGTGGTATATGCCTAGTTAGATGAAGTGTCTGGATATTTTGCTTGTTTTAGAGGTTTTCCAACTCTTTATTCCATATTCTGATCATTTCCTTACCAAGTTTTCTCTCCATGTGTCGCTCACTGACACTTTTTCCTGTGCTATTGCTCAGCACTATTGGATTTGCTCACCTTGGCACAAATCAGTCAAAACTAGGAGTATTATAAAGGTAACTCCTAATCTTCATTCTCCTTCAAGTATTACTCAATGAGATGTCTGTGCACCTGCTCTAACTCTGCCACAGTCTGCACTAATGGGCAGAGAGTCTGATGAAGCTGAGTTAGAAAAAAACATCATGTTGAGTGTTGGCCTTTTGAAAGGAATTCTCTGGTAATTTTTTTTCAATTAAAGTTGCTAGTAGCAGAGTGGCAACCACCACCAAAGACAGAATCATCACCTTCCTGCTTTGTTACAGACTGTGTACTACTTTTGGACTAGAATTTATGTATATCATTGTACCCTATTTTAACCTACAGGGCAGAGTTAGAAAACAACTTGGATTTAAGGTAATTAGGGCAAACTGTATACCCACCCCAGTACCTCAAACCTTACACTTCTCATTGATTGTAGAGGATATCTTTTCTCAGATCAGGGACTCAGACCTATTAGGAGCTGCTTTGAAGTCATAACCTGCCTTCAGATAAGAGCTGCATGTCTTGGTTACTGAGTCAACTCAAGCTGCATTATTCATTTCTAGAATATCCAATAATCATTTTTCCTAATGGGACTTTTACACAAAGGTAAATTGTGCAATTTTATGTTCCTCTATCTTGTAAAGACTGAATAAATTTTCACCTTGCTTTTGCAAAGTAAACGTCTAAAATTCACTTTTAAATGATGTCTTATATGTAAAAATGCAAAATAATTTCAGTATAAATTGGGACACTTCCAATTTTTACTGCAATTTAACTAGCTGATTAAGACATTTTCTGTGGAGGCAGAATATAAACAGCAAATGAATGGGAATATAAACTTGCTTTTCACATGTCATTGGTTGAGTTTCAATTGCTAGAAGTATAATCTGGACCCTCAAGGATATTTCCTTCTTGAAATATACTCTTTCTTATTTTGGATTTAAAAATATACCAGAAAATTCAAGTTATCTTTTCCACAGAATCCTATGAAGCGCAGGATAATTACAGACTCTCTGACAGAGTGCTAGGGAAAAGAGACTCGTGTTAATCAGTGTCATTCTTGCCTGCCTTTGATTCTGCAGGAAGTCTTGAGGGCAGCATGACATGCTGACTTCAGGATAACTCCTAAGATGTGTGTGTATTAGTAAAAGCCATAGAAGCCTCAACACTTCTGTGTGCACAGTAGACTCATTTCCTACTGCTGGAGATGAAACCTCATTCCAGTACTGAATAACTAGACTTTAGATTCATCTCTGGTATTTTCTTGTCATATTTTAATGTATTTCAGCTAATATATTTATTAATATGGAAAAAATGTAATAATTTTCTTCTTCAACTTCAATATTTCAAGAATATCAACTTTGGGGTTCTGCTTCTGTTCCCGTAATGTGTTTTCCTGTAATATTGCCTATGTATTACCTTGCTCTGGCATAGGTTTTCATTTTATTGTTGCTTGTGTGAATATGAGATGCCTCATATGAAGAGGTTGTGGGGTGTCAATACTGAAAAGACAATGGAGAATTAAGGTACGTAGCTTTGAAGATAAGTGGTAGTTGAGGGATCTGAAGTGTGGATTTCCTCAAGGATCTCTTGTTTCCCATCTGCTTTGATGCACAGGTGGTACCTTTTGGCAAGATCAATTTTAATGATAGGGTAGAGTGCCATGAGTCTGATGATGATACTCAGCTGCATCACTTATCCCTGTGCTCCGAGTTCTTCCCTGCCCTGCATTAATCCTTGATGGAGATCTCCAGATGGGTAAAATAGAGCTGCCGTGTCCTGAACCTTGGGAAAACAGAATGCTCATGGAGTTGTTGATCCAAGACAATTGTGAGTGTGTTCCCACATACACAGTTCCCACATGGAGGGAATTCCATGGAGGTGAAGTGACAATAAGTCTTGGACTAATTTTGGAAAATTTCACTTCCCTGTAAAGACTGGTGGCATGATGCTAGGAAAATGATTCAGCTTTTTAAGCTGAACACCTTCATTGCTTGCGACTTTTTAAAATTTCATGCTGGCTTTGAGATAACAAGTCACTCTCCTACCCATGAGGCTTTATTACTGTAATTCCCAGAGCAGGACTTGTAGCAGAGCATTTCTGCAGTGTGCTCAGAAAACACTAAACTATAAGCTTATCCCTTCAGGTAACTATGATTGCCTGATTAATTACAGGTCTTCACTGGCTCACTATAAAGCAGCAAGATTGATTTAATTGGCACAGTTGTATTCTTGTTGTTATTTTTCAGCTCAAAGTTGCCTTGAAAACTCAGCCTAATATGCAAATGAATCCCAGCAACCTGTTGGTTCTCTAAGGCAGTCCTCATCAGCTGTTTACTGTGCAACCTTTGTATTAATATCCAAATCCTCCTCAGTCATTTTTGTTGCTGATAAAAGGTGCTGTAGTTTTAAGATCTATAAAACAGTTATAAATAGAGAAAAATAGCACTGTTTTGAATTCCTGATAGATAAATAATAAGCCAGAACTAACTAGTTAACGGTTATTTTGAGGAGGCAGTGTAAATAATGGACTCACAGGTACTCTCGTGGGTGGATTCTCAAGTGTTTAATAAAGAGATGATCCTACACCTCTGCTTTTTTCTCAGTGGAAGCCCTAATAATCTCTGCCTGCTACCTAGCTGCCTGTTTTTATAAACCTTCATGTATCTGCACCCTGCATCTAAAGTGGTTGGAAATTATCTTAAAGTTTAAAAATTCTTAGCAAGAAAGGCACTTACACAAAACCAGAGAGAGCTGATCACATAATATTGTTTCCTCAGGTAAAGGTGATTTCCTATTACTCTACAAGGATGTTTTCAAGAAAATAGTTTTTTGCTTTCAAATCACTGTATTCAATAAAAAAAAGTAACATAATGTCTAGACATTCAGCAGCAAGAGCACATCCTTGCAATACAAATAGCAACAGGGGACAGAAATGTGATGGCAAGTTTTCCCCATAGTCTCCAGCTCTCCCAGGTTCAGTTTGGGCTGGACATCATTCAGGAATGGAAGGCGAAGTAGTTTCTGGAAGTTATGGAAATTACTTTGACTTGTTAGACATGGAGGGGCATTGGTAGTAGAACAAAAGGGATTGTAATTTTAAAGGATGGTGTCCATGGTGAGCCCTGTGATCCAGGCTTTTTCTTCTGAGGAAGAGGAGAAAGCCTTCTCAAAATGTAGTTTTGGTGCCCATCCAATCATACAAGAAGCCTGTGTGCCAAAATAGGTGGGAGGAGAAACCTACAAAAGAATTTAAAACAACAGAACACGGATGAAAGAAAACGAAGGTTGCCAAGATCATGAAAATTTCTCTCTGTGGCTGACCTTCTTTGATTTCCATATGCATATGGAAATATTCTTATAGGTCCTAGTAACAGTGCTAGATTAAAGGGCGAACACAGACACTTCCAAAACATGAAACATATATTCCCTTGGTGGCACAGGACATTAGTTTGATAGGAGTTAGCATTTGCTGAGAGAACACTTCAGGAAATACAGAGACAAGCAATTGTGATGGCAACCTAATTTTCAGATTTTGAACACGTTCAGTTTGCACATGTATGCAGTTTCTCATGTAGTAAGTCCCATCTGTGAAGTAGGTAATATTCTACTGCCTATGAATGGCATTCGAATTTTTTCTTTTCTTTGTTCAGGTAATTTTGTCCTGTCTTGGTGTAGAAGTAATGAACAAAATCATTGGTGTTAAAATTCAGAAAGCTTATTATTAATTTTAGAAAGATGCAAAAAGGTTCTGGTTCAGTAAAGAGCTTCAGTATGTACCTGGCTTTCATTGCACTGACAGTTTGAAATTGACTACACTGTCGTTATGGAACACTTCATTTATCTTTTCTGAACTGTATTTCCTACACAAGCTAGATCTTATTCTTATAATGCCTTTGTGTACTAAAACATTTTAAGATACTCTTCTTCCTATAACAAAAGGTCTGACATTTTTGTCTCTTGTTTGTTTTTTAAAGCACTTTTGTGCAATGGAAAGTTTCACAAGCACTTGCAAGAAATTTTCGTTCCCATGGTCGTCCGCTACATTGATCTCATGGAATCATCAATTGCCCAGTCCATTCACAGAGGTCTTGAACAAGAGTCATGGCAACCTGTCAAGTAAGTATTTTTTACAAATTCTGAACAAAGCACCTGTCTATAGCTTTCTGTCTAACGAGGGGTTCTCCCCTGTTGTCCTCTAAATATTCTATTTTTTATTGTATTCCATACATTGTTTATTTCTTCACAGGAGCATCACCAACAGTCTTCCTAATGTAGCTCTTCCAAAAGTTCCAAGTTTGCCTCTTAATCTTCCACAAATACCTAGCTTTACTACACCAACCTGGATGACTTCTTTGTATGACTCCACGTGTGTATTCTTCAATAACTTTCTGACTGTATGTCAGCTCTGCATGGCCTTGCTAGTGTTCTGTGCAGCTGTATTTGGATTGCATGGTGTTCATCCTCTCTTAGCTGGAAATTGTTGTTTCTTGGGAGTGAGCCAAGCATGGACTGTTAGTGAGTTGTGCTTTCTAGTGCATTAAAATTTAGCAGTCTTAAATCTGACAATTTAGAAAATCTACTTGGCAAAGGTCTGTCATAGCAGGAATGATGTTTAATACTCTAAACAACCTAATGACTCTTGCATTAATAAGCAGTGGGGAACCTTTTGGATGATTGATTTTAGATGGTGGTTTTGTAAAATGAGGCGGCCCATTATATTTTTTTGCATGAGTTTGATTAACTCATTTTATATTGGTTCTAAAAGTCATTGATTGTAAATATTGTCATCAGATTAAATATCAATGTTACAGGAAAATAGTAAAATGTTAATAAGTACCAAGAATAGAAGTACATCCTTTTCTTTGTCTGCTTGAAAAAATTATTTCTTTCTCATTTTTCCCCAATATCTCAGTGCTGTGTGGAAATATTCCCATAGTTACAGGTCTGATTTCTGTGTGAGGACATATTAATATATGCTAGAGAAAGGCTCAAGAACCTTATTTTAGCAAAAGTTATAATAGGAAAGCATGAATGTTAAAGGCTTCAAAAAACACACATTCAAAACACATATGTTGATAATATCATTTCAAGACGAGTGTTGTCTTTTCAAGTTTTATGACAGACTCCTAAATAGCACTAGGTCTATTTCTGCAAGAGTTAATGCGATCATAGTATACCATGTTAAAAGGGACCTCAGGGATCATCTCATCCAACTTTTCTTGGCAAAAGCATGGTCTAGGATGGTCTAGCACCCTGTCCAGATGAATTTCAAAAATGTGCAATGTTGGGGAATCCACCATTTCCTCTGGGGGAGATTATTCCATGATTGTCTTCATTGTGAAAAATTTCCTCTACTTTCTAATCAGAAACTCCCCAGAAGTAACTCAAACCCATTATCCCTTGTCTTTTTCATGTGACTCCTTGTACAAAGGGAGTATTATGATTGTTGTTCTGCTGTTAATTCCCCTAAAAAGTGACAGAATTCCTCTTAATCATTGGCTCTGGTATCTTTTGTGTTTACTATAGTAATGCTAGGTTTCTCCTGATGTGCTTGTGTAAGTCATTTCAGCTTTGAATACAAACTAATTGGCCTTCTGGAACTCAAATTCCTTTCTGTTATCTCCAGGTTTTCAAAGGTCACTTTTTTTTAGAAGAACAGCTTTCAGAGTTAAGAGTTGCTAGTCTTGGATGTGCTTTTGTAGTCCACTTTCTAGCAGCCCCATCCAGTAAAAATAAACTGTATAGATGAAATTTCATGTATTTTGAATTTGGAATTAATACAGATTCTGGTCGGAGGGTTGTAGTGGTAGATCTTTCCTGAATGAAGGGTTTGGTGCAGCAGTATGTCCCTAGACTCTGTTGTCAAAACACATGCAAGCATTCAGCCATGGGCTCATCCTCCTTGCACATGTTCTTGTATTTGGTTTCATGGTATATATGACACAGTATGCATAAAATCCTAAACCACCCAGTGAGGTTTTAATAGCATTTGGTGAGCAGTGAGGTTGATATGCTGTAAACACTTGCCAGAAGTAGCTCTCATTCTGCTGTTTTTCAAGAGAAGTGGGGGTGAGCAGTGTGACTTTTGCAGTTGTGACCTTTGTAAGGCCATCGTTCCCTTTCAGCCACCCCACATGGCATTCAAGCAGAGATCTGCCATGGTGCTGTCTCTGATGGAGGCCCCTCTTCATGTTCTTTCCCCAAAACATAGAGCTTTGAGGTTATATTTATAAAATGTGTATGAATTGACAGTCTCGATTGCAGGCAGCACTGTTACCTTTGTGATACTCTGGTATTCAGGCAGCATTTTAAGAATCAGCCTATCTGCATTCTACTGAAGAGCCAAGTAAATTCTCAGAATGGTCATGTATTTGGGTAAAAAAAAGAAAGCAATAGTACTGCAAGCCACTTGTTCCTCCTCCTAAGTAGTTTCCTTTTTCCTCCTGGTAATGGTGGCTCAGTTTCTGGCAGAGGAAGTGGAAGAGAAAGTAACTTTCACTGTTATGTAAAAGAAAGGAAGAGGGTTTTATTTTCCCCCTCTTCTCCCATCTCATCTTTTTCAGGAGGAGCATACTAGTTAAATTCTTCAACAAGGAGTAACCCAATACCTTTGCTCCAATACCTGCTAAGCAAAATCCAGAGCCTCCTGATAGTTTTCTTTTTTAATGTGATGAACACCCCAGCTTAGATGGACTATGGGAGTACACTGAATTACACATATAGTCAGCAGAGTCATCTAATTCAGGAGCACAAGTAGACTCCTTCTGTCCACTGCTTCCCCCAAGTCTTTCTTTTCCAGTTCACTGTGCTCCCTCCTCCTGGACACAAAACTGATGATTTGGCAAGAATATGACTGTGTATATCACAGAGTTCTGTTGGACTTTGCTCTTTCTCTTTGAAAGTGATGATTTTGGCCAATTAATCACTACCAATTTGAATTACACAATGAGGAATCTAGAGTCAAAAAGAATGAGTAGTCTGTGAGTCAACTGTGTTAAATGTTTGCTGAAGTCCTGTGTCTCTTTTATCAGTAATAAAAAGAGATTTATTATTCTCCAAACTTTACTAATGTTTGTGTCCATGCTCTCAAGCTCATGTTTAACTATATTCATATTCAATAGAGCTATTATGTGCCTAGCTAATAATTATGCTGAAGAGAAAGAAGTGAAAATATATTCACAGTTGGGCATTCATTTGTGTACTTTATTGATGAAAGTAGATTTTCCCCATTATCACTTTAAAGTTGCTACAATTCTCTTGAGCATTACTAGAAAAGATTGTTTATATTTTTTAATTGTTTCCTTTTTTGTCCTTGAGCATTTGTTCTGGAGCAATAAATATATGCTACTTATAACTGCATTTAGAAAGATCATTGCCTTTTTTCCACTTCTTTTTGGGCATTGGAAAGTGAGATATGAAAAGGGGAAATTATTATCAGTAGTAGCCTGATTTTCTTGATTGGCCTCTGGAGAACATAACTCAGAGGATACATTGGCTAGACATGCAGAGCGCTGTGAATTACCCTTCCATTTGGCTGAAGATAAACTTAAAGAGCAAAAATGTCTGAATATTCTGTAAAAGCTTTCAATCAGCCACAATCAGGAGTTTTTCCTTGCTTACTCAATTCAAATTCAAATAAACTATTTTTAATTGCACTTCATATTTTAAATATATTTTTTTTGCATCTCTGGACATGCCTTTTAGCATAAATATATGGGTGATTGTAATTGTTTGTGGTTTAATTTATAGATTACTCATTTCAGTGCAGATATAACATAACCAGAAATTTCTAACCAGAAATACTGTAGATACACACCTGAGGTTGTCTGTTGCTATATGGTGCCAGTCTAAAACATCGGCTTCAGGAAAATTCAAGGCTGGGGAAACCTGGAATGAGCTATATGCTTATCGGAGAGTAGTCCTGTCTTGTCTTCCACCCAGAAGAAGCAACATCAAAGGAAATGTGTCATCTATGACCTTTCTGGTATGGCTCAGCTATAATGAGTGACAAGAGACACAAGGCTGGAGCAGTTACAGTGCTCCAGTAGTGATACAGAGGGAGTTGGTCTGAATATGTCTAAGCTCCTGTGCTGGACCTCTCTGTGTGTTTGTGAGTGCTGAAGGAGTCAGGAGGCCATCTCCTGTGCTGGACCTCTCTGTGTGTGAGTGCTGAAGGAGTCAGGAGGCCATCTTTCCTCTCTGTTCTGTGGGGTTGTATCTGCAGTGCCACATACATTCCTGTCATAGAGCTTACCCCAGTAAAGTGGTAGGAGGCCATGGCCTGCATTTCTAAGGATGGGTATTTAAAAGTATAGCCGTAGGACAGATGGCATAGTGAAATCTGGCTGATTTGCTTTTTATGGAATAAGGAGTTTTGAATATCTAGGTCCTGTTGAGCATTCTGGAAGACAAATTTATATTGTGGGGCAAATTCTTTCCTTCCAGAAATACTAATATACAGTAAGAAAGAAGACTCAAAAAATTTGTTTTGGTTGCCTCACTCTTGAACGAAGAGAAGTCATGGGGTAGCTCTGGCCCCAATGTCTTTGAGGGACTTGGCACTAACTGATGCTTGCAAAAGTTCTGCTCCATCCTTCTGCCTCATATGCTGGTGAATAGTAGAGAGATGAGGCTGAGTGCAACTGACACTGAAAGTCCTGTTCTGTTGGAGAAATTCTCAATTGAGTTTCTCAGCCCTGAACATATATTTTGATCCAGCATAAAAAATAAAAAGCTGGAGTTCACAAGCTGGGGGCTCGCAAGGGATGTGGTGCTCATGCCATGTTTACTAAGTGGTCCTCACAAAATGCTAGTGGGTACTATCTCAGTAGTAACCTTAAAAAAATTTTGCAGTAATTTGTAAAATGGCCATCCCTGTCCTTGGTAGACTATAGAAGAATTTAAACCAGCTGCTTTTGAATCTTTTGGTTGACTGATAATATTCTTAGATATTTAATACTTATATTTTCATATCCCTAGCCACCCTATGGAGTTCTGTATGTAGGCAAGAAATTATTAATTCTACATCTACTCTGGAGTCGTGTGTGGGAGTATCTTGCAACCAGTGTACTTTATTAGTGGACTGTTTGACTAATTGCTACTGTTTAGGTACTTGACAAGCCCAGTGGGAAGCTCCCTCTTCCAGCTGTCAGTGGATAAGTGAATTAAGGCTGCAGGCCTAGGAGGCTGCATGCAAATCCTAGATTCAATACGCTGCAGGTTCTTGGAGAAACATTATATCTTAGATCTTTTTTTTTGCTGTGTTCAGTATGATGCAAGGGCTAAAGCCATAAAATAATTTCAAATGGACCTCTGGAGATACCTGGTCCACTCTCCCAGTCAAAGTGTGACCAAATGCAAAGTTAAATTCCCATTAGAAAAAATGGGAATATAACAGGATGCACACGATATTTGCCTCTTTTAATCCCTGGTAACCTTCTTTTACTGCCATGACCTGATTAATAAAAATGGACAACTAGACAGTACCTGAAAGGTTGTTTTGGCCAGCAAAGCAGGAGAGTTTGTGTTTAATTTTAAAACTATGGATAACTATTATAGTTTTTAAAGAAAGAATGTCAGTTCAGTTTCCTGGTAGAGCGATATTATTCCTTTCTTTAGACTGAAGTAGCTTTACCATGCACATTTAAATAAAAACTTTTCAATACCCAAGAATGTGTCCTGTCCCCTCACAAAAAGAAAAGGTTTTCAAATTATGGATACAGATTTAGTCTTAATTTGAATGCAGGAATTAGTCCTGTGCCAGGAACACATAAAATCTGAGTTTAGCTCTTCTTTTGCAACATTTAGCCAACAAATTAGACTTTTGTGTTTGGATGTGTGAACTAGGAACAAACAATTACTGTTGTAGCAGTTTATTTTCTTTCCTCATCTTATTAGTATAATATGTTAGTCAAATTCAAATGTCATTGGACAATGCTGAATAAAAAAATTGAAGGATGAAAACTCAAAATTATATGAAAAGAGAACAAATGAATTAGCGTTTCTCACAGAATGAATTCTTCCATGAACCTGTGCCTGTTATTACATTTATTATAATTGTGAAACTTTATTTGGCAGTCTAATTAAACAAAATTAAATGGTTACTATTACAATGTAGTAGTAAACAAAGTAGTAAATGTGCATAAGAATACATTTATGTGATTATGGATACATTAGTCCCCCTGAGTCCTAAAGAATTTCCTTTGGAATTCCATCAGGCAAAAAAGAAACAACTATGGGAGAATAAAAAAATGGTTAAATTTTATGATCCGATGATGGAAATGATGAATTTTGTTTCTTGAAAAAGTTTGATTTGTTTTCTAGAAAATACGTGTTTTATCAACAATTACATAAATACTGAGATTGTCCCATTTCTGTCCCCATATGATTTGTCTTATGTTTTTACCCTTATCATCTCAAAACTTGTTTTAGTCACTTTTGAATCAGATAAGATCTAAACAAAGCTTCTACAGCTTTACTCACTGCCAGCGTACACAGCAAATGCAATGATATCTTCAATATTTGCTTGTCATGTAACTGAGAAAACAGTCTAAGAGGATTATAATTTTTCCAGAAGCTTTGGTTGTTTTTTCTTTCTATTCCTTAATTAAACTTAGTGATGTATGAAAGTGGTCCCTCAACAGGTAGAACCCCTGTGCAAGTTGTAACCTTAGCAATCCCATGGGCCTTTTTCCTGTTTCTGCTGTTTTCTTTCAGGACCACAACACAATACTAAATTAACAGTTACCGTGTAACATAACTGGGGAAAATATGCATAGTATCGAAAACGCCTAAACTAAAATGTGTGTTGGAACCGTGGAATATCCTGCTATGCACCATGAAGATATCAAAACCTGCACCATTCAAACCAGAGCCAGAGCTGGTGGCTCAGAGGCAGCCTTTCCCCTTAGGCAGGAGCCTCTGCTCCGGGCTTGTCACTGCCTAGCTGTCCCCTCCCCTGGCCCGGAGCCACACCGGGCACAGGGTGACACTGCAGATGACAGCGCTGGCTGTGGTAGCCTTGAGGCAGAGGAGCAAGAGACACCTGGGTGTGTCTGGAAGGTGTGAGATGGATGCAGGTGTGAGACTGAAGCAGTGCTCCTGTGCATCCCTGCTGCTCTTCAGAGCCCTGAAAATGAGCTGTGCTCTGATTCTCCTCACTGCCTCACCTAACCCCGTGTGACCCAGTGGTGGTGCTGCTGTCTGAGGGGTGCATTAGATGGTCAGATATTAGAGGTCCTTTCTGGTTGTTTCATTTGGTTCTGAATCTGACCCTGCTCTGTCCTGAGCACAATCAATGCTCAGTGATTCCTTCTATGAGAGCAAGGGTCACTGAACACTTTGACAATTCTGTTCTTTAGTCATAAGGCAAAAGAAACAAAATGATAGTAGTGATGATGTATTTAAACTGTTTGGATCTGAATTGTGACTGTCAGGCTGAGTTTTGGTAGCTTGTGCCACTCACATCCTGGAATTCAACATTGCATAGTATACACTAATCATAAATGGTAACTCAGGCATTGCAGTACAATTCATCATGAAAATGTAATTAATCTGTATTGACAGTGGAAGTGTAAATGAACTTACTGGTTAGTTTAGTTTCAAGTTGTTGCATTTATCACAAGCAATTGTATTTAAATTCAGCAGTGAGATCAGGGTGGAAGAACTTGAAAACATTTTGGACAATCTGAGATGTTGCCATATTAATCTGCTGGTTTTGTTTGTACACCAATTTCTTTAGTTTCTCTTCTCTTTTTTTTCCCCACCCAGATCTGAGGCTATTCCCTCAGTTAGAATTCATGAGCATTTATCAAGGGACTATTTGTCTGGTTCTCTCTTTTACAATATTACTACTGGCATCCTCATTTCTTTGGTAGACTTATCTGCCAGAGTTATGAAGGCAAGAAAATATATTCACAAAGTCTTCACTATATTGAAAATATCCTTACTATTCCTGTACCCTATATTTTTCCTATCTTGATCTGAAACTTGAGCTATTTCATTTTCCATGCTCCCCAGTCTCCCTACACTGCCATATTTCTCAGCTAATAAACGAGAAGTCATTCACTTTTTTCACCCTAACGGGATATATTTTAAGTTTCCCACTACCCTTTTCTTATTTTTTAAATAAGAATAACTGTGCTAAAAGATACAGGGAAATGAAGGAGGAAGGTGGTGTGATAAGGAAATCTTATTACCTTAATTATGTGGCAACTGGGATAGACATCCATACATTTATCTTCTGTTTCTTGGGGGCTTTGTTTTGTTTTGTTTCTTACAGCAATGGATCAGCTACATCAGAAGATCTTTTCTGGAAATTGGATGCTCTGCAGATGTTTGTTTTTGATCTTCACTGGCCAGAACCAGAATTTGCCCACCATTTAGAGCAGAGACTTAAACTCATGGCCACTGACATGATAGAAGCCTGCGTTAAAAGGTACAGTTGAAATGATCACTTAAAAATTAGGAGAGATATGAAAATTAACACAGAAGGGGTCATGCTGGCTTGCAGAGCTATATCTATACCAGAATCCTGTCACAAGAATCAGGGCAGTTCAAAAGAGATCATGACTTGTGTTTATTTCCAGCATCTGGCAATCAGCAATTTGGCAACATCTAGGAAACACCAAGGAGAATTTCTCTATCTGTGGAAGTGAATAAATCAAGTTTGGGTATTTTCTATTCCATATTAGTGGCAAATATTAAGAGAACTCAGAATTCTGCTAGAAGAAATCTTTCTCTTTTTGCACATTTCCCTCCCCCTTTACTACATTATTCTCCATGTCCACTTAATAGTACTATTTCATTCATCAATTTTAGAGTTCTGTGTTTAGGAAATATATTAAAAACTATAGCATGTACAATATTTCTGTATTTATGCAACAAACAAAAGAGGGCTGGCCGATAGTCATCCAATTGGATCTAAGTTTTATAGTGCTAAACTTCTGAAGATTACAGAAAATGTAGTGCTGTTTTCCCTTGAGCTTATCTTACACTTATTGGTATATTCTTTTAAATTAATTACAGGTGATCTGAAAAGACCTCTGCCATAGCTTTCAGTAAATATCATTGAATTTAGAAGAAGTATCTGTATGTCTAGAAAATTTACAAAGTACAATTAGGTGCTTCAGAAAGCTTAATCTCGACATATAAAAATACAGATTTTTTTAAAAATAACAGAATGGGGGAAAATAAATTTTGTAGATAATTTGTGTTAATCATAAAATGTACAATATTGATAAGAAAGGCTAAACAAGACAGTCTTTACAGATGACACAGTATTGTATTATTTTCTCTAAACACAGTAGGAAGAAGTAGAACCTCAGGCTAAGGTTATGAGCCTGTTGCTAGACCTAGAGTGATGAAATCATGATTAAAAAACCAGAAACATTTAAAAGAACTTTTCTATTTGATTATGAAAGGGGTATGATAAAGAGAATGGAATAAAAGCTAACGCTCTAACAAAGAAAGGTAGGAAACACTAAAATTAAAGCAATCCATTTGTTCTAAAGAATTTGGCATAAAAGCTCAGTCAATTATAGTTATCTAAGAAATCTTCGAAAAATGGTGAAATGTTAAAGGAATGGAAGACTATTAGTATAAACTCAGTCTAAAAATAATTGAAAGAGTAGCAAAGAGATTAGTAGTACTAATACATGGACTATTACATTATACATTACATTATAGATTATATTGATTTTGAACCAGAAAAAGAAAAAAAAATTACTGTTTTATCAACAGGAGTATGAAATATATTAATATTTTAGACTTAATACATAACATACCAGTCTTAATGCATTAATTATGTTTTTGTGTGGTCAAAGATACTGTGTGCCAGGTTATAAAGATTAGAGAAGCAGCTCAGAAAAAAATTATGGAATTCTTCTATTATAACTCTTCTTGTGGTATTAACATGATCTTAAGAATTTTTAAAATGGAAGTAGGATTCTTCTGTTCCGTTCTTATAAAACCATTGTGTGAATTTCTGGTACTCACATTTTAAAATGAAGGTGGAAAGAAAACATTTTATCTTTAAGTATGTTGAATTATAGTTTATTTCAGTGACATTGCTCCTTATTACACTTATTTTCTACAGAAAATAGGGGCCTGTATTATGTATCTCCTGATATGTCTTAATTTTCAATATAAATATTAATATTTTCTTAATATTAAACTTATTTTCTTTATTAAAATTCTCTTTCTGTTAAAGCCAGAAGAGAATTTTTTTCATTACATTTCACAGAAGCAAGCATTTTATACCAAAAACTGCATTTTAGTATAGAAAAGCTGGAAAATAAGGGGTATTTTCATTGCTTTAAATTAAATACAAGGAAACATATTGTTATCTGGAAAGCAAGAAGATAATACTTTTATTGTTCAACTGAATTCACTGAAGTGCAGAACCTTGATATTACCATCAGTGCAATTGTTTATTGAAAGGTTTATATTCTGCATTTACAGGATTTTAATGCTAAAATGTTCTCATGCCTATGTATATTGCTAAGCCAACACGTTTGATGAGATTTATACATGTTTACTGTGGGTGTTCAGAATTATCAGAGATACTCATATTTCAAATTGTGTTTTAATACACAGGACAAGAATTGCATTTGAACTGAAGCTGCAAAAGACAAACAAATCAACAGACTTGCGTATCCCTCCTTATCTGTGTACAATGTTTAACGTCTTGGTTGACGCCAAGAAACAGACAGCTAAACTCTGCATACTGGATGGGGGGCAAGAGGTAGGTGGAATTTTGTATGTTTAATTCCTGTGTTTGGTTGATCTGAAACATACTGCAGGCTGTCCTTACATTAATTTCAAACCAACTGAGATGCATCATGTAGCTCTGTTGGTACAGAAGTGTGCATCAGCTGATCCCTATAAGCATCATGCGAGACACAACCCCTCATCTTCCACCAGAGAGCACACAGAGTGCTTCTGTAATTTGTTTGCTTTGACCTGTGAGTCTGTTGAACATTCAGAGGATTTCTTGACTCACAGCCCCTCCAGGAATTTCTCTCGGGCTGCAACAGAAAAAGAACCCACTTCAGGACTCCTTTGTAATTGTAAAATAGAGCCAAAATATTGTGCTTTGCAGACGGGTTTTAATTTAGTAAGGTTTGATTTTAAATGGATTATAGTCCCAGCATTCATGCCGAGGAATATGCTGAAAATAGAGAACAGAAATAATCAGGTAATTTAATGGGTTTTTTTTATTTGGTCTCCAAGGACAGGTACCATTTTGGCAGTAGTCTGCTGTAGGACTGTAGATACTCCACGGTGGAGCACAGATGTGCTTTTGAAGGATATGTAAACTTCACTGATTCTATCACTCCCATGTTGTCACTCCCAGCAGGAATGATCTGTGAAATGAAAAGAGTATGCTATGTAGATTGGTGAGACCACCAGCAAAAAATTAAAACTGTTCTTTCTGCACTAGTGCATTAGCATGTGATTTGGTTTATAATTCATTTCTTTTGGTTTTGGAGAGACAGTAAAAACATTTTTCAGAATTTTGCAAGAAGAAATGTATGTCTGCTTTAGGCACCTTCACAATTACACTATTTGGACATGTTGATTTTTTGCGTTTCTATACCATGTTCTTCATTTCATTGACTGATCTTTTTAAGTGAGCATATTCAATGTAATTGTCTTTTTTTTTTCCTAATTCAATGAGACATTCATCATTTTCCTGTTATACCCTGTCGTCTTTATTTTTCCTTTTGGTTTTCCGTGACATGAACCAGTTTGCTAGTCAATGGGTAAGTGTCTTTTTGTTGTTTTTTAATTTACATTTTTTTCATTGAATATTAGCAGCCACTTTTTATTTTAAATGGTAATATTGCTTTACATTTTAATTTGTTAACCAAGCCCTCTGAGTTCCTTCACAGTCTGACTGTGCAACAGACTGATCATCAGCTTCTCAGTTCCTTCCTTGGTCATCCTCCAGGGCGATTCCAGATGAAGTCTTCACTTTTCTGCTTTTCAGACTCAGTGTCCTGTCTTACCAGGTCACAGAGTTTTGGATTCTTTCACCTCTCAGTGAGGCCCATCAGGAGTAAACCACAACTGTCAACTCTGAGCTGATGCTGCCATTTCACTTTTCACGTGTGTACAAGCAGTAACCTGCAAGCACACAGGTGCACATGCTGCTTTGGGCACAGGCAATACCAGTACCTCTGACCTGCAGACAGATGGCATAACCCCTTCTCCAGGACGTGCCAGTCCTCTTCCCTGCTCTGGATTATGCCTCCTGCTCTGTCAGACAGTCCACTAGAAGCCAAAGTTCAGCCATCTTCTTAAAAGCCCAGAGTCAAATCATCTTCCACAAGGATCTAAAGTTTTGTTTTGCTGAGGGTGACTGTTTCAGTGGAAATTAGCACTGGAGAGGAGTGGGTTAGAGTATTTACGATCTCATGGTTTTCAAAATCAATCATGAAAAAAAATCAGATTAATGTAATTTAAAAATTATTTTTAAAGAAATGTCATGGTTTTGGAACTTTGTTGTGGTTTATGAAAAGCTTGATTCAGTTCTTTTTTTGCCTTGTTCAGAAATGAAGTTACTGTTTACACTCCATTTCCACAAAATCATATTTGCTTTGTGGGGAAAAAAAAAGAGGAAAAAAATACAAGAAAAAAAACAAAACCAAAAAAAGAGGAACTGATCTTACTTGCATAGGTCCATTAATTTAATGTACTGTGGAGATAAAGTTTCAGACACGTTCTGGGAGGGACAACTGATTTTTTATGGATCACAGGAGTATATATAGTTTTGACATTCATCAGTGGGAGAATAATTTTTTATGGTTTCCAGAGAGTAAGAAAGCATTGCCTTCTGAAGACTTGTAAGCAACAGATGTCACACATTGTTTGATTAGCAAATCAAAGCAATATTTTATTGGTCAAGACATTAATATGGTTGGAATATTATATATTTGAAAATGTAGAAAACTCTTTGATGTATTTCTGATATGCTTTTTTACTGTTTCAGTGTGACTGCGGCTGTTCATCTGAGTTGTGTATTTACATTTTTCAAGTGTTTTTAAACTTTAAAAGAAATTAAAAGCAAAGATTGATGTCTGGTGTTAGTATATGTGGGCAAATACATCTCACAGTTTTATTCCTTCTTAATTTAAACCCAAGTTCAATACCTGTGCTTTTTAGAAAATCGTTCCTAAAAATATTCAGCAGATCAGAATTAATGTTTTGATTTGTATGGCAACTCTGAAACAGATGAAAAATAGCCTTTAAAAACATAGAACTCTGAAAACTATTCAGCTGGCAGCTGCTAAGTTAGGCTAATGTTTACACTGACCTCAGTACTTTTACTCCAAGCATTATGCTGTTAGCTGTTCCAAGTAGCCTTGAACTAGGAAGATAGGGTTAGTCTTTACAAGTCACATTTTCTGTGAAGTGGCTATTGGGGACAATCTTTGCTGTCAGATAAATGTTTCTAAAGGAAGAATTACTGTTTAAATTGATGTGCCTCCTTGACAGAATGGGATCCCTAGTTCCTGGTAATTTCAGAAGGGAGCTCGGTAGGATTATCTTAAAAGTCTTTCAGATTTATTTTAAAAGCATTTACTTAAAGGCACCTTCTTTATGAAAAAGCAAAAGAAAAAGTCTATGGAGAATGAAGTCTGTTTTATTATGCCTTCTATGGCCTATTAATTTGTTACCATCTATTCTGCTTTGTTGATGAAATTTTAATTTTGCCCTTGCTTGAGCATATTGTAAGATTTGTATAAACTGAAGCTCACTGTGCTAACAGAAAAGCTCTTTCAGGATGAACAATTGGAGCTCATTTTATTTCTAGAGGACATTTAAAATAACTTATGAATGAGAGTTGTCAGACATGAAATGCTGTATTAATTAAATCTTATTCTAGTCTTTTTGCTTCTCCAGCTAAACCAACCCTTTAGAAAAAAATACATGGCCACCTTAATTATATAGGAGAAGACAAAAACTATCCTTCACATTCCTTCGCCTGAATAAGTATAAGAACTCAATTCATCTAAATAATAACCCCATTAGCTGCTTAACTCAACAGTGTACATGGGAAAATTTTCAACACAGAATGTTAGAAACTGTTGATTGGGTGGATCATTTTCAAGGGTTTGTTCTTCTGATGTTCAAAATGATAATTTTAAGTAAATCTGATCTGGCAGGGTTATCAGCTTTGCACCATTTATGACTTATGACAAAAGTGTGTGTTCATATACATGCTAATGCTTTTTATCTTTTGAATTACAGCAACAATACCATTCAAAAATAGATGACTTGATTGAAGAAACAGTTAAAGAAATTATTTCACTTCTTGTTTCAAAGGTAAAACTATTTACATTTGATTTTATAGTACAGCAGAAAATGGTTGAACTTTGGAGATGTACTCAAATATCACACAGTTTTTTTATACACAAGAAAATTGTTTGGGACAACATGATTTGTAAATACTACTTCTGCAAATAATACTGAATTTACAAAATTAAATTTTATAACAGTTGAGTAAACAATTTCTGTGCAGCCTGCTATTGAGATAAGTTTTTCTTCTGTGTTTCTGTTGTAGATAGAAATTGCTAGCAGCTGGTAGAACTGGTGGGACTAAATTTTGTTGAAATTAATATTACCGTACGTGACAGCATCTGTTATTTTTTGTTGAATTTCTTACATGAGAAGTTTCTTCCTATCATTCAGTATTTAAATTTCATATTTAGAAGTGGACAATATACAGGTTTCAGTTTAACTTTTTAATGATATTTTGGTCCACAAACCATTTAATTAAAATATTTTATAAGTTGTTGTATCTTGAAATTGATTTTTTGGGCTTTTATATTTAAAAATAAAATGTGTTTTGACATTATATAAGGACTTGGAGAATAAGTGAAGAAAACTTAAACAATATCTCGTCTTTTTGTAGCACCTCTACTCCAGTAGAAATCTTAAGTGATTGATGTAAAAAAGAAGTTTCCCTCCCAAATAGTTTGAAGGACACAGCAAATAATGACAGAAAAGGAAGATTTTAGAAGAAGTTTTATTATCTATACACTGTAAAGTACCCAGAAATATCTGATTTTCAATGTAGGAGAGATAAGCCATATATTTACAATTTGTGAGTTAATGACAAAAAGTAAGACTCTGGTCATATTTTCATCATGCCTTTGTTTTTGCTTGTCAGGTTGCTGGAGGGGATGGGGGATGGGAACCTGCTTTTTAGATTGACACCTGTCACTTGAAGAGCAAGGCTTTGTTGAATCATTACAGAAGTTTAAAATAAATCCGTCCACTTATTGATAACTGTATAGAAGCCAGACATTTGTGGTCTAAAGTGAAGTTTTGATGTGGTCATAATTGCAAGCAGTTCAACTCAACAGTTTCAAGCTTTACATGTTGCCTATCATAGCTCTCAACAAATCTTCCAGTTTTAGTGTTATTGAAAAGGAAGAGGAAGAAAGGGGAATTTGATCAGAAAAAAGTCATGCTATTAAAGGTTAAACTTCTTGGGTTTTTTTCTTAATATCTGAGATTATAAAAAAGGAAGAATATATTCATGTTCCTTCTGGATGTATGTACAAGAAGTTCTAGAGAAAACTGCTGTCAATACAGAGGGATTTGCATTATTAGTTATCACAGTAATACCAGAGGCTGAAATCTCAAAACAGGATGCAAATATTCTGTGTCACTGGCTGATCACTGGAAGCTTAGCCAGTGTCTTCTCACTTGAGATGTGAAATAACAATGGCATCCTGATTGCTTCTGTTTCAAGGCAGAAAGCTTCTGAGGGTACAAAAGAAGGCTGAGCTTTAGCTCTTGGTTTTGGCCCAAAAAAATGTAGATCAATGTGCATGATAGCCGTATGCATTCATCTTATGCATCTAATGTATTTTCATTATTGTCCAGCCTTTACCTCTTCATTACCTCTTTATCGTGTCTCAGTGGAATATGTATTTCAATCACTGTTTTTAGCTGCAAGTCGTTTATGAAACTGAAAATAATACTTTTCTTTCAGTGGGTTTTTACTTGTTAAGAACTGTACTGGGCAGTTTTTACAGAAGTCTAAAGCATTCAAGAAATCACAGGAATAGCACAAAGCAGTGAACAAAGCACAGTGTGTCTCAGGGTAACCAATTCATATAATGGGAGCTATGTGCAGAAATGCTTTTAGAGTTTCACAAATCGGTGCACTGACATCTCAGAAAACAAGTTTCCAGCTACATAACTAAGCCTTGTGTTTAAACAGACATCCTTGACACTGAAACGTTTTGCTCTCTGTTATTTTGTGTCCCACTTGTACTGGATTTGTGTGTTGGCACTGAGGACACCATGTTGTTTATGAAATCAGCCTTTTCCTTAGCCAGTCTTTGCACAATAAAGTTGAACACTTTTCTGCAGAAAGAATCTTTGTCAATCAGATAAAATGAGTTAAAGTATGAACAGCAGCTTCTCACAGGCATGCAACTGCAAACCAGGAAGCTGATATTTGATCTAATAAAGCGGGTGCAGAAACAACTGCCACTGTCTCTCATGATGTGGATTTATTCTTTGATTGGCACCTATATACCGGTGTCTTAATTAATCACTGTAAATATGACAGGTTAGATTGATAAATGACAAATGTAGGTTTGCAGTTGCTCCTGCTCCTTGAACTGTTAAGAGCAGGGCTTTATTGTAAAGTGATGATCTCAATTCCTCTGGAGGTGACACTGTTGTGACACTGTTACAGGGCCCATTAACAGCATGCCAGATGGAATTTTGTTCTGTCCTCACACTCATAAAATGATACTCTTGGTTGTGGGAATGACTGTGTTGGGAGCAAGGGATGGCTTTTAAAACAATCTTTATATAAACGGAAAGCAATTTATATGTGTAAAATAAATGTGCATGAATGCAATGGCTGACAGATATTTTATGTTACATACTGTGAATTACTTGAGCAACATAACATCACAGAGGGATGTGAAAAAGGAAATTGTTTGCTTTAAGGCAAATTTGAGGGAGTTTAAACATTAAAGCTGTAATCAGTGCGATTCATAAGGGATTTTTCTTGGTCAAAACAAAATTTTGGCAAAAACACCTCTTCATACATCTTACTGAGGAGTCACACTACTCAGACAGTAGCAGGTGAAAGTTCAGGGGAGAGAAATCACATCATACCAGAGACTTTGAGCAAACATTTCCTTGCTTCCTTCTTGGCCATGGAGTAGCAGCTCAACAGCTCATGCTGCTAACAGAAAATCAGTGCTATTACACTTGCAGGTGAAGTCAGAGCTGGTTTTCTATTTAATAGCAAAAAAAAGAGAATCGAGTATCACAAGTCACCACCTTTAATACTTGTGCTCCACCATCTTTGAAGCTGTGGTCCTAGAAAATAACATGTGATTTCTTCCCAAAGTACATGCTGGGACACACACTGCTATATTCAACCACATTCTGGAGGCAGCAGTGTTGTGTTGGAAGCAGGCCCACCTCAGGAGAAACTTTGGGTTGGGTTTCTATTTCTGCTGTGGTTCAGCAGTTTCCATCTGTTAGATCAATAAGTGAAGCTGCAGAAAGAAGGTTATCCTTGATTTCAGCACTTTGTGAGATGGAGAAAGTGATCAGATTTACAGTTCATGTTGTCTTGCTGATCAAGACAAATACGAGGAAGAAAAATTTACATTCTTATTCCAAATATTTAATTTTCACACTGTGCATTTAGATTTTTCTCTGTGCTTTTCCTCTCCAGGTTGTTTCAGTGTTAGAAGGTGTGCTGTCTAAATTGTCACGATATGACGAGGGTACTTTCTTCTCATCATTGGTTTCATTCACTGTAAGTGTTTGGATTCTCAAAGGTTCTGCTCTTCTTTCTGTGCATAATTCTGAAATTGTGTGCAATTTGTAGTAATAAGTACTTACTGTGTTTTTTATGCTTAATTTTCTAAAGGTAAAAGCAGCTGCCAAATATGTTGATGTTCCTGTAAGTATAACCCTTTTAGATTTATTTACTCTGTTGTTCATAATAATTCAGAAATTAGGGGGGCTTTAGCTCACATTTTTTATTGTTGACATTTTGCTTTACTACAGAGATTCATTACAGCTTTACATAGAGTATTTAAACAGCCACTACAACCCTGAGAGGATGTTTCATTTCCCTTGTGCAATAAGTAACTCTCAAAGCAAACTGTGGAAAGGTTATTCTCAATGCACTTTTTCAGTTGTGGAAGAGTGAGCATTGTAACTTTGATACTTTTTTGTGGGAGTCTTTCCATAATTTGGATAAATTGTTCAAATATGTAGCATAAGCAATAAGTAAACGTGTCATACTTGAATACCCATTATTTCTTGATTTCTTACTTCAGGACTCAGGTCTGCTTATTTAACCCCTTGCTTGCTCAATCTCCATTTGATTTACCATTGGTTGTGCAATGTTTGTGTGCTATAAGTAAAAAATAAAGGAGCAGCTGTTGGAGTTCTTTTATACAAAAAGGCAAAACATTGGAATTTTTTATCAGAGTATGTGACTAGAATATTTTTTCTTTAAATAGGCAAATTTATGTAATATTGTCATTTTCACTGTCAATATCCCTTGTTCTCTCTTAAGTCTACATTCTCATCCCTTTTTAAAGCAGTTCTAAAAAAATCTTATTTTCCAAGCACAGCAAAAAAACCACTACAATTATTACATAAGTGACAATTATTATATAAATGAAAAATATTAAATTAAAATGTAGATTAATGCCAGATATGCTAAACTGTGTGGTGGCCAGCAAAACCTTCAGCAGGTCTATCCTGAAAAATGCAAGCTGAAATGAATTTTTTTTCAATCCATGCATGTTAAATACAAGGAAAAATCTCTGTTTCTGGAACTTGTTATTTTGCTGTCTTTATGTTTGTTTTATTCATAAGATAAATTGTAACATTTCTGTTGTTTTCAAATTATGTTTTCAGACTTTTTTCTTATTTTGTTGCCTTGGTTTTTTGTACCTTTGTAAGTGCTCTTTTGTTTTATAAAAAAGAAAAAAGTGGACTGTCTTTCATTCAAAGGAATAACCTCGTATCAAATCCAGTTAATTTAGTTTACCTTTTGTTAATATACTGTGCTGCGTAGCTGCCACTAAAGGTCCTTGTTGAGGCACTTAAGACCCAAAGGCCTAAAAAAATTAGTGGACAAACTAGAAATTCATTGGCTTTTAGGTAACATGGAAAACTCTCCAAATTACATATCTATGAGAATGAGACATCAAAGTCTTTTACCCCTGGCCTGGATACATTGATGTTAAAGTTCACAATAAAAATGAGAGTGAAAAATACCTGGGGAATGTTGCAAACCAGGTCACACAGGGATGCACTCAGTGCTCCAGAGAGAGGGAGGTGAGCAGGGAGATGGTTGCTGGAGCTCCACTGCCCTTCTCACATTCACCACATGAATGGTGGTGCTTGGCTTGAAGGAAGGACCAGATTATTGACAGGCTATCAGGATCCTTGCATTATTACAATGTCTTCACTTCCCAGCTTTCTCACAAAGCTGAGCATTTAAACTGGACTGTAGTTCCACAGCTGTAAACTACAAACGTAAACTGTGGTTCAGGGAAGCTGTGGATCTGACCAGACAAGGATTTTCCAAATTCTGGGGGTCGTTTTACCTGGACTGAAAGATTTGCATAGGCTGGGGGTTGCTTTTGCTTCTTCACGTTCTTTTGTTGTGAAGATGCAGTTGAGGCCAAGGGTCCTTACTGTCACAGCTGCCAGCAGTTGTCCAGTCTGAATAAGGCCTAAAATCACCAGATGTCAAAGTCAAAAGTTCCAGCTGTAAGAGGAGGCTGAAAGTTGTCACATCACAAGGTCGTCACCTGGGCTCACAGCTGAAGTGAGAAGTGGAGTGAGAGGAATGTACATTGAGCTCTTGGTAGTGTGACAGTGACCTAGCAAGCCTGCACTGAAGCTAATTGAATGCCTCATGGTTTTATTTTGACCTAATACGTTGTAAAATTTCTTCTTGTCCTTCCTTACCATATAGCTGCGTGTGTGAAAGTTACTTAGAAGTGACCACAGTCGGCCCTTTCTTTTGATGTAGTTGCAAATATGTGCAGACATGCAGTGTGTTAGACAATGGCGTTCTGCCCCTGTGCCCCACCTCCATCTGAGTGGGATCACTTGGTGCATCTAGGGGAGAAGGAGGGGGACAAGGGGTTTGGGGGGTTGTTTGAGTGTGTGGATTCGACAGAGTTTTTGATCTTTGATTACCAGGATTTGAGAAATAGTGAAAAAATATGCTGGTTTGTAGTGAAATAAAAAGAAGCTAACTAGGCGAAAAAGATGTTAGAAGAAAATTAAGGTAGTACTGAGAAAAATGTTTTGGAGGGAGGATAAGAGGTAAAGGTGATAAGAAAGTTAAATAAAAGTCAATAAAAATAGTAAATTATTTAAAAGGAGGAAAGGCATTCCTGGGTGATTTTTGGTCATTTTGAGGAAATGGTTAATTCCATTTGTATTGAGAAAGGGCTTAGACAATAGATAGTCGGACATGAAGGTGCACACTCCCTAGACAGCATCCCTCAATTTCTCAGGACCAGGGTTGGAAAGATAGACACAGACTTGTGATTCATTTGGCAGATAAGTTAGTAAAAATGCTACCTACTTTTTTCTGTCTACCCCTCTGTTCATTAATCTTGCTGGAGAATTATGATTAATTACATCCAAGAGAGGGGAAAAAAAGGTGGTTTTGTGGGGTTTTGTAACTGTTTAAGAAAACATGCAACATAAGCCTCAATTTTTCAGAATACCCTTCAAGAGGTGGGACATATACAGTCCCAAGGAGCTCTCATTACTTTCCCCAGCTGTGCACAGAGGGCTATATGGACACTATG
Source organism: Cyanoderma ruficeps (assembly GCA_008694505.1). Taxonomy (NCBI): domain Eukaryota; kingdom Metazoa; phylum Chordata; class Aves; order Passeriformes; family Timaliidae; genus Cyanoderma; species Cyanoderma ruficeps. Next base: position 4,297,786 of record VZDJ01004378.1, read on the forward strand.
TATGTTACGGTAATTGAAACCCCGACAGAAATAATAGCAATAGTGCAAAATTAACCAGACTAGGAGGAATGACAATGATGTCTTGTGTTTTCCTAAAATTAATAATGAAAAAAATGTAGTTGCTGTTATGCTCTCCTTATTGGTAATTGTCACAGTACGCAAGGCTCTGCAGTGGAAAAAAAAAAGTGTGTGCTGTGCGGGTGAAAGAAACCAAATATTTAGAGGAAAAACCACAAATGTTACAAGTAGTGTGTGAAGGATGACATTGGTTCTCTTTTTAATGCTATGTTTTATAACTGGGAATGCAGAAGCTTATTTGAATACACAACTCATCCAAATCCACTATAATCTTTTGTTAGTTTCTCTAAAAGTCTAAGCAATCCACAGGAGATGTAGAAGTACAACCTAGTATTTTTCCTTTTTTTAATATTCTGTTCACAAAGCAAGTTAATTAATGAGAATAGGGAAAGAATGCCATAAAATTGAGGTTAAAAAGAAGTATGTTGTTAATCTCAAATGATTATTATTCTTTAATCATGTAGATAATTCCATTGTGTTCAATTTCTCATCATACAAGTCAGTTTTGCATACAAATAATTGTGTCATTAGCCGGTCATTTCTACACACATTTGCTGCATTGACAAATACAACCAGAGCAATTACTCATACAAATTGAGCATCCAGTTACATGCTCATGTATATACTGCTTTTTGTTCGGAAAGGTATGTTTTAATCCCTTTGTAGGAGCCGGTAATCTATGCCAGTTACTTAGAGGGCACAGAAGGAACCTAATCCTCCCTCTCTTCATGTGGGCCACCTGTCATAGCAAGTGCAGGGAGGCCATTTGAAGGAGCCAGGGCTGACAGCAGTGCACAGCTCGCACAATGCCAGCCCTCTCGCTCCACTCTTGCCTTTATGTGGGGATCAAAGGTATGAAAAGGGGCCTCACACATGTGCCAGCATTTGACTTATGGGGTCTTGTAGAGGCCAAAGAAGGAGCTCTGCCTCCTACCAGGCAGATACACATGGGGACCTTCCAGATACCTTCATTTTCAAATATCGCACTTGTACTGCATGGCCTCATTTAGCTGATTTTAAGAAGCAAAATCTTTTTGAGGGAAGTAAGTGTTTTTCGGGTGTGGCCACATGGTGCTAGTCATTTTTAAGCTGGATTTTCTTGAATTGTCTTCTATTTTTAAAAGAAAACCACAGAAGGGTCTTCCCTTATGCTTAGGGCTTCTCCTGGCTTCCTCCTCCTCTGTATAGCCAGACAGATCTGGCCCTTCTGTTTTCTGATCTGTGAAAACGAGCTGTTGTCGAATTGGAGGGAAAGCCCTGCAGCATCTGTTTTAAGTCAGCAGTATTTTTGAGATACCTCTTAAATGGCAATCAGAAGGATGACTACTAATAAGTAGGAAAGCCAAAATAGCATAGTAAAATATAACTTTATGGAGCAAAAAAAAAAAGCATATTTTAATACCAAATTTTGCCATAGTGACTGTAGTGGTTTGAAGACCTTTTGCACTAAGAATCAAAATCCTGGAGCAGACATTTGCATGACTGTGTTTCCCCATGAATGCAATGAAACTATATATATATGAAAAGATGTTTCTGTAAATGCTTGCAGAATCACAGTTTAAATTTTCCATGACACTTCTCAAAATAAACATGTTTCCTCCTTGCCAAACTTGCTGTTCCTTTTCAGCAAGAAGATGGTTTTTTAGAGAGAGAAAATGCCTTTCATTTTTTCATTTAAACAAAAAAATTTCTTTTATAACCATGTGGAATTAAAATGTTATCTTTGTAATAGACTGATTATGTACATGATGCACCTTCCTGCCTGGCTTATGCATTTCATTTTGTAAGAAATGATGGGGATGATGATCTAGCCATGGATGCAAGTAGTTTTTCTTCCAAAAGTATTTTAAAAATAGTGTAATTATGTAATTCCAAAGCCCAAGTGATGAGCAGTATTTAGAGAAGAACTTTCAGGCAGTGAAATTTTCCAACATGCTCTTTCATGTAGTGGTGGACACTGAATAAGGAGCTCCTGTGTTCCACACAATAGCCCCCTCCAGCTCATCACTCCTTTTCATTGCATTGTTACAACCATGCTGTAGTTAAAATGACTCCCTCCAGGATGCAAGGGCGGGGAAAGAGGTGGAGAGGAGAGCAAACACAAAACTGGATGAATTTTGTTATTATATAGTTAGACTCTAGCATCTGTTCTGATCTTTGAAACATTAGTGCTTTGGCAGGATAGCAACTTGGTAAAACTAGTGTAGTGGGTTGAGACTGGTTTTTTGGTTTTTGGTAATATAAGTTCATTCAATACTCTCTGATGCTAAGAAATGTTCTGTGACAAATGCCAAAGCAAGAATAAACATAACTCAAGTATTACAAATGGACATGATTTTCACTGAGATTTACGCCAAACTGTTGCATTGCAAAATGCTGTTCAGAAACTCAGGTGTACCTCGCCTGTAGGAAAATGCCTAATATTAGGGGCGGCGTTAAAACCACTGCAATTTTTCAGCAGCAAAATATTTGAAAGCTTGGAAATTGGGGAAATGCAGCATTACTTTTCACTAGGTGCTTCAAGCAAATATTGCTAGTGGGAGCCATGCATGTCAATCATAAAACAGCTTCTACAACGTCTTGGAAACAGAAATAATGCATTTTAATATTTGGCTCTGTGTTAAATAGACACTATGATACTGTTTCCCTCTTCAAATGGGGAAAATTAGGCTGTTTCTTCTTTATCTGAATTTATTGCTATGAAAAAGTCCTGGCAGTCAGGACCCACCTACCAGTGAATAGTAAGAAACAACCTGCACCTGTGGGATTAGGTGCAGCAGCAGGAAGTAAGAGCACTTGCAGTATATAATTAACAAGGATTTTTAATTTTTTTTTCCCCAAACAGCATGTTCATCTTGCCAGGTTAACCAGTGATTAACCCTAAAAAAGAATGTGCTGAAGCCTACACCCTTGTTTAAACTCATTCACTCGCCAGTGTATTCAGTTACTTGTGTAACCAGCGACAAAGTAACCCTATTTACAACTCTTAATTTCCTGGTATTTTATTTGATGTCTTTGTGTTTCCAGTTTCTCTATTCATCTCTTTGTCTGGTTCTCTTTCATTTTCAGATAGGCAAAACAGCTTGTCTGCTGTTGTGAATAAAACAAACTTATAATAACTTTCTTTCTATCACTAAAAACCCACCTTTTTTCTTGGGGAAACTTTCAGACAATATTTTTTTATACTTACCTAGATAACATAGCAGGTTAAATTTTTTTCCCAAAGATGTGCAAATAACTCTCATTGACTTCAGCAGATGTTCCGCCAGAGACTCAGAGAAGTTGGTTTTTTTTTTTTAGTATAGATGTGGAGACTGGAATGCTTTAGTCTTTTCAATTAAATGCCCCCTGTGACAGTTATTTAAAATATATCTCAGTTTCCATTTGTTTGTCTTCTAAGGTACATGAAAATTCTTAGTTGTTGTTTGTTTAACTTTGTATTAACTAGAGTTTTTTCTGATGCTTAATAATTTAGATCAGTAGAGGATAGTGTAGTCAAAGGTTTCCAAATAGTACATCATCCCTGTGAAAAAAAGTTAAAACATTAAACATTAAGCTATTTTGATGTTTATAATAGCTTTTTTTTCTTCTTTCACATATTTGGAGAAAACAAATAAACTCAATACATGCAATATGAAGAGATAATGAAGTATTTGATATACTGTTGGTTCATTCAGTGTTTAATGTGTACTTTGTCCACCATGAGCAAAGGTGATTAACCTTCAATGATTTTGGTGATGTTTAAAACAGACAGTTTGAGTATTGATAATCTGCCTTACCCAGACTTAGACTTACTTCTACTGTAGTCAGACACTGTTTAAAAGGAAAATTAATTTTTTTTCCACAGCAATTTCAAAGATAATTATCCTGCACACATTAAGAAGGATGAAGTGTTTTAAAGAACTGTAATTCTAATTGGTAAATGTCACCAGCTGTTGCAGTTACTCTTACTTGTGTATATTCTTTTAATGATTACACTCCTGTGCCACAAGCTACATGAAAATATATTCACTAGGTGTGAAATTCCCATATGTCACAGCCTCAAAACTAGGTAAACATCTCAAAGATAAGGGAGTTAATGCTGATGGGAAATGTTACTTTTCTTGCTTTAGCTGTCTGCAAGATGAACATTTTTTATTGAACTTAGTAAGGGAAGATATTCTATTAACTGCAGAACCAGTAGGTTTTAGAATTCAGTGGAAGATTCATTAATAAATTTGAATGTATATTTTCAAGAACTATAATCAGCCTATCATTTTACTAGATTATCTCCTTCACCCATCTCTGGATTTCAAAATATTTTTTCATTATTCCTCCAAGTTAAGTCTAGTCCAATTCCTGTAAATTGTGTATCAGATTTTAGAAAGTACATAAGGTTTCAACACTGACTGTATTCTCTTGTGCCGTCACGAATGAGTATACTAAGGTAAAATATGGAGGTTTCTGTTTTAAATCTGCATCACTTTGTGATTTGTCTTAATATGAAAGCATTTCTATCACATTTTAGTGAAGGTACTTTTTTATGAAGGAGATCTATTGATTTCTGTGAATCAGGTTTCCCAACAGAAAATGTCTTGTCTGTTGGTCTTAGATTTTTTTATTCTATGCTTAGGAGTTAGGTGTGTAATGCAGGTGTTAATATCAAAGGTCCTGCTTTCCTCTTAAGAGCTTCATCTAAGCATATATAGATAGGACAAGTTTTTGCAATGAGCTTTCATTGCTTCTGGAATGACCAATCCAAATGAAGCAGATATTTCAGTTTTTCACTGTCCGTTTTGGAGATGCTACAAGTATTAAAGTTGGCCATCATTCCACATTTAAAGGTTACTTTTAAAAAATGAAACTGCCTCATATGCACATGTATAAATGAAAAAGAAAATCCTTTTATTTTGGAACATATTCTTCTATAGATCTGTGGTCGATTCAGGGTAAAAAGGGTTGAACCTCGTAAGCCAGGAGGTTTCACTCACTGCAGCTTTGAAGAAAGAATGCTGCCATCCTGTTACTGTAATAGGATGACAGCAGTTCTGGACAAGTTTAAGTATGGACATGTTGCACCTCACCTTCCCTCTTGTGCTCAGATCTTTTCATATACATTACAAAATACTACATACAAGATAATAAGAATTAAGAAAAATTTAAAGTTGAATATTCACTGCAGACTAGAAAGGAAATGTTAATATAAAATGATATGTTAATATTTTAACTACATGTGCATGTTCATGCATACAGGCTTTTAAAATATGCTAAATATTTTACAGTGTTGTTCATATCCTATTTTCAGACAATAACAGTTTCTGAGAAATAGACGTGTCTTATGCTTGGAAATTCAGGGGCTGGGTGTAACTGCTTTTGTCCTCCTTCCCTAGAATTATTAATTATTCTGGATGGAGTCTTAGCAAAATCTGGATCCTTTATAAATGTTAAGGCCCATGTTAAGGCTTATTATAAAGTATTATAAAACTTAGCATTCTTTTGCATGTCAGGAACATTGTAAGCTACTGTTTGGGAGTCAGTAATACTTTTACAAGCTTGGTCACACAGGGCATTTGCTGAAGACTTCCCAAAGTCCCTGTGTGGATTCTTGGTTCCTGTTAGAAAAAAGTGAACTCCTTACCAACTCAGCATACACTACCAGTAAAGGGCAAGTTGCAGGCTATTAGGAGTGTTATTATGGAACAACTTTTAATTCCCGAGATCCAGAAATCGCAGCTAGATTCTGGAGAGATTCAGAGGAGACAGAAGTTTCAGCCATCACTGTGCCCGTACAGCTGTAGTATCACATACACACAACATATCCTAGCCTGGCTCATGTTTGGGGGTGTGGTATAAAAATTATGCCTGCTCTGCTATACATACAAGCATATATTGGTACAAGAAGGGAAGAATTTCGGTCCTTGCTCCTCCCCTGGCCATCCTCTGGGCCAACTGCACCAGAGCACAACAGTTTAAAAAATATAAGGGTACAGGACTACACTCAAAACAGCCTTTTTATGCCATTGCTCTCATGGATGTGCTTGAGCTTAGTTTAAATTGCATTTATTTGAAGCTAACGTCGAGCGAAAAATTCCGCTGTACATTGTAAGTAAATTAGAAGAAATCTTAGGCAGTGGAAAAGGAACTGAATGCTTTTTTTAAAGCATTTTCTGAATGTGATAGCAGGATTTGGATCTCCACACTCGGGCTGGAGTGGCTACCTATGAAAACCTCACTATCAAAAAAAGGGAAGATGTCTGAGTTTGCCATTGATGTTGCCAGAGCCAAGACTTCATTCAACTGCATATGGCAGTGTAGATTTATGACTCAGAGCATCCATAAATTAAAACATGTAGAACTACACTGATAGTGAAACCTCCTGAAGGTGTTAGCTAACCCAGAATTCACAGCAGATTTTGTTAATACAGTTTGTACGTGTATGAACATTGTAACATTTGTTTTCATTACGTTTAACTTCTTTTAAGTCTCAGTGATTGAGGGGTTTTTCTTTCCCTTCCCATTACTTCCTTCCCTTACTTTTTGTCTTCACAGAAACCAGGAATGGATCTAGCAGACACCTACATTATGTTTGTTCGGCAAAACCAGGATATCCTTCGAGAAAAGGTCAATGAGGAAATGTACATAGAGAAGTTATTTGATGTAAGTAACTAGCCTTGCAAGGTTTGCTGGTATCACTACTATATCAGAAGGGATAAGCTGGACTTTGATGGTGTTCAGCAAGCTGTTTAGATATTCTTCTCTGTTGATAATTTTTACTTTTGCTCAGTATTCACAAGCTTCAGCTGTCAAGGGTGACCTTTCTTTAAATATTTTCAGTGTGAAACTTTTAAGTCCTAGAAGACAAAATCAGTAGAATATTATTATTTGAAATAGTAATTTTTCCACTGTGAGTAGTCCAATTAGATTTGATCTTTTGATTTTTTTAATTTGTTAATTGAGAGAATTGTATTGGTGTGGTTTTTGCAGACCAATTTTCCCTAAATTCTGAAGTTTTACATATCACTGCCTGCTTGTATAAAGAAAGGGTACACAGATGCCGGGTACATCTGCGAGTTTGACTGGTACTTCTGTGGAATGACTTTTAAAGGGTTTTTTTATGGATTTCCAGTTTAAGACTTCTCATTTCTTAAAGTTGACATTTATAAACATTTATTGAATTTTCAAACTCATTTTCAAAGTTCTAATCTGACTTCTACAAGTTCAGAGTAATCCTCATCATCAAGGCACACACAGTAATTTTCCTGAGCTTTGATAATAACTTCTGCAGCCTTCCCATTCATTCCTTTGCCCTGATTCCTCATCTTTTTGTTAGAAATGATCACATTTCAGTTCATTCAAGTTATGACTACTAATTTATGTCTAGTATGTCCTCTTCTTAATTGCCTGAAGGAGAAACTGTAGGCAGCTGAAATAGTACCTTCTGTATAAAATTAAAGCACTACACATGTAAAGTATATGTAAAATAAAGGTATTTAACTATTAGCTTGGATCAGTTAACATGACAATTATCTCAGTCACAATTATATAGGAATTTGAAGAGGAAAATAAGTCATCTCTAGTCATTACTGTGAAATGGAATTTATTACAAAACTAATGCTGGAACCTAATACAGACTTTGAAATCTATTTATTTGTGTCATCTCCTAAGCATTTTAGAAAGCTTTGCTGGCAGTTTCATTTAATTATGCAAGTTACAGCAAATGTTTTCATAACAGCAATTCACAGCCTTTACTGTGACACTACAGTTGTGGCAGTCACAGAAGGTCCCATAACATAGACTCCCAGCCATGGTATGTCATGTCAGTGTTTGTTGTTTGTTAGACTGGGTGGTCAAAATAAGACTTAACTCTCAGATTTTATATTTCCAGACACTCCCAGGCATCTCTACAAAAAAAAAAAAAAAAAAAAAAAAAAAAAAAAAAAAANAAAAAAAAAAAAAAAAAAAGTATCATCTGTTTTATTAAGCTAAGTGCTAATACGTGTGAAAAGAATGATTTTATAAAAGCTTTGATGCCCTGCAGGGGTAGAAAAATTATCATCCATCCAGCTGGCACCTTCACAAAGTACTAAAACCGTATTAGCAACTTCTGCTTCAGTTTGCTTTTGCAATGAATCTGCAAGCATATGTTTCATTTTCAAGTTTCTATTTTTTTGTTTTTCTTTGGGGTTATTTTTGCTTATGTTGTCATTTCCTGAATGTTAACAAAATTATCTGCCTAAGGCCAAGTTTAACTCTCACTGGAGAGACCACGTTGACTTTTTTGATGTAGGGGGATGAGACTGAGTTTCAGGCTGTGTCAGTGTGGGGCACTGGCCACGGCCTGGGCACGAGCCTGAGAACTGTCAAGGGATCCTCCACACCAATAAGTCACCAGCACAGCTCCTCCATGGTTTTGGCTTGGCACTAACAGAAGGACAGGGCTTCAGTAGGGCTGGGTTAACATGACTTAGTGACCTCTTCTGAATTTCATTTCAACAATTAAGCTTTCCAGCACCAGAAAACATCTCCTGTATGGACACAAGTTCTGATACAGCCCTTGCCTTTCAGTTTGCAAACCCATTTCTGTCCCCTTTTACTCAGTAGTATACATTGTATGCTGCTGTGACCAATGCTTGTTTTCTAAGAAAACAAAAAATATATACATAATATGTATTTTTTGTATCAGATATCTATTTCTGTCTTTATTTTTCTTTCTACGTGGTGGTATCACATTTCTGTGTAACATCACACTGGGAGATATAATTGATTGCAGTATTAAAAAAGCACTAACAAATACAGAAGCTCATAGCATGCAGAAATGTAAAACAAAGTCATGTCACTCTGTTAATTCACCTTTCCTAACATTAATCCAGATTTAGAACATTATGACTGAGGATAATTTTGCAAATGATTTTTGAAGGGTTTTTTAAATTATTGCTTTACAAAAACCTAGGTACTTTTTCTTTAAATTCAAATCCATCAAGTTACATTTCCATAGAAAGAATAAAATATATTCACATTTTTATGTAAATGTACTTGAAGCCATTGTACTGGCTAGAGTTGTAGATCCCAGGTGCTTTCCTCTTAAAACACATTGAATTAGTATCAGCTAAGTAATCATCAGCCAAGTGAAAGAGGAAAAGTACACTTTCCTGTGCTTTAGCCAGGGAAATACTTCATCCAGAATAACAAAAAACCTGACTGTTCTATGTGCTAGAGGTCTTAGTTATAAATATAGAAAAGATCAGGCCTGAGACACTATTTTAACCCCACAAAAATGTTTTATTGCAAACTATTTATGACCAGATATCCAGGGCTGCTATATGCTAACAGCTACTACAGTGACCATGTGAACAGCATGTCTATCACACAAAGTTATGTACATAACAAATATAATTTAAGAATAATATTGATACAAGTGCAAATGCCTGCCAGTGAGTCACAAGATGTTAAGGCTAGGAGTTTTAACATTTTTAATCTACCTGAGAAGTTTCAAACTGAAGAGAAGACAAAAACATGTGTGGTGTTTTATGCTGGTGTTTGGTAAACCTATAAAAGCAGTGCCCTGCTATACAAAATACGAAAATAAGGAGAATGGAACTTAAGCTTGTGATATGAACCCTTAAATATGAAAGAGATTCAAATCTCCAGTGACTTTGAAAAAAAACTAGGCTGGTATTTTTTTCTGCACCATTTTTTAACCATTTAAATCTTTTGCTTCAGTACATCTGCTGATCATGCAGCAAAACCAAGGTGGAATTTATTTTTCCTTCATTTCCACTGAAAAATTCAGCTTCTGGATACATTTCATTATTACCTCCTCTAGAAGGGCGATAGACAGCAGGCAGAGTAATATGTCCATGTGTCCTGGTAGCATTAGTCTGTCCCAGGTCAGTGGTTTGCCTTCCTGTTCTCAAAACTAGTCACCAGGTTTGAAGTCACAAAGATTTTTCACTTGGTCAGTCTATCAAAGACATGGGAATTTTTGCCTTCCTTTGCAGTATGGGACATGGTCTTCTTCCTAAAATCAGCTGGGAATTTTGCCTGTCAAATTCCTTCTGTCACAAGGATTCAGAACATTTATCTCCCACTCTCATGCAGTAATAGCTTATATTTGAGGGCACGAGGGGAGTAGTGTTTATTTGTTTTTAACATCACATTTCTTAAAGATCACTTGAAATACTTGTATGATTAAGATCTTCAGTAGCTCTGGGTTAATGTTTTAGAAACAATATATTACTTTAGGGGGTTTTTTGTATATAATTTTAAAAATACTTGTTTCCAGAAAAGACAGTAAATCAAGTGGGTGAATGGAAATATTAAATATTTGGAATATAATTACATGAATCTAGAATAAATAGAGAATAATACAAATCATTATTAACACCTCTCTTATTTATAAAGATAATCTGTTTCATGGATCATACAAGAGCATCTGTGCATCCTATCATAAAACAGTGCTGTGTATCTGATCACAAAATTACCAGATTTTAAAAATACCCAACTATTAAATTCCCATGGGATCTGGTTCTACCGTCCCAAAATCAATAGGCCTTTTACCATTAACTTTAATAAATGCAGTGCTGTGTCCATAAACATTCCAGGTTATTCCCATTGATTAGACTTATATTCGTGTTTCTGCTAGAATTTTTAAGATGGGACTAACAAATCTTGAACTCCTGAGAATTTTAATATACATCAGACTTGTAAATTAAAAACTATTTCCTTTAAACAAAATTGGGTTTTCTCTTGAAAAAGCATTTTTTAAATTTTGCATACAGCTCTGTTAAAGCATCAATGCACTACTCACCTTCTGTAATAATGTCTAGTTCCTAAGTGCCACCTGGGTAGATTCTCACTTTCTTTTACCTGTGAATTGCATGTGAAGTACAGATATTCAAAAACAATCATTCCGGGCATTTTTGCTTCAGATTCTTTCTTGGTGTATTTGCCATTGAAAGTGTTATCTAACAGGTTATATCTGTGTCTATTGTGGAAAACTTATGGTGTAAACAGATGTATGATTACAGTTTTATCAAGACTATAAATAGTGCAGTGAAATCTTTATACAATAAGAGATTGATGCTCCTCTGAGAAATAAAGAATGGTTTCAGAGAACAGCTTTAATGCATCAGTGTTCAGCCATTGATACAACTGAAAAGGTTTCCAATTTTTTTAGGCTATAATTTCTGGAAAACCACTTCCCAAGTCTACCATAAGCACATAAAATAATCAGGGTGCACATCCTGGAAAGGTGAGCGCTGCAAAAGTGGTGCCCATAGTTATCTTGTACAAGATGACATCTGTGAGCAGATGTTGGCTTTGGCCCTGCTTGCCCCTCTCCTCTGGGTGCTAGACTGGTGTGGTGCAGTATTCCTGCTGACTTTGCAGTGACTGCCCATGTGGGAGGACTTCCTGGAGGCTGTGGTCTTGTGCATGGTAACAATTCCACAAGCTGTGTAAGAATTGTATATGGCGGGGAACTCATACAACTGTCTTTGGAGTTCTTCAGTCAGAAAGTCTGAACATCTTTATGGGCAGTTTAAAAGCCTAAGCACTCCAGATTTACATAGCTGGTTTCGGCTTTTGTGTTTCAAAGGTTCAGATGTGATATGATACTCTTTTTCTACTGAAAAACTGCTTGTATTTTGTCTGGAATGTTTATTAAATGCTAGTGGTGTTCCCATATTCCAACCATTATTTTCATTTTCCATTAGTAGCAGGGATGGACAATTCAAGTTCAATGATGTACTTGAGATTATTGGAGGTCTTAATTATTCTTCAAAGGTTATTGTGATATGTACTCTGCTCAATGGCTAAATGGAGATATCCATTCTCAAACAAACATATAATTTCTGTTTGCTATTCATTCTGTTTGCCAAATGCTTTATTCAATTGCCAAATTTCTATAGGTTTTCTGGCCTATTACAAAAAGTGTTTAAAAATGTACAAATCATGGTGTTACGCAGCTAAGTGGAACACTTAATTAAAATTGAATTTTCAGTAGTACCGACTCCTTATGCTGCTTATGTCTACCTCAAAAGCACTATTTTTATAGTATTTAATATTCAACAATGTTTTTCTAGAAAATTTCAATTGTGATTCTTTTCCTTATTCTCAAATTACTTCCTGTCATGCTAATTTTAATAAGTAATCTTCACTTTTGTTGTTATGCAATTATTTGCAAGTGTGTGATTTGACAAAAGGTCTGCTTGGTTAAAGGCCACATTTGAATCAAAAGCTGTGTTTGTATTAACCTCTGAGAAACATGAGAGGACCGTGCCTAATTACTTAAAAAAATACTCAACAAAAATGGATTGTAGCTTGTTGATCTTCTTATTTCTTTGATAACTCAGAGTAATCTTCAAGAAATATGCGGGCTTCTTTCTCAGATTCTTGAAATTTGATCACAGTGCAAAATTGTCCTTTGGCGCAAACCCAGAAATACACATCTTTGCATGATGCACCTGGACATATGTGGCAGGTCTGGTAGAATCAGCTAATTAACAACACAGGCTTAAACAGGCACCTCATCTGGCAGTGTAGTTAGTTGCCTGATGGTGCTCAGCAGGATTTGGTAGTGCTTTTTATTTTTCTATCCTAATGGTCTGCTGCCCACCTAATTTTGCCTTATTGTCAGCCACTACTTACCGCAGCTTGAGGCCCTCCCAGGAGGCTAAATTATTATCAAAGGATTAGGGAGATGTAGCCTTGCAGCTCTGACATTTCTGATTACTTGTCTATGCCAGAACAGTAATTAGCTGTGACTAATTAAGAAAAATGTTCCTGCCATAGAAAACCATTTAAAAGAACTGAGAAGTAGAAAAGCAATTGAAAAGCTGAGCAGTGCTCAGATTTGCCGATGCTCTTTAGATTTTCACCAAAGTCTTCACTCATCTTTAATTACGTCTCTTATTTTATAGGAGAAATAGAAAGCTCGTGATACGAAAACCACTCTTTAGTTGTCTCGTGATCTAACAAAACTTGTTGTGATTTTGAAACAGTTGTATCTTTTTTGGTTAAAGAACTTTAAAGAAAGCTGCAGGCAGTGTCACTGAAAAAGTGAGTTATATTGACATGTTCAAATATATGAAACTTTTCTGCAAGATAGAAGCAACATCTTGCAAACTTACTGTTCAAAGTCTTTTTAAAGTTCAGTAAATTATTCCTGATGTTTTCAAATAGACTCAGCTCATTTTTCAAGGTAGCAATCTCTATAAAAGAAAAATAATTCATTTGAAAGTTGAAAAATGTAACCTCCATCTGATTTCATATAGTGTAGAAGTTTGCTTTGATTTTTTTTCCTGGATTATGCTGAGAAAAAGAGTGCCCCCACTCTTGGAGGGTGCTGATTATGCTGCTATGACTGCAGCAAATCTCAGTACTGTTGAAATCAGTATGACCAAAACACACTTAAAGTAAAGCATGTGCTTCAGAGTTTGCTGCTTCAGGATCAGAATATTCAGCACTTTGTAAGCTGTTTTATACTGTAGCTGATAGTGTTTTCTCTAGAGAAACACAATAGCTGTATTTTATATGGGTTTGATATACACTTTCACGTTTTCATTCTTTATGCCATTTTTAATTCCTGAATTTCCATTTTGTTGTGTACCATACAACCCAAAGAGATATAAAAAATACTTTCTCAAGACATTAAATATCCCATAGTCCAATCTGCATTTAGTATTCATGGAATGGACATCTGGCACATTTTTCACATCAATTCAAACATATTACTTAATTTTTTCCAGCAGAGGAGTAAGAAACTATGAAATAGATAATCTGACACCTTGCTAAAAGTGCTCTCTGGGTATAAAAGGGAAATAAAAGATTATTTTTAGGGCACTAAAACTCATAGCCTCATACTCAGAATTCCTTATACTGCCCTACTCACTTTTTTGGAAAGAAAAAAAAAGAACAATGTAAAAATTGCTCTTTAAGAGCAATTTTAAATGGGCGTTACAAGTCACAAGAGGAAAAATGGGGAGAAAAAAAATCCCAAACTTAATATTTTAAAGACCGTCTGATTTTTTTTTTTCCCCTGAGGGTATTTTTTCAATCAAATAGAACTACAAGGTGGTTTTGTTTAGGGAGGGTCTGTAATACTGGGAGCTTCCAGTACAGTTTCCTCATATGCATTTCTGGTATATACTGTTCATCCATTTATTAACTTAGTTAAACGGATCTAGCCATCACTCATAATATCCGTTCAGTAAAAACAATAACAATTCTCTCTAATAAAAGAGAGCTCCTTCTAACATCCAGGCACAATTTAGTCCTTTAACCTTTTTATCCTGTTAGGCATAAAGTAGCAGCATCTCATTCCAGGCACCTCAGTTTTTCTTCTTATCTAGATGGCTTGAAATGTGTCTAGCAACTTAATAGAATCAATTGAGTGTGGACAACTATAAAAATATAAAATAGCATTGGAACTTTAGATGAGTCTGTCGGTAAGTGTTAACTCTGGCTGCAGCTTTCACATTCTACACAGTCAAGAGAAATCAATAAGGATTGTACCATTTGTATTGTCTTACCTCATGTTTGTTCACCATGAAGTGCCAGGCACAAGCACCATCTAGGGAATATTGATTTCTTGATGTACTGTAATTCACACACGTGTAAACAGCAGAAGAACCTTGTGGCTTCTCAAACCTTACTTGCAGGTTTGATGTTTATACTTGTATTTCATTTGGGTCAAGCTTAGTTGAAAGAGGAAAGTAAAACAAAACTCTGCATAAGTGTTCACAAATAGACACACAACCACACTGTTGATCACATTCCAAGAAAAAAAGTGCCATAAACCATAAGAATAATCTAGTTTTGCTATAACGAGTCAGGCATAACAGAAAGAGGTTGCAAATCAGAATAGATAAGGATGCTGCAGAGTGCTCTGACACACATTTGTCAGTAGAAAGAGCTTCTTCACTTGTTTAATCATGGGAAACCGAAGCTTTAGTGGTGATTTAAATGTGCTGAAGTGTTGAACTATATAAAGATGATTTTCTGCAAATAGTTTTCAGGTGTTTCAAGGTATATTTTCTTAATTTACATTGCATTGACTTTCTTTTGCATTATACTGCACTTAAAGAGCAAGAGAAAAAAGTAAAAATAATGCAGAGAAAAATCAGCTCAAAAAAACACCCCCAACACAGCTGTTACATTTACATAGCTCTGAGGGTGTTCACAGGTGTCTTGGGATGGAGAGGAGCAAACCAGGCCCCTGCCCAGTCCAAGGACATTTCATCTGAAGAGAAACAGGAGGAGAGAAGCGAGAGGGGGGTAGGAGGCTGTACCTCTGGTTCACATCAGGGCAGCTCAGTGTAGTGCTCAGCTGATGTGGTGTAAGAGAGGAGTAGCTCCAGCAGTGTGCATCTCCCTGTCAGCTTCACAGCTACATCCAGCCCCGTCACATGGCACTGCAATAACATAAAGAGTAAATGGACAAGTAAAGATTCATGAGGTGGAAATAAATGAGCTGCCTGCAAATATTCACTCAGAAGAACTCAGGATGGTTTACATACTGTAATAAAAATATGTACTTGACCTCACTCCACAGGGAGCAGGGAGTCTAAGTAGAAGATTCTAGGACGAAAACTACTAGAGTGCAAAAGCTACAGCACAGATGCTGACCTGGTTTCAGCCTATCTCGCTTTTGGTAATGAGATGAAGAATATTCTTACTTTAAGGGAGAAATGCAGCTAACAGAAGATCTCCTGTGGTCCCTTTGATGATATCTCATTCCAGGGAGTGAGAACTCCCCAAGGAGTTCTGGATGAATGGGCTAAAGCAAAGATAGGTGTCTTGATTGTATACCTTACAGGCAGAG
Source organism: Cyanoderma ruficeps (assembly GCA_008694505.1). Classification (NCBI taxonomy): domain Eukaryota; kingdom Metazoa; phylum Chordata; class Aves; order Passeriformes; family Timaliidae; genus Cyanoderma; species Cyanoderma ruficeps. Next base: position 4,313,666 of record VZDJ01004378.1, read on the forward strand.
TGAACCCAGACCTTTAACTTTACTGAGGGCCACAAAGATGATACAAGGGCTGGAGCACTTCTGTGAAGACAAGCTGGAGGAGCTGGAATTATTCAGCCTGGAGAAGAGAAGGCTTCAGGGAGACCTTAGAGCAGCCTTCCAGTACCATAAGGGGGCTTATAAAAAGGAGGGAGAGGGACTTTTTATAGGGGTATGAATGACACAAGAGGGGACAGTGGTGTTAAATTGAAAGAGAGTAGGTTTAGATTAGATCTTAGAAAGAAAGTATTTACTCAGAGGGTAATGAGGCACTGGAACAAGTTGCCCAGAGAGGCTGGAGATGCCCCATCCCTGGAAGTGTTGAAGATCAGGTTGGATTGGACCTTGAGGTCAGGTGGCTGGCATCCCTGCCGATGGCAGGAGGATTGGAAATGAATGATCTTTAATGTCCCTTCCAATTCAAATAATTTTATAATTCTATAATGTTTGGCATTCGCTTAGGAAGACTGCTTAGCATTTGTACAGCTAAGTACATTTGTAGGGCTTTTAAAACTAGAACCTGGTAGCAAGAGGCAAGTGTTACAATGAGTAACAACTTGGTCATTTTGTTTTATGTTAATTTGTTTATTTTGAGGATCCAAGCTGGCTTTCATTTCAGGGTCACTCAAGTGATGTTCCCTGTTCTGTGCCTTGGAGGATGTTTGTGGATATACCCAAACTGCAACACGACACAGTGTAGCAAGACTGACAGTGTTTGCTCCACAGAGTTTTAGCACCAGAATAACCTATGGAAGTTTTGTTCACAGATGCAGTGTGTATCCAGAGTGGAGCAGACAAACTGTTTATACTGTTAGTCTCTCACAGTCATGAACATCATGTTAGTCATGAACACCTACTGTTTAAAATCAGAACAGTAACATTACATATGTCCAGATATGGAAGGAAGTTACATGTATCTAATTTTGCAAACTTTCAGTTTCCCAGTTTATCTGCCATATGTGAAGAAGCCAGAAAAAAAATGAAGGTCACAAACATTATAAAGCAGCATAAATATTGTAAACTGCTGTTTTACAACCAATATGAAATTCAGGGGAAGACAAGTACTGTATATTTTGCATTAGAAGTGTATATTTATTTGTAAATTGGCAGCAGTTCCACAGCAACCAGTGATCTTCTAATTAGAAGCCAAAAATATGAAAAAATTACCTTCCTTCTAAAAATAAGATCTTCATACATTAGAAGTTGTCTGGTTTTTCAGACCTATAGCCTTTTTGATCAGGAATTTCAAAGATGCTTAACATGCATTTAAATGAGCCATGGCTTTTCTTTTCTTTTTGTTACTGATTTCTGAAAATTAATTTTGTTTCCTTGTATCATCAAAATATCCCGTCCAAAAACTGTTCACTTGTTTGTCATGGTAAGTCTTTCTGAACAAGGTCTTTCCATCAAGGTTTGTGTTCCTTTTTCTGTTGAGCTCCTTTCCCTTTGCGCCTGATTGCTTCAGGAGTGGCAGTGGGAATCCTTCATTCAAATAGGCAGAAAAGAGACTGGCTAGAGACTGAAGTGTTTGTTCTGAAGAAAAACAAAATGCTTTCTCAGCTTCCTGGCAGGCTGGAGTAATGGCATCAGAAAAAAAAAAAAGGAAAGGCAAAAGAAAGCCAAAGGAAGCATCCCACTGGAAGAAAAAAAACTTTCTTCCTTGGCCAAGTAGAGTGCAAGAAACAAGTTCTTAAACCTACTATAATCAGATTAAAAAAAAAAGGGGGAGGGCCCAACAGCATTTGTAATTTCAAATTACTAAACTTAAAAAATCTTGTATCAGAAGTATGAGTGTAGAAGCAGACGGTGATGTCTGATTCTTGTCTTGCCTCTTCTCTCCTGATACATATACCTCTAATTTAGGTGTTCGACATATTTGCACATTCCTAAGACAAAGTTCAAAATGTGACTTAGCGTTCCAGGCCCAGAGGAGGAAGCAAAATACAGAAGTTGGATGAAAGCCTGAGATGTTTCCAGGAAGATACCTGGATAAATGGTGCCGAGCATTAGGAGTGTAAGACACTGGTGAGGTGGAAGAGGAATGTGTCAGAGGCTCTGTGCAAAGGAGGAGCTCATGAGGGAACACAGGAGCATTACACAGCAATGGGAGGACTTCTGGACAAGTCCTTGAATGAAAATGTAGGAAGGGACTGTAGTGAAATGGGGAATAGAGATAGAGTTTTTTATATTTGACACAATATTGATTTATTCATTGGCCTTTTCCAGACCAAGGGTTTTTAAATATCTGATTTTTGTTGTTGTTGTTGGTTTTGGTTTTGTTTTTGTATAGGGAAAAAGCTTCATTTGTTTGTCCTTTGTGCTTGTGGTTCCAAGGCCAACTCCATGGATTTTCCACTCATGCTTAGTTTAATTTTAATTTCTTTCAGTTTATCTTAAATAGAATTTCCTAGGGGGAAAAAAATGAAAAAGGAATAAATGTGGTGGTATCATGATGACCTCCATGACTTGGGGGTGCTTTCAGAGTTACCAAGACTTTCCAGCTTTCAGAAGAGTGTATGAACTCATCATTGCTGATGTAAAAATCCTCATTTAAGTGGATGATATCTACACTTAACTCGAAAATACAGCTATACCTTCTAAACCTCTGACTGTTTTTAAAAACACTATGAATGACATTTGTGTCCCTCATTATCCTTAACATTCAACAAAGGCAATCAGTATGACTGTTCATATTTTTCAAAATGGGAAATAAATTACGCAACTTAAATCAGGACCTTTTTTTCAGCTTTTGCTGTTTGCATTTTTAAAAAAGAACTTATTTATAACTTTTTCAATATTTAACTTTTTTTTAAATGTCCTAAAAGTTCCATGGTCTGCTTGTAGTGCTCTCTATCATAAACTTTAAGCAATATAACAGCATTACCCTTTAATAAAAACTTGGCAATTCAGCACTTAAATATTTACATGCTCATGTTTTGTCCTATATTAGCTTGTTATTATTTTCTCACTTTGCCTTATGCTGCATTGGATGTACAGTGTCTTTAGTGAGAAGTGTACTTCTTGTTTCTGTTTCTAGTAGGGCAAGTAAAGCTGAAGGAAGTAGAAACATCCTGTTGTTGTCTGAGCAACTAAACTCCTGATCAATAGTGTGATAAAGGCTTCCACAGGAACGCAAAATGCAGTTCCTAGAAAAGCTGTTCCCCTGCCATACTCAGCGGAGAAAGCATTATGACAATGCCCATTTATCAAGAGCAGTCAAGGTATAGAAACTCAACGGGGTCTTGTGCCTTAGGCGTTAGGGATACCAGCCCTAGAAGGACTAAACCATTGTGTATTGCTATGTATTGAGCCTCCTTCCAGGTGGCAAACAGCTGCACCTTTTTATAAATCTTCAAAAATAAATTTGAAGTGCTTGCTTTCAGCCGACAAGTGTTATATTTAATTGAACCATTCTGCGAATGTTATGGCTCAGGCACCCAGAAAGATGGTGAATATTTATTATATTTGTTTTGTATTTCCACCGGTCAGCAGAATAATGAAATTCCTTAACTACTTCTCTTTAACTTGCCTGAAGAAAGCACGGTATGTTGCTAAATCGCTTTTCACTAGCCCTGCCAAGAAACAACTTTAATCCTTGTTAGAAAATTGCAGAGTCTGGGCCTGACAAAGAGCTCATGCCTGGCGCATTGTGAGCGCTGGGAGCGGGGCGAGGGGAGCCCTTTACAGCTGCGTGCCTCCAGCCCGTCTGAGCTGGACTATTTAGGCGAGGAGGTTTGTCAATTCCTCCTGACAATGGAACGAGTTTTTCAGTGCCTGTAGCTGCGCCGAGCCCCGTTGGGGATCAATGCTGGCCATTCAAGCTGCACCCTCTTTCATTGCTTTGGTTTGTTAATTTAAGACTAAAGGTCTGCTGAGGGGGTTTAGGGTGTTTAAGAAAGCTGATGAACTGTTTAAGAAATCTGATGAACTGAGAGCGTTTATAGCCCTGGTGTGGCAACTATTGGCACTGAGGGAGCTGTGTCCTTGTTGACCCTCTTGTTATTAAAAATGCACAAGTGCTGCGCTTCTCAATATTTCAACACTCTTTCATTGTCAATACCACCTTCTGAGCCCTTCAGCTTGTTGCTTGCTCTAAAGATCTTCTTAGATTGGGTTTGAAAACTTCACCTTAAACACTAGATTAGACTGATGTTCTGTTTTCCGTGCTCCTGTTGATTTGTTGAACCTTCCCAGGGCTGGAAAGCAAGTAGCAGCTTGATGGGGAGACGGGCTGCTAATATGATTTACCAGTGTACAGTCATGCACAATAAGTGTGAATGAATACAAGGGTCTCACAGAGTCAACCCTAGCCTTTCCTTTTCTCTTATTTTTTAGTTTGAAAGAGGTATCTCAGGAAAATGAAGTGAGTAATGCATGCCCTTACAGGCACTGGATGGGCTTTGAATAAGGAGAGGAGGAAAGAGTGAGGCAAACATTTTTGTTAAAGTGGTTGGCTGCTGTTATTTGCTGTTATATTTGGAAAAATATATCACAAGCACTTACTGCTTTACTCTTGCATAAACAGCGAAGAATGTGGCACTATTACCATGCAATGAACATCTGCAAGAGATGCGTTGTCCTTTCACTGCCATTGTTACTAATGGGAAAGTTACTTTTTCTTAAAACCGGTTGAAAGCGATTATTGTCGTTGTTGCTGTTGTTTTAACTGGGTAATCTCAGGACAATTATCCAGTCACTGAAGTTTTGGGGTTTGCAATAGGTTCCCATCAGTCACAGTAGATCCATCCCTGCCTCTCTAACATGCTCATAGCTGTCAAAATGTGTGGCCTTGGATTCTCTGAGAGGAATTTGCAGTGCTGTGCTTTTTAACAGACCCAAAAAGAAGTTATAGGGAAATCACTATTTTCTTGTTATGAAGTCCAGCAGATTTAAGTTTATGCAGCTTCAGCCTTAGCTTCAGCACCAAGTCCTCAAAACTAGTGGATATAAGACCAATCATTAACAAGAATCCTACCCCCAAGTACCTCTGTGAGGATTCTACAAATATACAGGATGGGATTTTTATTAAAAATACAGTAACAATTAAAAATACTTTTTTTTCTAATAAAACAGCAGGCATATTTTTTTCTGAACAAGATATGTTGACAGAAGAGCAAGTACTGTTGTATCATTTCACAATCACCAAATTAAATATTTGTCCTGAAAGTTTAATGCATCAAAGCTAGTCAGGAAAACATATTATATTGTTTTAATTCATAAAGTTGAGTAGAAAATTAATTTCCTCCAATGTCTTAGCTTTGTTTTCAGTGCATGTAAGAAAATCACAGGTATGTCAAGTCGAAGTTTTACTGCATCCATGTAAAATAAGTTTCCTGGCTGGGCTTTAAAACATTTTGCCAGAAAACTGGAACAGTCTATTGTCAGTACTCTGTCACTGTTCAGTATTTTTGCATGAGAAAATCAGTCTCAGAATTTTCAGTCCTGTCTGTAGATTGTCTGAGCAAGTTCAACCCTGTCCTGCTTTCTCCTTGACACAAACAAAGTACGTAATGGATGCATTACTGGAAGAATATCAGTTTTCAAAAAGCTCCCCTACTAAAATATTTCTCTTTACCAGGATCATGTTTACAATTAAAAATAGTAGGTTCTAAGTGATAATATAATTTCTTAGCTTATTTTATTTCATTTGGGTAGAATGTTTGATGTAGAAATTTTTATGTTTATTTAGATCAGTAGAGTTCCCCAATTATAAACACAATTGTATTTTATTTTCTAGACATCTGTATACATAGAACACCTGTCATATAGTTTACCACTTAGTAACAAATCTGTCACATTAAAAATATTTTGCAGGTACTTAAAAAGGAAATCAATACCAGCATGTATGTTAGGGGTGAAATAATGTAAACAGGATAAGAACTTCATTCAGTGACTTAAAAACAGTATTTAATGGATATCTAATCAGTGCCACATTTTAGTGACTAAATCAAACTTCTTTTATGAAATAGGTAGCTGTTTGGCTTTTTTGTGGTGCGTTTTTTCACTTCTGTCAAAGAGTAAACTAAAAAGTAAATTATTTTCAGTGATTTATAATTAAAATAAAATTTAACACATTCAAAAAATAGACAAAAGAGTTATTATATGAATATCTAATTTCAAACTTATCTTAAAACTGATAGTTATATTGTGATGAGACAGCTTCCTGTAAGGAAAAGGTATTTGTAGTTATTTACTGTATGTCTTTGAAGCTTTTTACAGAGAGCTTAATTTTTGATGGAAGAATTCTATTTCTTTGTTTTGTTACATCCAGTAGCAATTAATTTGTCTTTATATCTTCAGTATATATTTTGTTTTATTTTATTTTATTTTATTTTATTTTATTTTATTTTATTATNTATTTTATTTTATTTGTTCATGTGGAGGTGGATAATGAGACGTTAGATACTTCCTTTGAATTACTTTCACAAAATATACCTTGCCTAACATGCTGCATTTTAAAATATGCACAATTTCCTCTCTTTGCATATCTCTGTATTTTGCAAAGACACAAGAAATTATATTAGAAAAGAATTTAAGCCTCTTTCCTGTGGGAAAAGAAACTAGAAGCAGAGCCATGACACAAACTCTTTTAATCTTTCACAGTTAAAATGAAAAAAAAAAAACAAAAAACTTCCTTTTTACAGTTTGACTAAATGACATCTGGTTGTGATTTTACAGGAGGGGGAAAATAATGCTGCAACTATATTTAGTAAAATCTCTTCTAATCCCATTAATGTGAAAGAACTATTACAGTAGTTATTTGGAACTGAGCATTTTTTTACAGTAACATAGACACCAACAGCAGAGGGCTTATTCTTAACCCATCCATTTGTGAAGTGTTGATTGAAAACATACCCATGCCTAAGATATAAAAAGGAAATAAGGTAGGCTGTAATTATAATCAGTAATTAATGTAAACCAAAACCATAATATGGTTATTTTGGGAAGGGTGGCGTAGTGTTTTGATCATATTTAAAAACAATTTCCAGGGATTTTTGATTTTTTTTGCTTAATGATGAAGTGATTAAAAAAAAAGAAAAGAAAAGAAAAAGACTAATTCCATATTCTCTGGTAGTGTTTTCCTCTTTGGATTGAAAAATCTAGCTATGGTAAATTCCCTCTCAAGATACCCTACCTGTTTCTATCCTTGCTGTTTTAGCTGTCAATTCTCTCCTGTAATTGTATCTTTAATATCCATTCGCACTGACAGATAACAAAGTGCATAACGCTATTTTGCTTGAACATGTTGTAACTGAAAGATAAAATGGCAGGTGCTAATTCATGTAAAGAATGGTTTAGGTCAAGTTATTTGATTTCCTACTGACCCATGCAATTCTCATAACAGGAAATTATATCATTGTTGACTTCAAGTGCTGATCTGTGATCATTTCAAAGTGTTTCATTACCTCTCATTACCAAATCTGTTAAATGAATACTGCAGGGTTATTTGGTGGTGTTTGTTGTTGGTTTTTTTTATCCTTCTTTTCAGCAATGGTATAGCAACTCCATGAAAGTCATATGCATGTGGCTGGCTGACAGATTAGACGTTCAGCTTCACATCTACCAGCTGAAGACTCTCATCAAGATAGTGAAGGTAAATAAAGTATGTTTGCATTAGACTGCATAGTAAAGAGAGAAAAGTAACAAAGTAATAGCATGGATGATCAACCCAATTGTTAGAAAATGTGGAATAAAGTTGTAAAGTTACGTAGTTTTAGGTTGGGATTTTTTTTCTCCACACTTGTAGCAAATTCCAGAAGTAAACTAATTTATTAACTTAATGTTAATTATATGTGCACTAGTATTTGTCCTGAATTCTGGACTTGGGGAGAATTAAAATAGTTCCAAGGAATTTTTCAGCTAGCTGTACAGCATTGCTGTATGATTATTCTTACTAAATTATTATTATTTGTCTTGTTACTGATTTTTTTGTTTTACGTGAATAATTTCAATAGTGTTCCTTCTCCATTTTCCCCCTTCTCCTAAAAAAGGAACTATTTTCTTTTTTATGCACATGTAATTACTGGGCTTAATTGAAAACAGCATTCAGTGTATTAGATAACATTTTGTAACCTTTCATACTCAGGGATACGTATCAATAGAAATACCAATCCCTCCACTTCAGTCCTCAGTCGTTTCCATTGGCCCATGTCAAATGCTTCCTAGCAGAGTGTAACACGCCTTGCAATAGGCAATTATGGGTTAACCTTTCATAAAAAAAGTCTCCTCCTAACTCCCTTTCAGATCTTGGTTGATACCCTTAGGCAAGAGACAGAAAACCATTTCAGATTTTTTTCCTTTTATCTCTGTCTTGTTTAACTTTGGACATTCTTGTTATCTGTACAAATGTGGAGTAAGAAACACCTGTTGGTGGTGACCTTGATTTCTTAAAAATATTTTCTCATGAAGTTTATGCAAGACTATATAAAGTCAGAAGCATTTTAACTTGTGGTCACTGGAATTGCAACTGGAGCTTTCAGGATTTACTAGAAAAAAAAAAAAGACAACCAGAGACAAATGTAAGAAAACAGTCATAATAATGATGGCATCATGGCTCCCTGAAACACCCAAGCTTAGCTTTGCTGGTTTTGACCTTAACTGATTTCTCTGGGAGCAGGATTTGGCTCTTCGCTTCATTATGTGCCCAAATAGCAAAAGCAGTTTGCTGCTCCTTGTTGAAATGAATGGCTCTTGTGAAAGATTTAAAGCTATTCTCAAGTGAATCACAGAATCATAAAAAGGTTTAGGCTGGAAGGGACCTTAAATATTATCTAGTTCCAACCCCTCTGCCATAGGCAGGGACAGCTCTCACTAGACCAGGCTGCTCAGGGCTCCATCCAGCCTGGCCTTGAAGACTTCCAGGGATGGGGCATACAAAACTTATCTGGGCAACCTGTTCCAGTGCCTCACCACCCCCACAGTAAAACTTTTACAAATGTCTAATCTAAACCTACTCTCAGTTTGAATCCATTCCCTCTTGTTCTATCGCTCCATGCCCTCATAAAAAGTCCTCTTCCAAGGTAGTTATCCTCGGAGGAAGAAGATAGACGTTGGAGGATCTAAAACCCCTGCCCCATGAGATCTAAGAATGGGCAGGCTAAATTTTGCAAGAGAAATATCACCAGGGAGATCAAAGGAAACTCTTACAAAACTGAATTTCAGGTGAATGAGCAGCACTGCCAACCTGCCTTCCCTCTGCCACCTGGCACACCTGTTAGCCTTGTTCAAAAGTAGAAGTCTCCCGCTGGAGGTGGGAACACTGCTTCTAGCAGTGGCCTTTCTGTGCCCAAATACTTGGTTTGCTTTGTATATAAATTCCAACTGTGTTATTCCATGGCACCTTCTGTGGATATTGAAGATTGAAGATGATGATGTCAATCATATTGGTTCGGGAAAACAGAAAAATTTGTGGACCTTGGTTTTGGTGGGTGAAGATAGAAGTAGTAAAACAGGAACTCAGCAGACAGGAGGCTGCTGGGAAATACAAAACAATGGCTCAAGAAGAGTATCATAAAAACCTTTCCTGCTGCAGCCCAGCTGCAGAGAGACATGGGAAGGCACAGTTCCTCCAAACTAGAGTGAATGAAGGTGCTTTTGTGTTTGCTTTAGGGGNGGAAAAAAAAAAAAACAACAAACAACCAAAAAACCCAAACAACCAAAAAAAAAGTAGGGAGTCATTTTTGAAGGACACAGGATGTGTAAGAGAAATATAATTCTTTTGGATTTGGATGCAACAAGAATAGTGGCATTATTAAGAAAGCCTACAAGAAGAAACATTGTTCCCTTTATTCTCTTTAAAGGTTTATGATGGCATAAGGGTTTCATTAGATGTCTGAGACATGTGCGGAGGGATGTGACTAAAGAAGGGTCAAGGACAAAGAAAGTTAGGGAGAAATGAAAAATTAAGCTTGGAAGTGAACATTATTATCCTGCAAAACTATGTCAAGAGAAGAGCAATGTCTGAACCCCAGAGTGCTGGTCTGAGAATGGGAAGTATACAATGTAAAAGTGAAGGAAATTGCTGTAGGACCCGTTAACAGCAACAAAGCAAATTGAATGTGCAGTGTTATAAAAAGGGAATGCAATGGTGACACTTGAAAAAGACCAGGCGAGGTACTCACAGGAGTGTGTGAGCAAAACATAAGCTGCATCCATTGACTCTGACGTTGACCTGTGAAAGTCAAATAAATCTCAGTTGCAGTGATTCAAACAAGGTTTAAATAATCATCATAGTGGCAGACAAAAAATCTCCCAACTGAATGTTACTCATTTCTTATTTGGTCTTTTGCAGTTCTCTGAAGTACTGAATGAAACAAGATTAAATCTTTTCTTTCTCTAAGGGTTGCCTCCTCAGGCAGAGGAATGGGCCTGATAGCCTCTAATTATCTTCCATTTTCTTTTCCCCATATTCTCTTCCAAAACTTTGAGAATTTGTAGTAATAGCATACACAAAGTAAAAAACTTTCTAGATCAACATGTCCTTTTTAAGCCTTTAAGGTAATATCAGAAAATATTGTTTCAAATGTGTTACAATTTAAAAATAAAGTACATAGGTGATTTTTCCATGTGCTTACCTGAACATAGCATTGATGAATAAAACAATTTCACTCAGAATCCTTACATGATGGAAAAACAAAGAAGAAAGTCGTATCTGCTTGTTCATAGGAAAGATGAATACCAGGGAAACAAAATCTTCTAAAATGATAAAAAAGAGAAGATGCAAATCAAAATGTAGATACTTAGAATGTAAATTAACTAGGTAGTCATCTGAGAAATTCTGACACTATGTAGTACAGTATAGTATTCATTATTAGAGTATATACTATATTGTAATGTAATATACAATAATTTTTTTCCACATTTGGCATATAAATGCAAAGAGGAATATAAATAAAATTACACTATGGGGAAAAGCTCAGGCATTTACATTTTCTGTGAAATGACAGAACTGAACTACCTGTAGCCAAATTCATATTTCAGTTGATATTTAGAAAAACTCTCAGCTGGTGTCTTACTGAATCAATGAAACGAATGGAAGTTACTGAGAAATCAGCAGTTAGAGGAAGCTGTAGCACAAAATACAATCTCATAAAAGAATGACCATCAAATTAGAATCTCTAGAGTTTGCAGAAATCTCATGCAGCCCAAAAACTAAGACCACAAAATCTTTGTCAAGTTGATATGTCCTTAGCCTGCAAGAGGAATAAACCTGTACCGCTGGTATGCTAGAAATGGCCAGTGTATAGTGAAAGAGTACTCAGACTTGCTGGAGTCCAATTGGGGATGTTTTACTTTTGGCACAGAAAACCTACCGAGACTTCAGGTTGCAAGGCGTGATGGAGGGGACACTGAACAGCAAAACCTACGACACGGTGCACAGCCGCCTGACCGTGGAGGAGGCCACAGTGTCAGTCACGGATGCAGGAGGACTTCAGGGCATTACAATGAAAGACAGCGATGAGGAGGAAGGATGATACTATTTCAAAAAGCATTCAGAGCTGGGGGGTGATGGTCTGAGGGTGGGGTTTATCTTTGCCTTGGGGGTTTTTTGGTAACTTGTCCTTGTAATTGCATTTATAGTTTTGCCTTATGATATTGGTCCAGAAATGTAATTTGCTCCATTAAAAAAGAAAGTAAGATTATCAGAGGAAAAGTGCCAAGGACTTTTTGAGAATAATGGTTGTAGCATATTTTTATGTATAGCTTTGCTTAGGGCTGCAAGAACACTGGCATGGAGTTTGAGTTCCACTTGTGATTACATTTCTTTCCCTTTTGTTTGCTACCATTCATTCTTGTACCTCCATCTGATATTGATGTCCTGTGCAGAAACAAGATGTGTGTCTCACTTAAAACACAACTATACAGGAAGTCATCCTTGGAATGAGTCAATGCCCTAGGTTAAAAAAAAAAAAAAAAAAAGTGTATTTCCAGGATTACAATCTGTTTACCTTTTTTTGTGCTTAATTTTACATTATTATGTGATGTGCATTAAAAATGTTAATCTTGGTTCTTTGTATATTGAGGCTGGTATATAAGCAGAAGAACTTCAAGGACAGTCAAACAAATACAAAGTGCTTAGGAGTGTCGTGTCTATTCATTTTGCAAGTTTAAAGATATCATCCTGTTGGATGTCAGTAAGCTTGCCATCTATGTTTGTATTTCTGTGAAAATTTTCAGGCAATAAGAACACATTTTGTCGTGGCCATTTATGTATCTACCCAAGTTTGTATAGAGTTCTACAATTAAAAGATGTTTTCAGTATTTCAAGCAATTTGAACCGTTGTATGATTCCTCATGAGAACAAAGTTTTTGAATTATTTCATTTACATAGTGATTTAATGCAAGTATGTTTCTTTTATACAGCAGATATATATATAGCAAACAAGTACCCAAGGATATAATGCCTTGATAGAGGAAAAAGCAAACAAAAACCCCTCAGTAGCAGATGACCAGACAGGGCCCACTGCCTGCTTTTTGATGCCCTCAAGATTAACTAGAATGAATTCAAATTTTCATCAGTCAAAACTCACACAGCTAACAAAAAATACAGCAGCCTTTTTTTTTTTTAATGAGAGCATGAGTAATTCCTGAGTTTATGTACACAAAATCATAAAGAACACAGGTGACACCCAAAGAAACATAATAGGTTGCTGAGGTCCTTGTTGAACCATAGCATTACACCTAAGGGGCTTTACTAAGGAACTGTTGTGGGATTACGAGGCTGATGTGAAGTTTCTGTGCAAGAACAGTCTGTAGGACTTCAGGGGTCTATTGCAAGCATGCAGGGCTGCAGGAAATGAGGATGAGAGCTGCAGGGAAAGTGGCTTTCAGCACACTTGGAAGCTCAGCCAAGCAGGGAAGGGCAAGTTGTACTTCTCCTGGAAGTCTAGGGAGAAATCCTAAGTGGTATTTTTTCCTGTGGCAAACCAGCCTAATCATCCCATGAACTGAGGTGAATTCAGCTACAAGGAAGAACTGGGAGCTGGTAAGGTAGTCCATTCTGCTCAGCTTTTCACCCCCATCTCTGCTGGGCTGAAAGAGGCACAGAGAGCCCAAGCAGTATTTTCCTCTATTACGAGGCTGCTAGATGGATTTGCTGATATAGGTTTTGATAGCAGTAAAATAATTGCATATTCTTTCCTGTCATTTGTCCTAGTTATGCTGGTATGTGGAAGCTGACCATGCTTAAAGGGCCATTTGGGACTCTGGCTGAGACCCAGACTTGGCAGATGATAACCTGCCTCAGCCCCAGTCTGGCTGTAGCAGACAGCAAGGTGCAGAAGAAGCCCGACTGTCCAGTGTAACACCCATCTCCTAAACCTAATGAAGCAGACAGATCAGGCTCAGTCAGGCACAGAGGGAGTTTTGTCTCTGCAAAAGTCTCCCTGCTTCCCATCTCCCCATGCTGACATTCCTTAGACCCTGCAGAGGTGGCTGTGAAGAAGCCAGGTGTAAAGAGGTGAAGGACCTCCACCAGTGACCTTCACCAGGACCTCGTACAGTGCTTGCCAAGGCCTCCTAGTGCAGAGTTGTTCCAGGTCTGTGCAGGGCTTTCACCAGAAGGCAATAGATTTTTAAAGTTCCAAGGTAACACAAGAGTAGGAAGTAATATCCAAATTGAACACTATCGCTAGCAAGCCACTAACAGAGTAGGGAACTGACTATGACTTTTTATGGCTTGAAGTAGGCCTGAGTAACTCAAATTTCACGAAGCATTATACATGTACACCCCATATGTCAAGCACTTTGCTGTGCAATTTCTTCTGCATGCAGTACTTGCAAGAGATATTTGTCAGTAAGATAGATATGAGTAAGGACATGCTAAACAAACAAACAAAAACCCAAAACAAACATTATGAGAATAAAGAAAAAAAATAAAAGACAAACATTATGTAACCATGAAGAAGTTTCAAGATGTTTGGAAAAGGGAAATTAACTCATACACAAAGCAAAAGGTATATAGGATAAGTTGTTGTTAAAGATGCAGCCAGCAGACATCAATGGAAGACAGGTACAGAAAAGACGGTGCTTCAAATTTAACTTGTCCTTTATTTTAAATAAGTCCTTTAATTTCTTCCAAGTGCAAATAGTATTTTTAGTACCCAGATTTGTGAAATCGTGAACCAACATGAAGTTTGAGAAGGCCAGTGGGTGGGTACCTGCGTGACAGCTCCGGCGTTAGGCACCGTCGCCTCTAGCCGCCAGGGCAGTGCCCTGTGGGGGAGGGCGCAGGCGCCGCCTCTACATCTTAACTTAGAGATGTTTAAGCGAAGCTGTGAGCCCGTCCCGAGTGGACAGCATCACCGCTCGCTGGACGCTTTCTAGCGAGGCAGCCGGCGGCCCGCCCGCCGCGCTCTCCCGGGGATGTGGGGGCTCTGCGGGGACCTCCGCTCTTCCTAAGCAGGCGCAGAGTGCAGGGAGCCCTCAGGAAAGGGGCAGGAGCGATCTCGTTTAATTCATCCCCCCTGAGTCTTAGTGGTATAAACGGGGCTTTAGAAGTCGGATCAGAAGCCACGACCTGGTGCGCGCCGCCGCTGCGTGCGATGCTCGGGGCCGGGACAGGAAAGCGATGCTCGCCGGTCTCCCGCCGCCGGGCAAAGGGTCCCTGGAGCCAAGAGCTCGCTGGCCTCCGCTGTCGCTTACCCCGGGCAAGGAGGCGATAGGCGAGGCAAGGCAGTGGACCACCGCGGCGGCAGGTCGACGTTGGGACACTGAGTCTCCCACCTCCAGACGAGCAAAGCCGCCGGTTCCGGCCGCGCCCTTTAAGCCCGCACCGGCGGGTCCGGCCGCCGAGACTGGTGCTTGTACAGCGGCCCCTCCCTTTAAACCCGACCCCGGGCGGAGGGCAGCCCCCGGCACAGGAACCGGTGCAGCTTTGGAGGAACAGCCAGACTTAGAGGGCGAGTGGCTCCCGGGGCACTGGTGCCCATCGATGGCGCTGAGCGGAGCGGCCTCCCTCCCTCCTTGGCCCTGTGGACACGGCACCCACAACAATGCTTCGTGGGCCCCCCGGGCATCTCGGGTCGGGTGCCGGATGTTTCCAAGTTTTAGGAAGCTCCTCCTGAGACCCATCAGACTTCTGGCGCAGAGGGCGGGCGGGGGCACCGGTGTCAACTTTGGAGTGGGCAGCAAGTGCGGCTCCATGAGGGACACTGCGATGGGCACGGGGGGCCGGGGAGGGAGTGTAAGGCTGTGAGGCGGGTTCCTGCACAGAGAATGACCCTTAGGCACCTACCGAAGAGGGTTGAATCAGATGTTTGCCTGTCAGCAAAGGAGTGCGGAGCAGACGGCGGGAGCCGCACGGCAGCGGCGGGGCAGTCGGGGAGCGGAGGGGAGGGGGGTTTCTTCCGTGCGAAAGGGACGGAACCCGGGACGCCCGGGAAACCCGCAGAGACACCACGGCCGGCCTCCCTCCGGCACGGGCGGGCTTTGTTTTAACAGGGACTGGGGGGTGAGGGCGGGGAGTGCAGCTCAACAAACAAAAAAAACCCCAATCACACACACAGAGAAAGTTTGTTTTCGGCCTTAGCAGGCGTACTTTCGTGTCGCGCTCCCCTCCTCCTCCTCCCCCCTCAGTTCCGAGGGTGGTTCAGTTGTTCCCTGTGTCTGTTCTCGGGTAGGGGCGCCGAGCGAGCAGCGGAGAAGGTGGGGAATCCTCCCCGGGCTCCGTCCAGCAGCGCACGACAGGGCGCGACTCCTGCTTTCGTTCTTATTTCCACGTTTTTCACGTAGTTTCTCCCCCTCTCTCAGCAGCGGCACATCGAAAAGGGTCCCGCCGTAAATGAGCGGGGTTTTGTTCCCCTTCGTGTCCGGCGGGCACCTTCCTGTCGCCATGGAGAGCCCGGCGTGCCCCGGTGCCGGGAGTACAGCGCACAGGCGCCCACACAGCGACCGGCTCCTCACTTTGCTCCAGGTTACCTCCCAATACACCGACAGAAAATGGAAACAAAAAAATAAGTTAATTGCTCCTGATCCTATTCAAGAATCTTAAAAATAAATAGCTTCCCCCAGCCAAAGAGCGCAAGGCGTTCATTTAGCAGTAACGGGGCTAAACATTTGTTGAACTGGGAAAGGAACAAATGAGAAAGTGTCATTCATGGCTCCAGCTGCCGCTGGCCTCTCCCAGCCACTTCCACCAAGGGCCCTTTGGAGTTGATGACACCGCTGGGTCCCCTCACAGGCGGACTGATTAGATTAGACGTGATAGCTGCAGTCCACGTTCGGAGCTGGCACACTTAGCCAAATCGCTCGCATGAATTACGGGAGGGCCGGAAGAGCTGCTTTAGAGGGTCACTTGTAATTTTGTTTATATGTGATTAAAGGCTTTGTACATGAAAAGAACTAATTTGCACCAGTTTGGTTTTCGATTTAGAGGAGTCTGTACGAAATGTACTGTACTGCCAAACTTTGTTTTACCTCCGGGAGCACTTGTATTTTGCGGGTCAGTGTTAAATGTTTTTCTTTTGTGATGGATTCGGTTACAAATAGCAATACTTTATTCTTTTGCTTGCGGTGGAACTGCTATAGGACGCCAACACGCCCTCGCGTATGGAAAGACTACACATAGTCTCCGAAGGTATATACACACAGTCATGCACATATTTATATTATTTTCTTTCACCGGAGAAATTATCAGTGGCGAAAACGCCGAAGTGTTACAGTTTAAAAGCTGGGAAAGGCCAAGAGCCTTTGCCCACGCTCCAGACACCGCAGAGCTCGAGGGTGCTCCGAGGTGTATTCGGGCTCTGCGGCAGAGCAGAATGGGAGCCGGGGCCGGGTAGCCAGGCAGCCGCGCCCGCCACCCCAGCAGCTGGGCGGGCGGCAGTAGAAGCAGAGTCCCACCGAAAAGGATGGGCGATCGGGATCCCCCCCAGCGCCGTCTGATAAAAACTGTGACAGCGGCTGGTCCACTTCCCCCCGTTTATATTTTTACTTCCCTTCAAAAGACAGCAAACAACGAGTTCTGGGTAGGAATGAACAGCGAGCCCTCCAGCACCGCAGCAGCCAGGGGCTAGTTCCGAATAGTAACAAGTCAGGGCCAAGGCGTTCCGCCGCGGCGGGGTCGGCGGGCGGGCGGGCGGCGTTGCGGCTGAGGGGAGCACGGCGCTCCCGGAGCGAATCGGGGTAAATCACCTCTTCACAAATCCGGCGGCTCGGGAGGGAACGTCTTGGACTGATGGGTAGCGAGAGTAAACCCAAACTTTAGCAGCGAATCCCGGCAGTGTCACTATTAATGATGACTATTACAACAGTAGTAATAGTAATCAGGGTCCGTCCAGCCGCCGTCGAGTCCGCCGATGCCGTGGCCAGAAGGGTGTTTTGAAACCTCCCTGGTTCCCTCCACGCCCGGGTTGCCCAGAGATGTCCCGGAGCCAGGAGGGATGTTGCCATCCCCGCCCTCACCCCGGTCGTGGGGAGCCGGCTCCGGGCGCACGGAGGGAGCCGTCCTCTCGGGCAGGATGGTTGCGGTAAAACACTCCCAGGAAAATATTAATACGAGCAACAGAAGGTTAGCGGAGTTATTATCCTTTTCAATTCCTTTTTTACTTAAAAACGCAATGGCATTATTCATTTTATTAAGGAGGAAGAAATTAAAGATTAGGCTCTAAGGCGGTATTTTACCTCCCTCTAATCGCCTCTGGGATCGGATTGGAGTAATCCTGACGACGAGATGAATTCGCCGGTGACTCGGATTTTGAGTGCATGTAGAGATACATTGTGATAATAATGCAAGTGAGCAATATCAAGAACATACCTTAGGAACGAATGAAACACAAAGCCGATTACGGGGAAAAAGAGAACAGCAGTTTTCCGGGCAGAGCACGAAATCAACTCCAGGCAAAACTTTTGCCCTTAATTTCTGCGACGGTTTGTAACTGTGGGAGGGGGGAGGGCCTGCTCCTTCTCCCGCCGACCCCTTCTACTGGGACTCGGTACGTGCTGCCAGCCTTGAGGGAGCCCGGGCCCGCCGTGCCCTCCCAGTAGAAACCGGCCGAGAGGTTCCTTATTGCCACTTTCAAAGGCTGTAAACCTCTCTGTCTCGGGAAAAACAACCCTGTACCGGCACGACTGCAGGATATTTAAGGTTCGGCAGATACGTAAAACTTAAAAAAAAAGATGCGGTCCGAGAGAAAGGCAAAGCTCAGGACAGGACTAAAAGGATATGTCGAGGTTAATTTTAGTAACTCTATCTATATTTCGGACAACACCAGCACCTAGCAAGGCTCCATCTCTGAGACAGAAGAGGATGACGACCCCCCCGCCCCACTGAAAATTTTTGCTTTTAGATCGCTACGGAAAATTAGGCATTTACATAAGTTATCGTGAGAGGTACCGAAAGCAAGGGAGGTATATCTGAAAGGAAGTAACGAATAATAAAGCTATCGCTTCTTCAAAAGTGTATCTCAATATTGAGGAGACCAGTATAATTGCAACGGCAGGGCTGTAATTGCTGCTTTGGGATATTTACCCTGCTCAAATGACACTACATATTTTACTTTCAAACACATGTCAAGAAGCCAATCCCAAAAAGACCAGTTAAGAACAAGCTGTTAACATATTAAGTATATGAGATTTGAAGCCTCTAAAACCCACTCAACAATAATTCCCTTCTTCAGCACCAATCAAGAGGAAATTTGCCTAGATTGAATTAAATGTAAATTGCTCTGAAGGAGGAAATTCTCCTCTGGTGGACTCAAAGTAGGAGAGAGAGGCACCGACACTCCGGAGCAGCGGGCAGCCCGAGACAGCTGCCCCTAATGGGGCTGGCGGGGGCCCGGCTGCGTCCCCCCGCGAGTCTACGATCCCTCCCTTCCTCCAGGTAAGAGGCGGGCGGCTGCAGCAACCCGATCCGGGGCAGCAATCGGGGTCGTGACGCCCCGACCCATCTGCCGTGGGGAATTGCGGGGGAGAAGCAGGTGAGCGGTACAGCCACGGTCAGCGGCCCCCCACCCAGCCCAGGGGATAACAGGGAGCAGGGCCGGAGCGAGGCACCGCAGCCTGAGTTGCCGCACAGCCCAGCACGGCCCAGCGCGGATCCCGTCCTTCCTCCGCCCCACGCTTGCCCTCACGGCTGTGTTCATCACGACACGTCCCGAAGCCAGCCCCGGCTCCTGTCGCCCGCCTGGCTCCGGGACACCGGAGGGGCAGGGCGGACACGAGGGTCGCAGGGTGTGCAGACAGTGGTGCCCGGGCCACTGCCGGTCGTTCGACGTCCGTCCTGGGGACCGCAGGACACTCTTTTCCTCCGTGCCCCCCATCTCCCCGTTGCTCGCATGGAGCTCCCTGCCGCGGAGGTACCGTCGTGGAACAGCCGCTGCCTTGCTCTCCTCAAAAGGAGCTGCGGTGGCTTGAGGCCGCATCGGCCAGGTCACAGTGCCGGGGGCAAGGATGCCTCCCTCCATTCCTCCTTCCGTCTCCCCATCTCTCCCTCCCTTTCTCCCTGGGCCCTCAGTCCTTTCTCCTGCTCTCACTTCCTCGCAAGACGGTTGTCCTGGGCCGGCGGCTTCGAGGGGGAGACACTCTTTTGCCTGATCCTGGGCTGGTACCCGAGCAGTGGGGGTCGGGCCTCCCCGCCTTGCTGGAGGCTTCTCTCCATTAGCAAACCCGAGACCTCCTGCCTCTCTCCCTCTGCCTCGGAGAAGGGCAGTGCTGGACCTCTGGAATGGAAGCTGCTGCGTGGGTCCCTCCACTGAGGGACGCGGCCTGGCCGCTCGCTCCCGGGGGTGGCAGGGACCGAGGGACCCTCGGCTTCTCCTGGGTATAATTTCAGTAGCGGCCTCTCAGTCACAGGTCGAGTGAACCCCAGGCCGACGGGAGGAACGGGACCTTGTCCTGAGCCCGAGCTGTGGGATGGTGGGGTGGGCGGGTACGCAGAAAGTTCTGTGACCGCTGCTGCCCCTCTCATCTCCCCGACCACCCCGCTTCGCTGTAAGGAGGAACACCCGCTGGCGCTGCCCGCCCCGAACTGGGCCGTCAAGCTTCTATTAATACACGGTGATTGCATCTGTTTAGGTGCATATATACCTATAAACAGCGTATATTTCTTCATGTATCTATGCCAACCCTCAGTTTTCGGTACTTGTGTTGTGCGTGTACTCTATAAGGACACAGAAGCTGTACTTAGTGTATATGCAGGCTACATATGTATATATATACAAAAATATATAAATAATGCTTCAGATTTAAAAGGCACTCCTTCCTACCTCCTTTCTCTTCTCTTCCCCTGCCCCAGGTTTTGAATCATCCTTTTGCTCCCAAGCACTCGTTCCATTTGGCCCGTGAGGTTCCTGCATCCCCACGCGCTGGTCTCGCCGGCTGCTAGTTGCAAGTCCCACGCTTATTTGTCTACTGTGTTTTCCAAAAGCTCACCGCCACCTGACCTTGTTCTTTAAAGCAGTGAGCAGTCCCAGGAGCAGTCCCAGGAGCAGAGCAGCCATTTCCCTCCCTCTCTCAGACACACACACGTAGGCACGCACAAAGAGAGCTCGGGCTGGAAAGTGGCAAGGAAACAAACAGCTTCCCCTCCAGCCGCTTCTTCTGCAGCACCTTGTTTGACAAACACCCTGGCGCTTGCCCTTGAATTGCGTTTCACATCCCTATTTAGCACTTGGACAATGATTTTAGATGATGTCATTTAAAGCCAAACAAGAAAATTGATCTCGGATTTGCTTGGCCTCTAAAGCCTGGTTAAGCAGATTGCAAATAATAATAATAAAAAGAGAGAGGGAGGGAGGCAGAGGGGAGAGAGGCGAGAAGGATGGAGGGCCACCTCCTTCCCTGGGCGGGGGAGGCGCGGGCGCCAATGAAAAGTAGTCGCTTGCTGGGGGGGAAAAACTTTTCCTGTTGACTGTTGGAAGCGAATTGAGCAATTATCTAGTTTACCTTCTCCTCTTGGAAGTTAACGATTGGCGAGATCTTGGCTGCGTTATTGACACAACACTTTCTATTGATAGAAATAAGTAGCGATTGTCCCGAGTCATTGGTGCGCCAAAGTAAACTGTGATGGGCTGGCATGAGTCCACTGGACTGAGAAGGCTGGTTCCGCCGGCGGAGGCTGTGGTGATGGTGGCGGCGGAGATGCTGGTCTCCTTCCTCGCAGATCAGTAACAAGAAAAGGGGCAGAGAAAGTGAAAGAGAGAGAGAGGGGAGAGAAAAGGAGAAAAAAAAAAAAAAAAAAAAAAAAAAAGAGGCGTCTACCAAAGCGGCTCAAACCGGGAGAACAAATGCAATTCATCCATGGACAATAGTGGCAACCACACGGCGACCAAAATCCTAGCGACTCCTCCGTCCAGAGAAAGCCTGTGTGCCAGGAGCAACATGATCAGCACGCCCAAGCCACTCGCCTTCTCTATTGAGCGCATCATGGCGCGGACTCCAGAGCCCCGCTCCATCCCCGTCCCGCAGCTCCTCCACGGCTCCGTGGCCAAAGGCGACCCCAAACATCCGCTGCACCTCAACTCCTCCATCCCCTGCATGATCCCCTTTGTCCCGGTGGCGTACGACACTCTGCCCAAAGCGGCGGTGGCTGGAGCGGAACCCAGGAAGGCACACTTAGATTCCTCTTCCTCGCCCTCCTTTAGCTGCGGCGATCTCTTGAACTGTGCCCTGAGCTTGAAAGGAGATTTCCCCCGCGATGCCCTGCCCTTGCAGCAGTACAAACTGGTAAGACCCCGAGTGGTCAATCACTCCTCCTTCCACGCCATGGGAGCCCTGTGCTATTTCAACCGAGGCGACAGCCCCTGTCACCCGTCCTCCAGTGTCAACATCCACCCGGTGGCTTCTTATTTCCTCAGCTCTCCCTTGCACCCGCAGCCCAAGGCTTACCTGGCGGAGCGGAACAAGCTGGTGCTGCCGACCGTGGACAAGTACCCGGCGGGGGTGGCCTTCAAGGACTTATCGCAGGCTCAGCTGCAGCACTACATGAAAGAAAGTGCTCAGATTCTCTCGGAAAAAATCGCCTATAAGACGTCGGAGTTCAGCCGCGGCTCCCCGAGCAGCAAGCCCAAAGTTTTCACGTGTGAAGTTTGTGGAAAGGCAAGTAGCACCGTAGCCCGCCTCCCCTCCCCAGCCTCCTGTCCCCGTCCCTCTGTCCGCCGGCTGTCTGTCGCTTGCTTGCTTGATTTTTAAACGACGGCTCCCCCTCGGCACTCTCGCCTTCTAATCGCAATTTTATTTTATTTTATTGTCTGCTTTCTCTTTCAAGGTATTTAACGCACATTATAACTTAACGCGCCATATGCCGGTACACACGGGAGCCAGACCCTTTGTTTGCAAAGTTTGCGGGAAGGGCTTCAGACAGGCGAGCACGCTCTGCCGGCACAAGATCATCCACACCCAGGTGAGCCCATCCTCTGTCCCTTCCTCTCTGCTCAAGACACCCCGCTCCCGTTTTTCGCGGAGCTCGGCGTCTGTCCGGCCGCTCCGAACCAGCGGCGTGGGGGGCGGACGATCCGCAGCCGCGGGGAGATTTCGTTTGGCCCAAGCGCGGTAGGTACGCCGGGAGCCCCGCACCGGCATCTGCGAGCCGCCAGTTAAACACACACAACTCCACAAATCAGCTCATAAATCCCGCTAAACGGAACACAGACCCCGCAAGACAGGCAACAAGCCGTGACTTGCTGTTTGTTTCCCTCCAGGAAAAGCCACACAAGTGCAACCAGTGCGGCAAAGCTTTTAACCGAAGCTCGACCCTGAACACGCACACGCGAATACACGCCGGCTATAAACCATTTGTCTGTGAATTTTGTGGCAAAGGATTTCACCAGAAAGGTACCGGTCTCCAGCTGCTCTCTCTTCCCTGCCCTCCCCAAGCCAGGTCAAGTGTCGGGACGATTTGGAACAGGGAGGGTGATGGGGAGTTAATTTTGTGTTCAAGTTTTATTATTTGATATTTAGGTTAATTTTAAGTTTGGCTAGCCCCAACACATGTTCTGCCCCACGGAGCGGGGCAGAGGTCTCTGTCCGGGGGAAGGGTGGAAGCAGTCGTCCCGCTAGAAGCGCTTGTTCTCCCTCACTGCCACATGCAGCTACCGGCTCGGTTCGGCAAACGAATTCGCCTCTTATTTCCCCCTCCAAATACAAGAATTGAGCTACTTTTTCTTCCCGCGTTGCTGTGAAGTCTAAACCCAGGAGTTTAATTTCTGCAGCTGTAGGGATTTTGGCTTATTCGATCCTTTCCTTGTCGTCTGTTAAGTGTAACAGCCGTGGGGAGGATGGAGAGAAGGCGGGAGGTTTGCGATCTTTTTATCCTAAAGCAGAACTCTGGTGATAGGACAGAGTTTGGGGTTTTTTTTTATATTTTTTCTCGTCTTTTCAGTGTCCGTCTTTCACATCCAGGTCCATTTGCCTTTCTTGTCTCATTCCCAGGCAATTACAAAAACCACAAGCTGACTCACAGCGGGGAGAAGCAGTTCAAGTGCAATATCTGCAACAAGGCTTTTCACCAGGTGTACAATCTGACCTTCCACATGCACACCCACAACGACAAGAAGCCCTTCACCTGCCCCACCTGCGGCAAAGGCTTCTGCAGGAACTTTGACCTCAAGAAGCACGTCCGTAAGCTGCATGACAGCGCTCTGGGACTGCCCCGGCCCCCCGCCGAACTGGGGGGGCCCGACCCGCCGCCCCCGCCCGGGGCGCTGCTGCAGGGCCCGCCGCCGCTCCAGCCGTGAGGGGCGGTCGCCGGCCTCGCTGGTGCGAACCCCACCGCCTCTTTGCATGCACCTGTTAAGTGGTTTTGTGTATTATGCTCTATATCACCACTAACGTTAATGGGACTGGTTGTTTCCTATTTTTTTAATTATTATTATTTTTCCTTTGTTCTTTACAGACTATTTTTTTTGTTGTCGTTGCATCTCAGGTGGAGATGTGGTTTAAAAAAAAAACAAAAAACCAAAAAACCAACCAAACAAAGAAAAAAAATCGAAAGAAACCCCAAAAACAAAAAACAAAGAGCGCCAAGCCAATTTCTGCTGTATTTATTTGAGAATCTGTATTACCCGAGCCGGGAATGCTGCACCACTTTAATTATTTCGATGTATATATATTCCCCTTGTGTTGATCCTGCCCTGCCTCCGCTGTCCGCTGGTTATCCCCCCCTTCTTGGTTTCCTCCTCTCCCGCTCCCCCTGAATATCGTATCTATATGGACACAAATGTTCTCTATGTACGGATTTGAATTTCACATTGATTCTTGCACGTGGAGAAAAAAAAATTCGTTGACCTGATGGAAATAAACCTTTGCCAAGGAGTATCTGAGGCCGCGGGGGCTGCGGCGCGGACGGGCTGGCGGGGAGAGCGGCGTCGGCGCTATCGCGCGGCAGAGCTCTCCTCGCCCTTGCCAAAACACTGAAACAACCGCTAAAGACTTTAATTAAGAGGGGTAATTAGTTCGAATTGATCAAAGCAGGGTTGTTATGTTATTAGCTGCTCAGCAGACTCTGCCAAGCCGAGCCTTGAAAGCGAAGCCCTCCCGTTCGGTGGGCGCCTGAGGAGCGGCGGGGAGGGTTTCTGGGTAACCGAAGGTAACCGAACCAGGCACGGGCGGTGGGTGCTACCCCCCGGGAAGGGCAGGTAGGCCCGCTCACCTCCCCCTGCTCTCTCAAGGCTGTGCCCACAGCCCCCCTTCAGGCTCGGGGGATCTTCTCGGACAGAGGACCTGGCCGTGCTTCACTCCGTGCTGGGTCCGAGGGCGGCCTTGCGGGGCGGTCCGCGGAGAAGCGGAGGGTGTCCCACGGGCGCTGGGGCACCACGGCCCACCCGGGGAGAGCGTCTGCGGGTCTGCTCCAGAGTCAGCCCTGCAAGAACGGGTGATGTGACATCCCAGGTCTCGCCCAGGTCTTGTACACCTGGAACCCTCGCAGGGTTTTGGCTTTTGGCGAGGAGCGAGGCGTCGCGGTTACAATCGTGGCTAACGCGTTGCATCCAGGAGAGGGGTATCGCCTTGCAGGCGGCCCCCCGCCGCCCCTCCTGGCCGCCCGCCGGGGGTGCCCGCAACCAGCAGGTGCGGTCCTCGTGTTGGGGCCGGCGGCTCCGGTCACCGCCGTGCGCCTCTGGAAGCGGCTGAGAGAGGAAGCGCATCCCGCTCCTTTCGCACGTGTCAGATTACCGCGGTAATCTCCCGAGCAGGCGGCTCTGCGTGTAAAAAGCAAAGCAACAGGTCAGATCCTCAGCTCGGGCAGACCCTGCGGCAGCTCGGCAGGGCTCAGCCCCTCGGGGCGCCGCTTTTCTGCAGCTCCAGGGGAAAAGTGGCCGATGATTTGGACGGAGGGTCCTCCGTGCACCCGCTGACCTGCGCTGGCTGTGCCGCGGCATGGGGCCTCCCTCTGCGCCTCTCCCCTTCGGAGACCCTGGGGAAACCGGGAGCCGCTCCCTACTTTTCCCAGGGGATTGCGGCAGCAGGGGCACGAAAGAAGGGGAGGTGAGACACCCTTCAAGTGGCCCTGGGTAAACTAGAAATCCGGATGAAGCGGGGCAAGGGAGAAGAGGCTCCTGTAGAGCTGCGGCAACAGAGCAGGTGTCCTTTGAGGATCCTGTCCTATGGACACTTCTCTTCAGCTCTGCTCGGATCCTGGGACTAAAAGAGAGTTATTCTGACTTCCACACAGATAAATTTCTCCCAAATCAGGTGGCTGCAATGTGTTGCTAGTTAAAAGGAAAACTTTTCCAACATGTAATGAAAGGTAAGGAGTCCAAAAGATCCCACTGATTTGATGCAAGTGTGCCATTCCTCTGAGGCTCTGCTTGAAGGAAATATTTCAAAGCAGAAGCCCAGCTTGCTTTCTTTTTTAAGCAGAAGTCCAACTTGCCTTTCTTATTGCTGAGCAAGTGTGATAGTACAAGGTACTGAAGCTATACTTGGCCTTGCTAAATATCTTAATTTTACAAGTATTTTAACCAGTTCAAAACTATTCAAGCGCTGTAGAAATACTGGATAAATCCTAGAAGTATTTTATAGCATAACACAGGGGTGTGAATGTAAATATATAGTAAAAAAAAAATAATCTGACCATTTTGTGATGAACACATAACATCAGCTTCAAATCAAACACATGCATGAGGCCTGAAGATACTACTGAAGATTATGTGCCCTTGGTTACCCAGATGTCTGTGCCCAATTTTGTTTCTTCAGATTGTTTTCTAAGTGCTGGGAGAAATGAAGGCTCAGTCCTCCCCATGCAGCAGCTGTAATTCCTGTCCTTTTTATGGGTAGAGGAGAGAGAATTTACAGTGTTGATTGAGAGACCATTTACACATTTATAAACAATAACTGAGGTTTTTTTGTCTTTTCTCCTGTAAAAAATCTGCAGTCGCTGCATAATGTGGGTTCTCTTATGCCTTCCTGATGAAGAACAATATTTTGCTAAAGAACACACATGCAGGGGTGACCATGTTTTGATATGGAGTGGAAATGAGGGGCTCTAGCTTTATTCCAAGGTTAAGCAGAGAAAGCCAGTGATGAGCATAGATAAGTATTTCTCTTCCTAGATATCTCAGAGTAAACACTACAGACATGGGACTTCACAGGGAGATGAGGATAGCTCATTTATTTTCCTATATAAAACCATGTTTGTGTCAAAGACTGGTATTAATTCATGTCTTGGAAGGCCTGCACAGAATTACCTTTCATTTCCTCTCTTGTAAGATTAATCTCAGGTCAAGTGAATTTCTAGTTAATGGTCAGAGGCATTTCAAAGCTGGTGAAATCAACATGAGAGACAAAAGCTATAATTATACGTATATTCAAAGTGTAGAACTATTAACCATCCTCCTTACTACAGACAAGATTTAAATTTTTTTTAAAATGTGAATAGTTTTGATAGGAGAAATGGAGCCATCTGTACCTAAAGAAAGGTTACATGTTCTCATTTCTCTGTGCCAATCAGCATCACTGCCATAAAATCAGTGTTCTGTGTGACAACTGGTCAGTCTCATCCCACCAGTCCCTCATGGATGCTGAGTGGAGAAGAGCCTTGGTGTGTCTGGACCTGCTAAAACCCGGAGCTGCAGAGCTGAGCATTAGCATCCTGATAACAGTGCAGCCCACCTCCCAACAATCACAGCTTCACTTCAGTGCTGCATGAAGGGCAGGAAAGTCTGGTGCCTATGGGACCCTGGAGCAGTGAGCTCTTGTAAAGGAGGAGCTGGTGCCCTCTACCCTCATCCCCACACAGGATTTCTCAGATGGGACTCACCCTCTTCTGTGCTTGTCAGACACTACAGTTTTGTTAACATGTGCCAATACTGAAAGTGTCATGTATCTGAAAGAGCTACCAGAATTAGCAAAGCTGTTGTATATTGCTGTAGAAATAAAATACAGCACAACAGGATCTTCTCGTAGCATCAAAATTCCTTCTGAAGCTGAAATGGTATTGACTTTCTTTTGCTAGTGTTTTATTTATAATCAGACACTTCCTAACAACAGAAAAAAAATCCTTCCCCCCCAAAAGAAAGGAAAGAAAAGGACAAAGATATTAGTAATAATGTTTGTGGGTTTTTGTTGTTGAGGGTGGAGGTTAGGAGGGTGTGACTGTGTGTTTTTGGGTTTTTTTTAAAAAAATGTATGCCAAAATGTAAAGTAAATCTGCAGCTTTTTAATAGCTGCCAAAATCATTCATGGGAATGTATAACTTCATGGGAAGTTATAGAGAAATCCAGCATATCTCAAAATACCCAAAATGAATGACAGTATTTAGTCAAGGAATTATTAAAATTTTTATTATTTTTAATCACTTTTTACTCCAGTCTTTACAAATACAGTGGTAAAAATAGATAGATTAAACAAAATTCAAGAAATTCATCCAGAGCCATGTCAAATGTTGGTCACAGCTTAGTACCAGAATAGTTTATTTGGACAGTACTTGACAGCTGGCAATTAGAAAACACTAACTCTGTCATACATAGAATGGGACAGTCACCATTTGTTCTTTGGAGCTTGGTAAAGGAAAAAGGGACCTAATTTGCTCCTGGGGTTTTGACATGCTAATACCAAATAGTTATAAGTCTTTAATTATGTAAATCTCTCCACCCACTCTCTGTTTAGCTACTGGTTTGCACAGGTACCATCCGTATGGAGGGAGAATTGTGTTGTACCCTGCTGGGAATTGTTGTAGTAACTATTTAGTAGTAACTCCCATATCTTCCACAAAAATAGTGATAGCTCCAGCTCCACTCCATGCTGGGTTCCCCTTCTCTTCCTGGCCCAAGGCTACAGGCTGGATGACTTTTGGATGATCACTCAGGGGCTGCACAGTACACTGTGACCCTCTGCAAAAGATGGCTCTCTGGAGTCACCCTTAGTCTTGTGAGTTTGCAGAAAGTCCTTTTGCTTCAGTAATTGCAATTCTTGCAACAATACAAAACTTCTCTTAAAACTTTTTGTTGTATTATGAAGTACAAGCTGTGTCTATCTTTTGTTCTCCTTTGAAGCTTCCATGGAAGTTATTTAATGGCTCCACTGTTCAGTCACTCTGTTGTAGTCAAATCCTTGTCTATTTGATTGGGCATGGTATTAAATCCAATAACCATGCCCATGGAAATACAAAAAACTCCTCCCTTTTTGTATTTGGGATGGCTAATATTTCACCACCATTATTATGTGAATTCTAAAAAAATCTTCTTCAGTTACCAATGAATTAAAAGACATAGAGAAGTTGCTTTTCTGATTTTTTTTTCATAATTGTATGAGAAATTAATACATAGTAAGTTTTATTTTGTGTGGAAAATGGAAGAGCGATACTTCGCAAATGTAAGCCTGAACAACTTATCTGCAACAGTACAGGTAAGTTTTTATTTTCAGAGGTGGGACTATAAGATTTAGTTGCAGACTGACACAACATGAAAGAGAAACTTAGATTCACAGTACTTTAGCTTATAGGGATTAAATTTAACAGACAACACAAAAAGAAGCCACCTCAAAATATTTCTAAACTACCTGTTAACCTCTTGATACTACCATGAAACATCTGAAAAGTGCATACCTCCACTTAAAAAACCCCGCCTAATTCAGATTTTATAAAAATAACCTTGAACAAGAACTTTCTTTTTAAACAAAAATAATGAAAAACTCTTGGACAATAAATAAGTTCATGTGATTTTTTTTTTCTGAGCAAGCAAGAATTTGTAAAGCATTGTCTACTGAAGAAGTTAAATAAAATCTGAACCGCAATATATTTGGTAAATATTTAGCTTTATATAAGGAACACCTCAATAAATTGTGCTTTTTTCCTGTGTTCACCAGAATATAAGAAAGAAATGGAAATCTTATTTTTTAACCTAGTATATTTTAAAAGGAACAATATATTTCCTCTTAAAATGAGGAATGCAGGAATCACATAACTTTGTTCTTTTTTTTTGTCAGCAAATACATTAATCTGCATATCATAAACAAGAGTATGTTTTTTAAAACCACTTTTGGCTGCTTTAACTGAATACTTAAAGCTGAGGGCCAACGGTTGTTTATGTTCAGAAATGCTACTGCATTGCATGAAGCAGTGCCAGGCAGACAGCAAATTTTATTTAGATGATATTTTCAAATTCATGGCATATATTTCAAATTTATCCAGTTTGAAAAGATGCAGTAGCACAGTCTAGAATTTTAGGTTAAAGACCAAAACAAATTCATAATTACTTATGTGGGCAACGTGTAATTATTATGATTTCATATAATTAAGTAATGGACTGTTTTGATCTGCAAGTTCTAAGAAGCAGAGACACCCTTCCCTACAAACAGCGTTTCTTCTGTTTTTGTGGAGTGTGCTGCTTCTCACATACCTTTAGAAATGCAGTGTACAGTTACATTTTCTTTGTGAAAATTGTAAAGCATATAAGGATTGTAACTAGAGCAGAGAGTGAGTTACCCCAAAACAAAAGTGCCAGAAGTCAGGCAGCTGAGTCCTCATAAATGCAAAATTCATGCTTTTTGAAAAAGCAATCAGCAATTATTCTAAATCCTGCCTGATGCCGAATGTTACTTCACTGCAGACTGACTTGTGAAAGTTATAGTGTGCAAAGAGCTATTTTAATTTGTGCAAGCAAAGGAGTACAACACAGCCAAGTTATATTTACTAAATCTAACTTACATCTCTTTCTATAGTAATTTTAGAGGATGTTACTTTATAAGATTTTTTTCTGAATAATTTTTTGTAGAAATTTGACACATCACCATTTCTATATTGCTGTAGAAGTTTACAAGTAGATGTTGACAAAGCATTAATATAAAAGCTTGCTCTATTTGGAGGAATTTTCTTCAAACCAGAGATAACCAGCTTAAGGGCAAGGAAGAGACTGCTGGGTTGGGTTCTTGTCTGGGGGGTCATGCTCACATTCAAACATTCTTTTTCATGAACTTTCAGGCACTTCAGGAGCACCTGTCCCATATTATTAAATCAGGGTATCTATCCCTGTTTTCCTTGGACTGCTTCTCTTTGCATGAGTGTCAAAAAGTTGTAAGATCAGGGAGGGAGCTGGACATTGGATGGGGATCCCAAAACTGCAGTGAGTGATTGTTTCTGTGACAGATGTTTAGTATCTAGTTCGCAAGAGAAATATCTTCTTAGAAGTGGCTTAATTGGAATTTTTCTTACTATGCTTAAGTAACTCGTAGGCAAGTATAATCAATTTAATTTCATGTGGGTGTCAAACATCTCAGAAGCCCTCCCCAGTCCCCAGGTTTTTGATATTCCTGATTCTGAGATTTAAGTGTCAGAAAAGGACTGTTGGTTACTCAGAGTGGGGCTGCAATAGTTTTGAAAATCTTGGTTTCACCAATGAATTAAAAGACATAGAGAACGAATGCAGATAATTACACAAATGAAGATAATTTCTGGAATTACGAGATTATTTGCTAAACAGCATTCCTGCTTTCCCAGCCATTTTTTTTTGGTCATGTTCTTTGTACAAGCCCCCTACTTCTTTTACAGGTCTCTTTGGCTTTTTTGTTTTCATTTCCTAAGGAGCATGCAGCACCAACTTGTGAAGTGCCCCACTGTCTTATCCGAGATATAGTTACCCCATATCTCTTTTTATAATCAAGTGGTTGCCTCATGCCATATGGAGTAATAAGGTTATGAATGATTTTGCTTTCCACATTTTTTTTCTTGTTAGCAAAATTCAATTCAGAAAAAAATCTTGCTCAAGTTATGAGTCAAACCAGCCTGTCTACCTTGGACAATGCTTATAACTTTGGTCATCTTAATAGGAAGTAAATGAACATAAATGTCTGTATTTTCTGTACCATCAATGGAGAGACATAGGTGCCTCTAGCAGCATGAAAAAGAGACTCAGTCCCTACTGTGTTAGATACTACCTTTAGTGCAGACAGTCTGCAGTTCTGCAGCCTCCTGAAACTATCTAGTTGCTGAAGCATCATTATCTATTATGTCTTCTGGGTGAACAAGATGAAATCTCAGCATATGATGATAGTGACCACTTTTTGCACAGTAATTTGGTGGTAAGGTTACTTATCCACATAGCCAGAAGCTGTACCCTGCTTTGCATGGCTGACTGACCAACACCTGCATTGTATGAGACCATCCTGGTCCTTTGGCCACGGAGTATGTTAAGTGAAAGCACTCTCCGAGCTTCCTAGTTTGCTTTGCAGCTGACATGAAAACACAGATGTGGCTGGCAGAACAGCCAAAAAGGACCCCTTTCCACACCCTCCTGGGTCAGGCAATCAGAGGGAACAGAGCTGCTGTTCTAGCTGGGTGCTGTGAAGCACACATGCAGTTTTCAAGCAGTGTTGGAAGCAAGGATGAAATCCCAGTTCTGCTGCCTAGTGAGTATGTGGTGTAATCACTGGCAGCTCTGTGTCTTGCATTCCTGGCTGCAGTGTCTCATTTTAGAGAGAGGAAAAATACTGTCATGAAAAATATTGTGTGGCTTTCTTGTTTTCAGCTTTTCCCTTGGGTCTGAGTATAGTCCAACTTGTGCAGATTAAGGACTCCTTCCTGCTGGATGAGCCGAATTCTTACAATTTTTAGATTTCATTGTCAAAGGCCAGTTTTGTTTGCACCTGGTAGATTTTAAGAAACCTTGAGCTCCCATCAATGAAGGCTGGAATGACTTTTTCTGGAGCCCATGGTTGTCTCTGTATTCTACTGTGAAGACTTTTCAGCCTGGCAAAGTGTCTGGGCAGATAGGCTGTACCTGCTGCAGGTAATGTCAAAACAGTTGTTATTTCTAATAGCTGGCACAGCTGAGGGAACAGAAAATTCTGGGTTCTTCAGTGCAGAAAAATTAAGTGCCTTGGAGACTTCTCCCATCTGTTTAAGAAATATCTCAAAGTTAATTTGATTTTATTGAATTGTTAAAACTTTACAACTGTTTGGGATAATCAGGAAACCGGTCTTGGTTTGCTTTCAAAAAGTATCTTTCACAGATACCTGTATCTTTCCACCAAAATATCAGTATTTGAAAATAAAAGCACTGTATATAAATGTATTTACCCAGCGAAGGCCAGCATAAGAAAATATAATTATATAAACTTCCCCATATTTCCCACTCAATGTATGATACTTTGGATTTTATGAATTTGCATGAAAAGGAATGCTTCTTGCTTTATATGTGAAATATTTGTAACAAGTGCAGAGAACCTTCTTCACACTTAGATACCTAACAATTTCTTCAAATATTTGAGAGCCACCCTACCCTTATATCCACCCTGGGAAGCCAAGAGAAGTCTCACAGTGATCTCAAGACTGCTGGGGCTGGATCAGATGTGAAGCAGAGAGTGAGATGAGCTGGTGGTGATGACTGCAAACACGCTCCTGCTTTCTTGTCTCTTTCCTGCACAGAGGAACCTGAATTAAGCGGCAGCCCTTGTGCCAGGGTAAACTCACTGCAAGTCATCTGACACCTCCTCAATGTGGCAGCTGCATTTGTAGGCTGCGTGCTGCCCTCGCAATAAAGAACTGTATTTGGAGACCCTTGATCTCAAGCACTGGGGCTTCTGGCAGGCTGTGGTACTGAAAAGGCAGTGTAAAATTATATTGTGCTGATCTCACTGAGGGTTTCTGGAACTTGGGAGAGGGTTTTTTTTGTGTTGAAGATTGGTGCTTTTTTTTTCCCCCTTGAGATTGGAATTTAAATCTTATTAAATGGAATGAAAAAAAAACCCCAACACTTCTCTCCTTTGATCCCAACTAGACGGATAAAAAAATTTTTGGAAGACAATTATCTTGTGTTTTCAGGAATCTAAAAAAGTAAAAAATGGTTTATGGTATCTCAGTTCGTAACTAATAATTTTACATTTCCAAAGGGCTTTCAAAGTTGTCAGGAGTTGTCTGGATGTGCTCAAGTATGTTATAGTTTTACTCTGTTACTCTTCCTAAAAATCTGCTGACAAACTGTAGTATTCTGTGTTATTGCAAAATGAATTATTCAGAATGAGCAGCAGAAAATCTTCACAATTTAGATACAGATTTTTTCAATCCACTTCTCAAATTGTATATAATACTGAAAACTGCTGTGTAACTTTTAATAAAATAACTTACTTTTATTAAAAGTTCAGACAGAAACTTAATGAAACTTACATTTCGCCACCAACTTCAGTTGAATCAGTGTGAGACACAGGTATTTGAAAGATGTCAATATGGATATGCTGCAGTATTATCCACTTTGATATGTAATTGTTTTGGGAAGATGTTATGTTAAAATCCAAATATAAAGGCTCTGAAGATAGAAAAAGAGAAAGATGAAAGTGTGTCTCAAAAATCTAAATATTCCATTTATATTCTATGATAAAAATCCCAGAATAATTTGAGTTGGACAAGGATCACAAAGTCCAGCTTGTAAATGAATGGCCCACACTGTGGCTGAACCCACAACATTGGCATTATTTGCACTGTGCTGTGACCAACTGAGCTAAAATGGGCATCAACAATTGTGGGTATAATAAGCAAGGACACAGCATTTCCCACCCATAAAATGTTACCATGATATAGTCTACATCAGAATGTGCTGCTGAATAAATATTTATGGCTAATCCTTCATTTTTGGGGTTAGTAGTCTGATCTCTTCAATAGATATCTGGGCAGTGTCATTCCATTGCAGATGTACCAAGCAATCAGCTTCATACTCACAGCAGGATACTGCTGCTAATTGCCACAGTTGTAGCTCAGAATAAGGTAGCAGCTTCTTAGTGAAACAGAAACAAATTAAGATTAAATGAATCAATTGTAAAAAATATCCTGATTCCACAACTGTCTGTTGCTTTTATAGTTCATTAGCTATTAACACTAATAACACCGTAAAGGAATTGCTAATTTTCTTGGGGCATATTGTACATGCTATTATTCAGTAATTGGGAGTGTTTGAAATGTGAGTTGATCCATAGGAATCTAACTCAGGTCATCTTTGAGCTTCCTGTTGAAAGATTCTTCAGTATTCAAATTTTTTTTTGGTGTGCACTGTCAAGACTCAGCCCTCATGTGATCCTTGGGAGTGAGTATAATTTCCTTTTGTTTTCCTAAACCAGGAGATTTTCCTGCTCTTTGACATAGAGAAATATGTGAGAATTCAGTATCTATGAATTGAGAAGCTATTTTGTCATTGGTTCCTTCTGACCTGAACCTTCATCAAACCAGTGAAGGAACCTGTTGTCAAGGAAGACAGATGGAATCCAAAACTGTGGGTTGATTTTTAAATCCCAATCTGACCCCTAATGCTATAATTTTCCATTTGTCCATATTAAAGACAAAAGTGGGTCATAACAAGATATCCTTGAATGATAGACTCTCTTAATTAAGAGGAGCATGCTCCTCATGATGGTGAGCTGGGGGACTAGAACACCTGTTCTAGCTATAAAACTGCAATACAAAACAGACCCCTCCCTGTTTTGAAAGAACAGTCTGTGTCAGGCTTTTGCACTGGAATTACACGGCTCATGTTTAAGACTGTAGCTAAGCAGAAAGAAACTTGGCATGCAAAACTAGACACAGGAGAAAATCTTCATTGTTAAAGTTACTGACAGATTCTGTCATCTCTGTGAAATCCAATTGAACTAAACCTTTGCTTGATGATTTAGATATGAAGGGCAGAGATTTAAGCAATTGTTTTCTGTGGCTAGTAATTGAAAGCAAACAGTGAATTCAGCAGGAGGTTTTTGGGAAAAACCAAGATTACAAACTTGTTTTTATCATAATTTCCCTTTCCATAAGTAGGTAATTTTTACTCCGCACCACCTTTCTCCCTCAAACACACACACAGAGGAAAAAAGTACTTTGTGGATACTCGTTCAAGTCTGTAGCCATACAGTCATTTCAGGATGCTTGGTCTGGAGCTTTGTGCATTCCTGTAACAACCTGTGTCTTACTCACTACCCAACCCAAGCCCTTGGTTCTGTCAGGCACTCTTGCACCTTGGCTTGCATGAAATCCTTCTTCTCAATGAAGCATCAGAATGGAAACTGTTCATAAATAACACTGTCATGGAGCCATAAACCCGCCTTCAGCAACAGGAAAACTCTGTACAGGTTGTGTACAGAACTGTGAATACTGGCTAGCTCCAAAACAGTTGAATAGACCTGGGGGAGCCCTCTTGGGCTCTGAAACTCAGTTGTGAGTCCAGTCACTAGCATGGTTTAACGAGGGCCAGACAAACAATTCCCAAACACAGTTAAGGGTTAGTATTTATCAGAGACCATTCCCACTGGGCAGGTTGGATGAAGCGACTTTATTTTTTAGGAGTAAGAAAATTTAATAATATAAATACAGGAGGTTTTTTTTGTGTTTTTCTTGCCAGTTAAGGTAAGTGGTTGCAAGGGAGTCCAGGGCATGTTTTATTTATTAATATAGAGGCAGCTAGTGTGCACCCTCATGCTTATGCAATTTAGGTGGTGCTTGTATGGAAGGGTTGGATGTATTGCACAACTATAGGAAAAAAATCCTGAGCTGGGTGTATAGAGCATACCCAAGGCTGCAGTCCCTCCCTATTTTTCTGAGTGCTGAAGACTGGGTGGAAATTTAAAGAAGTAGCAAGTAGCTGGGATTTCTTCAACAATATGGTCCACTCAGACACAGGACCATGTTCTTGATGCTATCTGGTGTGACAGCACAGCCCTGAAGCAGCTTCTAGAAGATCATTATATTTATTTTTCAGTGTCTTCACACAGTATTTAGTATTACTAATTCCATAAAAAGTGATGGGCCTGACTTAACATACTGTACTGGGTCATTGCTTACAGCAAGGAAATACAACTTAGAAATATTCAAACTAAACAAGTATTACAGGCAAGACTTCAAAATACATTATTTTTTGGGGGTATTTTGTCTAACAGATACATAAAATAATTTCAAAGCAGTTTTTTTCTGGTGCCATGTCTTAATTATTTTTTTTCCTAACAGAAACTGTTCACAGTCTAATTGTCCAGACTCCTCTTAAAGTCACTGAAGAGAAATAAATATTTCCAGAGCATGATCCTTCTCCTCCAAAACTGAATTCATGAACTTTGCTTTAGATATGCTTTTTTTTTTTTTTTT
>VZDJ01004378.1:4350166-4411222 GCA_008694505.1 Cyanoderma ruficeps
TGTGTGTGTGTGTGTTACATGCCTATAGTTGAAAGAACCCAGTTGTTAAACCGGATGAATAAGACTTTCCTGTGCCTTTGTGGTAGGCACATGGTCACATGCACCAGTTACCCAATTCCACTCACATACTATGCATTCTTCAGAAAATAGACAACACTCAGAAATGTTATGAGTAATTATTCTTGCTAATAACAGCAATACCCTCTGATTTAATTTTTTTTCTTCCAGCAGTGACAGGTCCTTTACCATCAGGTGTTTTAGCAAACACATCAGCCTTTATGTGCTCTGTATGGAAAACCAGACATTTCCTTTGGTAGAATTTTCTTTCTGTGCCTTGTTTTGTATACCCTCTTAAACAAACTTTTCAAAATATAATAATCTCATGGCATGAGCTAAACTTTATCTACCTTATTTCTCAACAGATGCATCTTATTTTCATTTCAACATGTATTTTAAATGGGTTTTTTTTCCTAGATCTGTTTAGATATTTGCATATGCTTTACCACAATTAAAGAACTAGCAGTTCCTAGTGCTTCTGACCTGTTTTTCTGTTTGTCTGTGCAGGGTGCAAATTTAAAACCTTTTGCTGTGTATCACTTTGTACATAGCTTCCCTAATGATATGTTTCTTTCCTGCATGATGTAACCCACATCTGATAAAACTCCTTTGCCTTTGCTACTTGGTTCTGCTTCTACATTAAAATGTCTGGTGTCATACTGCTGCATTTTGTGTGTGTGTAATTTTTTGCAAGTACTACCTTTCTGTTTATACTATCTATAGTTGAATACTTCTGTATTCAACTGGTGCTAGTGAGTATTTTTCTCTGCTTTTCTGAATAGCTTGTTATGGCTTTCCAATGATTATTTTTTCTAATACGAAGTTGTCCTATGATAGTGATTTCTTTTGTATTTCTTTTGAGTGTCATCCTCCTGTGATCTTTATCATCACCATGTCACATTTATCAGTGAAATAGCTATCCTGTTATAGTAGGTATAACTGGGTTACTTACTCACTAGCTGCCTCTGTGGGTTCCTGTTTTTCTCACACAACACACCTCTTTGTATGAAGGGCCCTTTTCTTGACAAAACAATAAGACTCAAATGTCATAAACAACCTATCTGATTTTTTCCCCTTTCTGCTTCAGTGAGCATGCCACTTGAAGCCCTTGCTCTGCCAATATCTTTGTCTTTTTGCCCAACACTCTTCAGAAATGAGCAGCTTCCTGGATTGCAGACCACTTAATTGCTTCAGATCCTGCACAGATTAACATCATTAACTCTTTCCATTTCACGTCTCTTCAGCTTCTGTTTTCTCAAGTCCTTAAAGAACACATTTCTGGCACTAGTATGTGCAAGAACCATGGTCAGTTAAATTTTTTTTTTCTACTGATACTGTGACATCTTGATGAGATCAGTTAGAGCAATGGAGAGTTGTAGACGGATACTCTGAAAGCCTGTGAATCATCAGCAATTTGAATATTGTAGAACTGTAGATTCATTGACGTTGGAAAGACCTGTAAAATCACAGAGTCCAATAGTTAAAAATATGTTCACTTGGACCTTGGTTCATGCCTTGGTTCATACTTCAGGGCCTAAACTCCTACTGGAGCCCAAAGTCTCAGTTTATCCCTATTGACCACATGTTGGGGATCTTCTACACTTGTCTTGGAGAGGGTGATCTAGCTTCCCATCTGGGAAAGGTAAAATACAGGGGTATCCTGGTCATTACTGAGATTTTCCACTATAGTTAATAGGGATGCAAAGTGGCCCAGGCCATGTCTCTAAACTTAGACTGCCATTTGGCACCTAGATTTGAGTGTGGTTATTAAAACAGTATCAGAAATATCCTTTAACAAAAAGTGAGCAAGGCAGTGTCTTACAGCCAGAATAATACAGAATCTAACCACTGACAGTAATTTCCTAGTAATGTCATAACCACAATTAAACACAAAGTACGTGTGACCAAAAAAAGAGGCTATGGAGTTTTATGCATAGGATACTTGCAGAATTGTTTGGCATTGGCATGCAACTTTTCTCTTTGCTCCGTGACTCCATTTCTAATTTAAAATAATTTTTAGTAATAAAAATGACATGATGTAGAACTTGTGTGGAACAGAAGTAAATGATTGCTAAGAAACGAGAGCTAAATCATGGGTATGTTGTCAGGACAGTACTCAGGCAAATGTCATTGTTTGAATATGGGAGGCAAAAGAGTAATTTTGGGTTTGGTTTTTTTCTTGTGATGTTAATAACTTCTGCTTTAAATGTGAGTTAAGACTAACATGACCAACAATGGTTGTTCCCTAATAAACAGGGAAAATTAAGGGTTTAAGTGAGATACATTAGCCTTTGGAAAATGAGTTTGGTTGTCAGACCTCTGTCCTAGGGGTAGTACATCTGTGAATTAAACCTCACTTAGTTCATCAGAATGGTAGCATTGGAGTGTTGTGCTGGGTCTGATGTGCCCTGTCAGGATCTCTGCTCCCAGAAAAGCTTCTTTGGGCAGGATGCTAGATAGCTAAAGTGGCTTGGAAAGATGCTGTGGTGCCAGGAACTTTCTTCCTCTGTGTGAGGAAAAGAGGAATATTGCTCCCAGTTGCTATTTTTCATCTCCAATAAAGCTCTAGCTAGTAATGATAACTATTTGTATATCTCAGAGCCAGGAGGCTCATGCTCTTTTCACAGGCTCTTAGATTTCCTCACCAATTTTTTTCAGGATCTAACAGAAAATGAAACACCAGAAATGTCATGTAGTAATCGAATACCAGTAATGTACAGGGCAGAAATGACAGAAGAGCATAAAGTAAAATGAAATAGTGAAAGGCTTGAGGTTTTTTAGTTAGTTGCAATGACTGCTGTTATTAGACAGAAATTGTAGAAGATCACTTACTTAAAATAATAACTGAATGTTAATGAATAGTGCTGTCCTTACATGTTTGTAGGACTGAGCTTTCTTCCGTGCTGTTCTTCTAGAATGAAAAGGAGGAAAACCAGACCATGACAGATATTTGTTTTAGTGACTGAGTTCAGTTCCTGGTCCAAGAACCCCAGTTACATGAAATATTCATATCCTCAAAGAGAGGGGTTTGACCTCAAAAGTAGGTCTCAAATGGAGCTAAGATTATGTGGAAATCTTAACATCCAGGACTGGGCAGGTGGCTTACTGTCTCACAGTAGAGAAAGAAATCTTGTGGAAATTAAAGCTGAAAAGACACTTCTGAAGAAGATAGGAAATCATTCCCATTATAGATTTGTGAACTGGCAGTAGATGATCAAGCTGTATTGGATAATCCTTTAAATATTATAGATCAGAAGAGCAATTCAGAGGTCGACTCAGGACTCAGAGAAGTTTGGACCTTGAAAGCAGGAAAAGAGAGCAGGCAGCAGAAGGGAAGGGAGATTTGTAGATGAAAGCAGCCTCTACCTAGGCTTTTACATAGAAGTACTCTCTCTTATAAGTTAAGTGAGACCTTTGGATATGTAGCAGCCTGTTTGTGGCAGTGACAGTAGCTTCAATCATGCTGCATATCTGAACATCTAAGTGACAGTACATGTGTATGCACAGAGAAGCTCCATCACAGGCACTCGGTAAATGGGATGTATCTGGGAAGTGTCAGCTCTGCTTTACACACTAAGCAGTCAATTTGCACCTGAACAATAAACACAGCACAACCTAAGAGCTCTTCTACTGCACATATACACAACG
Source organism: Cyanoderma ruficeps (assembly GCA_008694505.1). NCBI lineage: Eukaryota > Metazoa > Chordata > Aves > Passeriformes > Timaliidae > Cyanoderma > Cyanoderma ruficeps. The sequence goes on from VZDJ01004378.1 coordinate 4,353,872, forward strand.
TCTGTGCAGAGCACACGTTGCAAAGTCTACTCCTATGAGAGTTAAAAATGCAGCCTCTGGAATTACCTTTATCTAGTACCCTAATTTTGGATGAGAACATGCACAAAGCTGTTCTGTCCCTGCTTCCCAGTTCTCTCCCTAGAGAGAACTGTGCCTCTCATCCTTCCAAACCGCAATGCTGTATCACATTCTCTGTTTTATAGACAGAAATATTACAGATATGATTATATAGAGGGCAGTTTTCCTGAGGCAGAAGAAAACTCTGGAGAAATGCTTTGGGAAACAACATTCTTAGTGCCATAAGCAGGAGGCTGATTGACATGCTCTTTATGCTAATTGTTATCAGAAAGTTCTCAGTTCTCTGATGATTTTTGGTGCAAGAATTTTAATATTCTTAACCAATGAGCCCCACTGGACCCTTCCCTCAGACCATGCCTTAACTCCCCACCCACACCAGGGTGTATAAGTACCCCTGTCTGCCCCTGGACTCCGCCTTCGGCCTCGTGCCTTTTGCTACTTGTTGCTGCCTTGATCCTTGATACTTGTTTGCTCCAATACAGTGGACGCCTTATTGTTTGTTATTTTTGTATTATTAAAATTACTTTTCAAACAACTTGATCAAAGTTGTCTTTCTCCATTCAAGTCGTTGTCAGGCTGAGTCCCAAGGAAACTCAAAGGGAACTGATAGTCTGGGCCAGACCCTGGGAAGTTTCGTGATTATATGTGGCTAACATTCTTGTTTGCAGTTGTAGAACCTGAAAGGATGGTTCTGAACCTCATTCATGCCATTGTACACCTGGGAGGTTTAGTCATGAACCACGTCATCCACCCTTCCCCATGCAGGTGTTGCACAGACACAGGACTCAGCCATGCCTTACCCAGCTTACTGTTGCAAGAGGAGATGAGAAACAAGAAAGGGATGTTTACTGTAATCTAATGTCTTCCATCTATTATTATCTGGTACATTATACGTGATTCCGACCATTGTCTAAAAATTGTGAAATCCCCAAGAACTGGACAACTATTGAAACTACAGTTTTGTTTTTTACACTCCTAGTGCCTAAACAGAACAACAAAGCAGACTTTAAAAGTAATTTTTAAAGTATTTAAGGCTATTGGAGAATCACTAGCCAGTGATTACTAATAATGGGCAACAAATAATTTAGAGGAAGAATTAAAGTTGGTACTTAGCCCTTAAAAAATTGCTTGCTATTTTGCTATGATCTATATGGGTGCCTTTCTTTTTTAAAACAAGCAAATGCATATGGAGTTTCCAGGATTGGGCCAGAAAACAAATTTATCCCAAAATGCATTATTCATCCACATTCAGGAGCTGGCTCATAACAATATGATAACATAACCTTTTCTTCACTTAAAGAAGATACTCTCTAAGCACTGGGGAAAAAAATGGGTTGTTTGAAGGACTGTCATCATCAAATAGAAAAGTCAAAGCCACTCTAAGAAATTCACTATAATTTTTATAAACAAGTCCAGATTTTAAGAAAAGAAATGTGCTCAGAAAAAAAGCATAAAATGTTTTTTCCCCACATTATCTCTTCAGAATTCAAAATCTCATTAGAGAATTATTTTGAGCTAAGGTTAAAAAAAAATTTGGTGCCATCAAGTGGAAATATTCTGTATTGCTGAGAAGAGCTGGCAAAGTGGCAGCACATGGATTTCATTAGATATACATACCAGCACTTTCAACTATTGCAATGGAAATGTTTTCCCCACCATATGCATTATATCCTGGTAGAAAACTGCCCAGAAATCCCATCTGTCTACATGTTTTGAGAGCTAGCATCCTTCTCTCTTACACATGGGAAAAATTTCTTGTTTTTTGACAAATCCTATTTATGGCTGTCACTAAAGACTGTTCATAATTACCTTGCTAGTGATGTAGCAGTGTGCTGCTGGCAAGAATTTTGCCTATTGCCAAATCTCCATTCCAGAGCACAGTGGTCCCTTTGAGGCAGCTCTTCACCAGAGCCAGCCAGCAGCCAATGCTATGTGTTGAATTTGTTCCAATGTGCAGGGATTAAAAGTCACATTCCTTTGTATTTCTAAATTTCTCCAGATTTTTTTTTTTAAGGCAGGATAACCTGGCAGAGTTGAAACCCACCCTGACAAGTTCTTCTGCAGTGGTCCTTTGTGTTTTACCACTTTTCTTGGAGTACCCTGCTTTCACACTGGAATTGGCAGAGCATAACATCCCTTGGAGATGGGTAATACTTGACTGCCTCAGCTGCTTGTTCACTGAAAGTCAATTAAATTCCTTGGCTTTATGTTAGGGAGGAATTGCATGCAATAAGCTTCAGGTGAACATAGTTAGGGGTTCCCGAGGCCTGTCACTTAAATAGTACATTTCCTACCCTTTGGAGACTCCTTTTTCAATATTAAGACATCTGGATTAACCTGAATAACTCAGATTTGGTGGGTTTTTTCCTGAGTTTTTCCATAGCTATCCCAATTTTTTTTAAAATCCAGACATTTAGATTTTTATTACTCTAAAAACTTTTGTTTATAAAATGAAGTAATTTTATTTTGGAATTGTATTAATAATTCAAAATAAACAAAATTTTAATTTTTTCTGAAGTGAGATTATTTCAAACTGAATTAGCAAAATCTTTGAACTATTTTGTTGAGAAACACTGGAAAACAATATTGGAAAACCCTTCACTTCTATAATTTCTTTCTGTCCCTTCTATTTCTGAACAGTTATTACATCAAAATGTGTTTTTTCTGTTATATTCAGGAAGACCACTCTTGTCAGTTATCACATATAAAGTATAATGTATTATGATGAACCCTTTCCAACCTAAATGATTCTTTGGTTCTGTTATTAACTGCCATGATTTCCTTCAGGAAAGCAAAATTGGTGCATTGTGTCACTTTAATCAAATTCAGAAGATGGACTCTCTGTATGCACACATTGTACATATATATACATATGCATGTATTTATAAAAAAATACCCTCCAGAGTTTCTCAAGTCTAGCAAAATACTCTCCTAAAGCATTATAATATTCAGATGTAGACCAAAATACATATTGTACTGTTTTGGAAAACAAACTCTAGTGTGTCATGCCATGTTTTCATTCCATCAGGTACATAGTGAAAGGGTCCCATTGATGCTTGTCATCACATGTCACTGATGCTTTGTCACCACAAGGTTCTGGCTCCTGCTTTTTTTATTTTCTTCCATGATCATTATGGAGAAATGAACAAATTCTCCATGATTATGATGTAAATGAATAAAGCACTCTGCATGAGGCTTGGAAACCAGAGCAGAGTTCTAGATCACCAGATGCCAAGCAAGATCCTGTCATGCTCCTGTGCCACTTCCCACCTGTTGCTGTGTCTCCTTGCACAGGGCTCTGGGGAGAGGGAAGCTCTGGAGCTCTATTGCAGTAGTGTATCAGAAAAAGAAACTCCTTAAACAAAGGTTATTTTCAGAGGGGCTGTTTCTATACATTTGAAGGGTTCTAGAAGCCCACTACATTCCAAAGTGGTTAAAAGGATGCAGAGATAACTGAGAATCGGGTCCCTTGGATCTCAAGGGAACAGTATGACTGTACTTGAAACACTAATTTACTGAAGCATTTTTTGAGTGTTGTATCTGGAGGAGAGACTAACTATAATATGTCTGTAGGTATTTCAGGAAAAAGAGCAGATAGGACATGGTTAAATGCTTCAAAGAGCTCATATGAAGTATGTTTAACAGTGCATTTGTTATATATCCTCACCTACAGTGTCTTAGGGATATTGCTGTAAAGAAAGCATGTAGAGGTTTTTTATGCATACAGTAACAAATATGTAAACTGTAAGTCCTCACGTCAGAAGAACAATGCACTCTTGTAAAAAAAGATCGTGAAGTTGTTAATTCTTTGGAAATGTGGTTTGGTTCCTAATATTTGAAAGAGGCAGAGAAAATGGTTCCTGAGAATATTTTTACTTTGTTTTTGCCCATTAACAAGTGGAGTTGCATTCTGCACCTTGATTTTGATTGTTTAGTAGAATCTCTTTTAGCGGCAGAATAATTTTCTTATAAGTCAGTTAATTCATGTTGCTGTTCTCCATCTTGATTTTCCAAAAAGTGAATGCTTTCTTCTATTTTACCAAATAAAGTCACAGACATTAGTAATTGGAATTCTATATCTATGTTAAAACAGTACCCCAATGAATAAAAAAATTGCTGAGGTTACTCAAAGATAAACAATATTTAATTTGTGAACTCAAAGGCACACTTGATTCACTCTCATGTGCTTCTTTTAAATGATAAAATGATAAGCATTTACATTTTCTCATTAAAAAGGTACTGAGAACCAACCTATTTAACTCATGATACGACCTCAAGGGCTGGTGTGCTGGTGTTTGTTTTGGTTTGGATTTTTTCATGTCTTTTTTAAAAATTTCATTGTTGTTGTTTTTGTTTTCTGTTTTGTTTTGTTCTTTCTATTCAGGAATTGAAATCAAGGTAATGGTTTAATGGTAGACTTTTATTGTTATGGACCTATTTGTCATCTTATGATATGGGATGTACAAAGACAAGACACAAAGATTTGGTTTCATAAACACAATATAAAGCTTTTAATCCTTTCATTCTTATTAAACACCTTAAGTGGCACAGTGGGTTTCAGTACATTTTTTATCCTTCAAATGAGTCCACTGGATGTAGTTTAAATGTTTTCCCAAAGAAGATGAAGACACTGAGTATGGGTATGTACACATGCATGTGGTTATATGTGCATAGAAATGTGTTCACATATAGTCATGTGGTGGGTCTGTCATTCTCTCTATAATGGTTTTGACCAAAACAGATTCAAGATCTAAATATTGAAAATTACACAGAAAGATAATGTACCTCAGTTAATGGTGTGTTTTATGATGTATTTTTGTCATATAAAGGTAATTTTTAAAGGGTAGCACAAAAGAAGTAGTTTTTGTCTCAGGGTCCTATGCAGATTCCTGGGCAAGTAGGGAAAAGTCACAGAGTAAAACAGGTGGATTAACATGATAGGAAAACCTTCAAGGCATTACTTTTTTTAGTCTAATTCCTGTTCATGGCCTTCATATTCCTTCTGTGGAAAGCTGTTTTTCATCACCACTGCACTCTTCCAGATGGTGGAGTGAAAGGAATCTGTATAGATACATTGACAGGAAGGCCAGGCAAGCTTTGTCACACTAACATGACTATTCAGGTTCTCACCCTAATGTATATTAGTTTACAGTTAACAACGGTGTCAGAACACTTACTGTAACACCCAGAAAGTTACCTAAAAGTGATTTAAAAGCCAGCTGGCCCTTGGATATACTGCCATTCTGATTACATGCAGGAATACATTGAGAATCTATTTTGGATATCTGGTTGTTCTTGGGTCAAATTTCTCTTACATCCTGTGTTTCAGGACCTGTTCCAACATGTAGTTCTCAATGGATGTCAAAATCAACCATACTGACTGACACAATACTCTAACATGCTTTTTTTTTTTTTTTTAAATTAGCAATTGTGGCTTGAGCAGACATTTCCTTTTACTTTCCCCATCCCCATACCACTTCACTCTTGTGCCTGCACACACCTTCTGTTGTTTAAGTCTCCTGACTTGTACTGACGAATGAGAAGTATTCTTATTAAAGAAATAGTTATTTTTTTTTTAGACAGCTCAGTTCTGGTTTATTTCATGGTTTGGAGATAATTTTGCTGGGTCTAGAACCTGTCACTATACACATTACATATTTTGTACTATTTTCATGGTTTTTCCAAATGATTTTTATATCTCTCATTCTAAAAGTCCATAAAGAATCAAAAACTCTAACAAAAAAACATTAGTGAAGAAGTCTTGAACATCTGGTCTGGCACTGGTCTGAATGTGAATTGTGGGCTGGACCATAATTTTGTGCCATTTTTATCAGCTTTAAAATGTGAACAATCCACATTCTCCTACAGCCAAATTGATAAAGACACTAATGGTACAAAAATGGAAAAAAAAAAAAAGAGTTTTTTTGTGATTTTTTTTCTCAGAAGAAGTTCAGCTCTTTCTGACAAAGCTCACTTGCAGGAGCTAAGGCAGTGACAGCCATTATTTGCTGAAGGAGCCTAAGAAGCAGGGCTGCACTTTTAACACAGCTACGGCATAATTGCTTTAACAGACTCTTTAGGCACTAACCCCTGAATCTTTCAAAACAAAGCCCCAGTCCTGATTTTATTCATTCCATGGATCCATAATTAATGGCAGATTTTTACTGACTTGAATGCCCTACTGGTGTGAGCATCGGTAAGTCTAATTAATAGATTCAATGAAGATTTTTATGAAAGTAAAAGTCAGGTTATTTTAGCTGAGCTGCTGTGGCTTCCTGTGGTGAACCTGGTACTCATCTTCTAATCACCTAATTCACTAATTTTCTGACTAACCTGACATCACAGGCTGTAATTTTCTGGGTTTGGGTTTATTTACAGAGCCATTTAAAGATATTTACATGCTGCCTTAAGGATTATAAGGATGGCTTTGAAAAGCATCTCAGTTTGATGCAGCAGTCTGAGTATGCACTGTGAATGCAAGAGACAAAGTTTTACAGTGAACAGGAACATAAATGGTGCTACTGTGAATTCTAGTGTTTACGAATGTGAAGATATATCCTACATCTTAGGTGTTACTAAAATTAGAAGGTCTTTCTTTGGGGATGCTGAGAAGGCAATTTTCCCCACTGGGCAATAGGAATGTAAATATACTCTCCACATGATTGTAGAGAGCACAACACTGTGCTGTTCAGTGATGTCTAGTACTCTGCTGTGAGGTCAGTATTCACAGTGGCAGTCAACAGCCACTGCAGGTAGTGGTTTTTGAATAAAAGGTCATGTTTTTCAATAGCCTCATTCTGACCGAAAGCCTGAAAGCTTCAGGGAACTTCTTGATCTCTGCAGTATAAAACCAGAATTAAAGGAGAAACAAGAGTTTAAGAGGTAGATGCACAGTCTGCAGGACTGAAAACAGTCTGAAAACTGACACAGTCTGTCTTCAGGACACCAAATCTTCTGTTCACTTGAGATGTAGGGAGAAACCCTACCCCAGCAGAAGTTGGTGTGAGTTTTTCATCAACTTCAACAGATTCAAGATTTATACTTGATAGTCTAAGAACAAAATCTATGAAGTCAACCTCTCTCTATGTGTTCTGAGAGTTTACTGTTACCATAATGGAAGTCAGCACTTCCCCTACAGTGCTGAGTAAAAAGCATTCCAGCTGAGTAAGAATTAGAACTTATAATTAGGGTTTTTCAGACCCACAATACACACAGACCAAAAGGTATTTATTACAGAAAATAGCTCTAATTCCATATTAGCATGTTTTGTAAAGTCAGAATTCCAGATTTGTTTTATTTCTTTTAAGGCATTCAGTCTTCCCTATCTGGAACACAATACAGTGCAGGTGGGATTCACCTTATCTGTCTTTACATTGTCACAGCATGAGGCCATGCTGGTTACTTAGGCTGCCTTTTTCTCTTTGAAGCATAATGGGAACTTTTGGAGTGCCCAGTATGCTTCAAACAGAAGACAGTTCTCCTGGTCTGTTTTGGATGCAGGAAGAGATTCAAATGGTACTGATAAAATTCGCAATCTCCATTCAGAGGCATGGCAAATCTGTGGTAGAAATCAACTCTCCAAATGGCATCTTGGCAGTATCTCAGTCACACGCTTATTTGTTCTGTCCTTCCTGCTTGCACATATTGTTTTGCTGCTGGGTAAAGCCGGAGTCACCAAGTATATCTCTGTGACTAAAGAAAGATGAGCTTTGGTTTGCTGACTGTTTTGGCCCAGCCTGGAACTTCATTTCCCTAGAAGAACATTCTAAAAGCATCAGTAAACTAAAATGTACAAACCCCAAAAATTTCAAATGACACAAAATACTTTGACCCCAAGCAAAGTGGTGTATATAGAGTTTTAACTAAAAGTGAAGTCTCTTTTATGTAGACAAGAAGGAATCGCTAAAAGTTCTCGCAAACAGAAATATGTTGAAAGTGAAATGCTTTAACTAAACTGAGGTTTTAGCCACTGTTCTATAAAATCCAGTTCTGTGTTTGCAGAGCTGAGCAGAGCTTCAACCCTGCATATATCCAAGCAACATTCTGTAATTAGGAATCAATCTATCCTTCTCAGGTACAGGAGTTGATCCTTTGGTATCCAGATCACGTCAAGGGCCTCACAAAAGACAGCGAGAACTTAAAAAAGAAAAAAATTAACCACCACCACAGTAGTTGGGGCATTTAGGGGTGTCTCGGATATGAGACCCTTCAGTTATAAGGAGTCATTCACAGATAGTCTCTTCCAATGTAAAAACCCGAAGGAGGCTCACCCTGGAAACCCTAGTTTGCTCATGCTTATGCTTTTGACAGGCTTTTAAGTCAGTGTTTCAAATTACACTGCAACTTTGAAAACAGCCCATAACTTTTGAGTAGAGTGCTCTAAGCATTTGGCTCGTGGCCAAAGCAGAACATCAACATAGGAGACGACACAGGGACACGTACGTTATCTCCGTAACTCGTCCTTGGAAAGGCTTGCGGCCTGGCAAAGCTTCCAAACTCCCAAGGAATATTCACAGCTAAAAGCTCTTGGCGAAGGAAGTCCTCTGCTCTCGGGTCACAATTAAGTTCATGCAAGTGCCTCCTCCTAGCATGCCCCGCTGCCGGGATGTTTCCTGCTCAGTTCCCATAAACAGTTCCCCAGCGCATTTCCCTGAAGCGCCGGCCTTGCGGCCGCAGGGCGCCTGGCCGCGCCATTGGCGGGCAGGGAGGTGTATCCCGCGGCCGCCTCGCGGTTGGCTGCGGCGCGGGGCGGCGGCGCCGCCGGACATCGGCTGGAGGAGGGACCGGGGCCGCACGGCCGTGCCTCCCGCTGCTCCGCTGCCCCAGGTAAGGTACGGCGCTGCCCGGCGCTCCGGCTGTCAGAGAGCGCTGCCCGGTGCCCGGTGCCCTCTCGCCGTGGCGCCGCTCGCTCACACCGCTTCTCCCCCTGCTCGCCGCCGCCCCTCTGCCTTTACCTGCCGCCCTCCAGGGATTTTTTTCCCCTCCCGCGCCCTGCTGGCGGGAGGCCGCTCGCTGTACTTGGCAGTGTCTCAGCCCCAGTGATGCTCGGGGTGTTGTGACCCGCTCCAGCACTGGCGAGGAGGGACCGGCGCGGTGCGGCCCTTCGGTCACTCGACGTGCTGGGGAGGCCGGGGAGGGTTCCCAGCGCTGCAGCCTTGGAATGCTGAAGTTAGTTTCACTTTTACAACGGGATATGGATATCTCTGTGGCTGAGCCTGAGCACACACAGAGAGGCATGCGGACGAACTGCTGGCCTGCCAGAGGTCACCCGACTGTTTGTTCCCTGCCCGGACGCCCCCGATCCCAGTGCGGGGCAGGGCACTCCCGCTGGAAGGCGTCGCTTCTCTCCCTGTTCAAGTCCTCTGTGTGAGGGAAATTTGCTTCACTCCAGGCTTGGGTATGGGATGCAGCGTTTTAGTGCAAACTGCTCTCATAGTTGTGTTTTAGTGTGCAGAGATAGTGACATAGTGTGACAAGGCTTCCTGTTTTTTGGGAGGGATCATTATGCTCTTTGAGAACCCTCTTAGCATGCTGAAGAGAAGTGTCACAAAATACCTCCAACTTCAGTACAGTAACCTTTGCTGGTGGAAAAGCATAGGCATGGTAGGAAGACCACACTTGGAGCTGTTGTAGATGACTGTGTTTCCCTTCATGCCGTCCTTCGTGTGCTGGTCCCTCTGTTTCAGCAAGCCTGGTGTTAAACAGGACCTCTGAATTCTTTAGGTGTGTAGAGATTTTACAAGTTTGAGGCATGAGGACAAACAGGATTTTCCAAATTATTCAGATACAGAGATTCATGTATTATCAGTTAAAACTGTGTTGGAAACAAAGTTCACATTTTTGAAGCCTGTCTCTGAGATTCACATCTTTTTAATTGCATAAATATCTGAAGGCCTTAGGCTGCTGGATACTTGATGGTGGACCTGGCAGTGTCCCTGCAGAAATAAGCAGTGGCATGTAGGCTTCACTGGGAGTGAAGAGAACAAGATAGAAAATAAAGAGATTTTCCTCTGCAGTGGGAATCTGTTCTACTGAAGCTTTTCCGTTTTGCAGAAAATTCATATTACAGCAAAAACCTGTTCTTGGTCACACATATGCTGACTGCAACTCAGTAGTTAAGGTCTTGACCTTATCTTCCATTTTTGGCCCATGTAAGAAGTAGTTATGTAAAAATACTTAGTGCTGGGCTTTCTCTTTTAATCAACTGTTTGCCATACAGCCTGTGTTCTTCTTTCTTTCTGTGTGTTTGTTACTTGTGACTGTTCTTGATATAAGTTTTGATGGTCTTTGCATGGTTTATGGTGGCAAATGAATATAATTGGAAAATTTAAGTTTCCAGAATTCTTGTTAAGCCTGGTAGTTACAAACTGGCTGCATAGAACACATTCCTTTACAGTAATCAAAACAATTATTAAAATTGAAAATTTGTCTCTAGGGCTACCTCATCAGACCAAGATGCAACAAAATTCACTGAAGTTGAATTCATGTCTCACAAAAGCAGGGTGTAACTAGAGTATGAAGTATCTGGTTTGTGTTTTACAGCAGATGCTAAAGGAGACCAGAACTTTTGCACAAACAATGTCTGAATCATAGATGTACCTGTATTGTTTTATTACTTTGTCTTTGCTGCCATCAGGCGTTACCATGCTCCGAGCCTTTAGTCACACAAACGGTAGGTGTGTGTTCCACCACACTAAGTGTTGGCACCATCGTAAGTCTGTGCTGGCAATCAGGAGGGAAGATGTCAATGCCTGGGAAAGAAGAGCACCTCTAGCACCAAAGCATGTTAAGGAATTGACAAAGATGGGATACAAAGTCTTGGTGCAGCCGTCAAACCGCAGAGCCATCCACGAAAAGGTAAGGTTCCATTTGAAGAGACACAAGCAAAATCATAGTGCAGTTGTTAACCATAGTACAGGAAAAATAACATTCGAAGGCCATTCATGAGAAAACATATAAACCCCCAGAAACATGTAAATTTTGTTGCTAAATGAGGGCTCGCGTGCTAATGGAAAGGCAAAGCAGTAGTTTGTTCAGTCTTTTAATATAATATTGGCACCATGGTGGGTTTTTAGAGTTGTTTAATAAATTTCATGTCCTGTCATCACTCCCTAGAAATTCTAGGTTCTCTTGAAGTAGAAGTTTGGGAATTCCTTTAACATTGGTGGTTTTGGCTTCTGTTTGTGAGGAGGCAAGAACTCTAAAAAGCCCTGTATTTTTTAATAGAACAGGGAAGATGAATCTGGTGAATTTCACTCTTGCTTCGATCTCGTTCCTCATGTGAAATGCAGAGTGGGGTTTTTTTTGTTCATGCGGTGAGCTTCAAGATGGAGAACTTTTACAGTTTTTGTAGCAGCAGTAATACTTTGCTCTAAGACAACTGAGAAAACAGATGAAAGTTGAAACAAAAGTAGGGAATTAGTGATTACTTGCACAAACCACCTTTTAATTAAGACATGGTGCTTTTTTCATCAAAGCACAGATCATACTATGTAAATACATTTCCTTAGAAATCACTCTTCAGCTTGGATGTGCGCTTTTACAATTTTATAAAATCACATGATATCAGTATTCATATTTTTGAACATTTCATATTTCTCTAAACTTATTTCCAAGTATTTGAAGACCTTACAAAGGACTGTTCATTATTGCAATACCACAGGATACTTAAAATATCCTTTTTGTAGTCTGTAAATTTAAGATGAAGTACTTTACTAACACATAATTATAATTTGGCCTCATCTAATAGGATAATAGCGTGGTAATTCAATTTGATACTTGATACTTCTTTATCAAAGAATTCTGTGAATGTATCACATGCAGTAACTTGTTTCTGCTTGGTAGAATTACTTATTTTTTCGCTGTTCTAGTTGTTAATATGCTGAGATCTGAATAAGAAAAAATACAGAAAAATTTTCCTTGATTTTTCTCTTTCACAGGAGTACATCAAAGCAGGTGCCATTATTCAAGAAGATATTTCTGAGGCTTCTCTGATAATAGGTGTGAAGAGACCACCAGAGGACAAATTAATCCCTAAAAAGAACTATGCCTTCTTCTCTCACACTATTAAAGCTCAAGAGGCAAACATGCCCCTTTTGGATGAGATTTTAAGACAGGTAAATTATGTCATATTGAAGACGTCAGTAAATATGGGGTGGAAACTGAACTTAATGCTTAAGTGTGATCAAAAACTTGCTGCCTAATATGGCTACTTCCAGCACACGTACCTGTAGATGGCTAACGAGGACAGTTTTCAGTATCCTTTCCTGAAATGGAGTATTTCTTGCTCAGAGGGTCTTGTGTTTGCAGTGTTTCTCTCTTCATGTGCATAAGGCAGATAAGTTGTGATCATGGTGTGCTCGAGAGAGGCTCTTTCTCTCTGAGCACGAAGAGTTGTTGGAAGGTTACTAAGCTGGAGTGCATATTTGCCATTGCAGAGGAAGGCAGCCAGTTCACACAGAAATGAGCAGCCTCTTGGCAGAGGATGTGAATGGACCTGCAGCAGCAGGAGCTCCAGCAGCAGCTGGAGTGGCACATTGGGGAGCTCTGTGCAAAGAGGGCATGGGCAGTGCAGAGTCTTTTTCAAACAGGAATTCTGTGCAACTGTTAAGTTTTTATTTTCACACTTAAATCTTGTTATGATATATTTTTATATTAACCATCAGACCCTTATCACGAAGAATGACAAAGGCATGTGAAAAGGTATTCCCTGGGAGAGCTATGTGCCACCGAGTGCATTCACTGAAAATTTTAATACTCAGTTTGCTGTGTATTTTCAGGAAATTCGACTGTTTGACTATGAAAAAATGGTTGATCATAAAGGAATGCGAGTTGTGGCCTTTGGAAAGTGGGCTGGTGTAGCAGGTATAGTGTATAAAGTAAAGGCAGGCTTGCAACAAGTGACTTCCTGTAATACTTCTGGTTGTCTGTGCTTCCTGAAAGTTGAGGCTTGTGATGTGTTGTTAACTGCATTTTAAATTCTTGCTTTTAACAGCCTTTTCCATTCTGGTTTGTGCCTCCTGCTTTCATGAGATGACATGTCAAATGTGGATTCCTGACAAATCTAATATTTTGTGTTGTTGTCTTGAAGTCCTGTTTGTCCATTGAACTATCTGAAGCAGACTAAAGAGATCAGCTGATTAGACTTTTGATAAAAAAAGGCTACTATTAGTCCTGAGAGCTTGAACAAGATCTGTTTGTCACTGTTATGGATTTAATCTGATTTTTGTGTGGCATGGTTCTCATTTCTTTTTACTGAACTTCAACACTGTTTCTTCAGGAGACTCTTTTAGTTCCTTCTTTGGAATCCAGTGATGTGGATACACGTCATAAACGGATATCTGAATATTAAATGGTGCCTAAATGCATAATGGGCCAAGAGCAAGTGTAAGGTCACGGACTGCTAATAAATTTCTCCTTCTCTGGTTTTATGTAGACTTTCTTTAGAAGTAAAGTATTAATATAAAAACATGGGAAAAGGTATCTGGGATGATTTGAGGCTTCAGTCAGTCTCTGCAGTTTCTAACTGTGCATATTTGTGATTAAGACTGATGGTCCAATTTTTTTTTTTTTTAATAACAGGAATGATCAACATCTTACATGGATTGGGTTTACGATTTTTAGCTCTGGGTCATCACACTCCCTTCATGGTAAGAGTATGTGTGTATGTATTTTTCTTTAGCTAAATTAATTTTGGCATCTGCTAATTATCTGTATTTGAATATCGAAAATATCTTGATGGTTCTGTGCCTTTGATTTCAGCACATTGGGATGGCACATAACTACAGGAATAGCAGTCAGGCCGTGCAGGCAGTACGGGATGCCGGGTATGAAATTTCACTGGGACTGATGCCAAAGTCAGTGGGGCCCTTAACATTTGTGTTCACGGGCACTGGTAATGTTTCTAAGGTAAGAATTGTCATCAAGATGAAATGCTGTATAATCAGTAATAGAAATTCTTGGCATTTGATCCCTGTTGGGTTAAATGAGTTGATGGGTTCTTTTTGTTTGCTTGGACTTCACATTTTCCTTTGCCAGTAACAATTTTTAAGTATTGTAAACTAAAATCTTTAATATGAGATCATGCCTGACCAGGCTGACATGCTAACTTCTTATCAGTGCACATGGATTAAATCTTACTGCTACTCTCTCTTTTCCAACCCATGTGGTTTCTATCCCCCTCTCTCCCCACTCTTGACTCTGTGCTCACAAGGTGAATGAATCACTCCATTAAAGTATGGGGAAAAGAATTATTTTTTCCAACACCTGCTGAGTTTTTATGTCTGGTTGTTCTTGACTTGTCTTACAAGTGCTTGACTTCAGGGCTATTTTCTGTGTCATAGGGAAAAGACTTACCCCGGTTTTGGCAACAAAGATCATTTTACATCCAGCTATATAGTGAAATCACTGCCTGCATAAATGTATTCTTTCTAGCCGAAAGGATGGTGTGTGTGAAAATTTTTTGGTTGTGATCACACCTCATCGAGGAAATTATCTTGTAGTTCCTGGCCTTTAGAACAGCCTGGTTGATGAGGAGTAGCTTCAGGGTTCTTTCCTAAAGAGACACTGCTCCCCAGAGTGGCAGCAAAACCCTCTTGTGGCTGAGTTGAGGCTTCCCAGCTCAGCCATTAGAAATAAGAACCAAGCATTGGATGGTGGTTTAGGCATTCTGCAGTAGTGGGGGATGATTCACATAATGCCCAGGCAGCTTAGTTTTGGGTAAGCAGGGGTATGTGTGAAACAATGTGTACATCTCTGGAGATGTTCTCTGGCAGGGCTGTCAAATTGTATGTGGCATTTTATATTTATTTTCAAACACCAAATGAGCAGTGTTACATTACGTTTATGGTCTGCTTATTCTAAATCCAACATCATGATTTCAGGGTGCTCAAGAAATGTTCAGTGCTCTCCCATGTGAATTTGTGGAACCACATGAGTTAAAGGAAGTTTCCAGATCAGGAGGTATGCAGTGACAACAGTGATTAAAAACACTTTTTGTCTAAGTGTAAGACCTAATTTGGTTTTTTTTTTTAACTTCAGACCTCAGGAAAGTCTATGGAACAGTGTTAAGTCGTCACCACCATCTTGTAAGGAAACATGATGGACAATATGATCCAGCAGACTATGATAAACATCCAGAAAATTACGTTTCTCGCTTTCACATTGATGTGAGCATCTTTTCTGTTCTTTTATGAGAGGTTTTCCACAGAGTGTTTGTATTTACTACATTTTGCATATTCAGCATTTGAGAGAGCATTAACTTAAAATACTAGAGCAGGTGCTTTCAGCTTCTTCAAGTACTAGGTGAAAACATCAGGCATCTGTGACTTTCTTTGCAGGTTGCACCCTACACAACTTGTTTAATTAATGGCATATACTGGGAACAAAATACCCCTCGCCTCCTGAGTCGGCAGGACACTCAGAAGCTGCTGGTGCCAGTTAAATCTGCTGTTGGTGCAATGGATGGCTGTCCTGAATTACCACACAGGTAAGACATTCATTTAACTTCTAACAATTTTGCAGCATGATGATTGAATTGTAATGTTAGGCAGTTTCACCACAGTATCTAGTAAATGATTCTGTTTATTTTACATTGTTCCTCTTGCATGCTTTACAGTGCCCTGTTGATTTTGCTCTTGTTCTTTTGTGCTTCGTAGTCTTGTTTTCACAGTTTGGAGTTTTTTAAAACATCACAGTAGAAATGATTAACAGGTATGAGCGGTTTTTCTGCAGAGGTAGCCCTGCCACTGATCTTCATACAGAATCCAATACAAACAAAAGTGTGATATCTGGGAATGTACCTGCTGCAACAGTTTTGGCAGAAGTTTCTATGCCTGAGCAGTTTTAGAGAAAGTTCTTCCTATCCTGTCATTTGGCTGGTACAAATTCAATAACCTCTCCTTAGCACCTCTTATTTTTGCAGCAGATAGTGGGAATGCTTTGCAACCCTGAATAGTTTTAAGGATAGAATGTGAGGTGCAAATGAGGGGTTAGTCTCCTTGCAGTGTGGGTGGGAGCCACCCTTTCTCTAATAGCCCTGTCATGGATTTGAGGAAGACATGAAAATATATCCTGGTGAGGAATCAGGCCTTTGTCTCTTCTCTGCCAGATCTTGACAACTTTCTTTCTCTCATATGACAAAGAGTTGAAGAGTTAACCTTCAGTGGAGCCAGAGGTTGTGTATTAGGCTAATGAATGCTCCACCTGCACCTGCTATCTGTGAACTGGTAGGAAGCAGCCACCACTTTCGGCTTCCCTTTAGGATGGGAAGTTGGTTTCATGCAGGACTGCACAGGCACAGCTTGAGGGAATCAGTAGATGGAAAATGAATGGGAGGTACTGGCAGCAAATGGCATAGAGAGAAAAGATGATAGGTGAATGGATTCTGCCAGTCTTTCTTTGAATGCTGTTGATGTGAATGAAAACCTGATAACCACAATAGGGCCCAATTTCCATTATATTTCTGGATACCATTGTTTGTGTTTTGTTGTGTTTTGTTGTGTTTTGTTGACTTTTAAATTGGTTGAGATGAAGAAGTCCACAAGTCACATAGGTCTTCTCACGTTTCTTCTATTGCCTGTTCACTTATGACCTTTTATACCTGTGTTTCATAGTAAATTGTATGATGCTCTATTCCACTGTCTTTTTATTCTAATTGCTTTAGACTTCTGGCCATATGTGACATTTCAGCAGATACTGGAGGATCTATAGAATTTATGACTGAGTGTACAACAATTGACAACCCATTTTGTATGTATGATGCTGACCAGCATATTACTCATGACAGGTGGGAGAGCCCTTACTTTTTATTGTTTTCCATTGTAACTTGTAGAGTGAAACATTATATTGAAAAAATCATGCATTTATAACACTTCTGAAAGGTAATACCTTTCAGGTACCAAGAAGTAGTTTAGAAGAGCTGTTTTCTCTCTTTCAGTGTTGAAGGCTCAGGGATTCTGATGTGTTCCATTGACAATCTGCCAGCTCAGCTTCCTATAGAAGCAACAGAGTACTTTGGGGATATGCTTTTCCCTTATATTGAAGAGATGGTAAGATCTTATGTGTCCAACAAGAAGGTAAAAGGCTCAGAATTTGCTCTGCTTGTTTGTTGCTTTTCTGGTCTCCTGTACACATTCAAAAGGAATCTGCTGTAGAACATAACTAACTTTGTACTTCAAAAAAAGAAAAAAGCTTTTGAAGTCTTGAGGCAGTCCTTTGGAAAGGAAACATGTGGATGAGACATGAGTGACCTGGATGTCTTAAGGGTTTGACAAGAAGACATTTTGTAGGCAGAAAACAGGCTCTGGCAGGTCATTGCTTCTGGACCCCAGACTAGATGTAAACATCTTACTTTCTTGAGAACTCCATAATCTCTCACAGTCAGGCTGCTGCTTAAATTTCTGTATTTTCCTGAAGTCAAATGACGCTGATTGCAACCAGAAGTATTTCAGATGTACAAGATATTGGTATTGTTGTATGCATTTAAATGTTGCTTAAAATCTTAATGTTTTGCTTTGAGAAATATTTGGTAATAAGACGACCTGATTCAAAATGACTTATCTCCACAGCTGTTATCAGAAGGCTCAGAACCTCTTGAAAAACAGAATTATTCATCTGTTGTTCGAGATGTAAGTTTTGGAATTTGGCACTCTTCTTGTCTTCCCCTACTTTCAAACATACAGACACATAAAGCCCTCAAAATCTGTTTCATATGTTTCCAGGCAGTGATTGCATCCAATGGCTCACTGACACCTAAGTATCAATATATCCAGAAACTGAGAGAGAGCAGGTAATGTATGTTCTTAAAGTTTATTTGATTCAGGATTTAAAAAGCCACCCTGTCTGCATTCTGTCTCCCCTTTTACATTCATTTATTCTTATGTCTTGGTGAAATGCATCTATATTGTACTGTGTCTAAATGTCTTCTAGATTGATGATCTCCTTATTTCTTTGTGCACATTACCTAAATCATTACCACTAATATTAATTATTAACTTTAATAATTAAGTGTTGTTAGTAACTTATATTGAAGTTGAGAGAGTGGTCATTTTTCTCTTTCTTGCATTATGAAAACTGTTCTACCAGAGGCAGAAAACAGCCACATGTTAGTATTGCTCTGTTACTCCTTGTCCTTTTGAAATGGACGTGACATACAGTCATTTAAAAGGAATGGCTGAAAGCAAAAGGCTCTCAAATATTCCTTGAATCTAGTTACTTCTTGTATGGCTCAAGTGCTGTGCTATGTAGCATTGTTCTGTGACTGGATGTATTGAGGAGACTCTGAGACTCTCAGACTTTTTGTTATATTCATGCACCTACAGCTTCAGCTACCACTTCATCCACACCCTCTCACAGCAGTTATGTGCCAGTGGTAGCCTAGAGTGAATTAAGCAAACAAAAGTATAAATGACCTGCACAAGCCTTCCATTCCCCTTGCCCCCTTACTGCTAACAAACATCTATAGTTTATGTATGAAAAATGTTAATTTCACAATAAGTGGATTCGTGTTTGTGGTCAGTGACAGCTACAGTGTACATCTTATAAAAATTTAAATTGTTCTGACCATAAGCACTGCATGCACTATGCACTAAAAGCATACTGTGTTGACTTCTGCACCTCAAACCCCTGTAATTTCCTTAGGGAACTTTGGGCTTCTGGTTATGAACTTGTGATGATGAATTATAGGTGAATTCTTCACACTAAGTAATGTGCTATATTTGCTACTCAGAGGCTTCAGCTCATAGTCATTTTTCTTCTGTGCTCTTTGATAGACCCCCTCAAGGGGCTGTCTCAATAACAATTTTTTTATTCCTTAGACAGTGCAATGATCTGACATTTTTTTAGCTTCCTCCATAATGGCTTACATGGTCTTGTGTGAACTACCATGAGAATCTGGAGATTTCATTTCCAAGGGTGGGATTTTTTGGGTAGATTTTTGGTATTTCTGCAGAGCTGTGTGCTGCATATGATGTTCATTTGTTCATTGGTGTAGTTCACTTAGCTGCCAGAAAAGCAGGACCTGATAACAATACCCTCCTTTATTTTGCAAACTTCAGAGGTGATGCAAATGAAAGAAAGGTTTTACTGCTTAGGGTGTGATGGTTTAGATAGAAATACGCTTTTGTTCAGACCCTGTAGGAATTATGTGGCTTGTTTCCACTCCTGGAAAGTATTATGCTATGTCCAGTTCAGTTTTTGAGGGTTCTATTTAGGCTAATTGCTAGTACTGCTTCAAATCTGTGAACATTTCAGACACAGGACATCCAGACTGTATGAACCGAACTGTCCCGGGTGCCATTAGATTTACTAAACACTTATCTACATCTTTGCACCCTTACTTGCTTCTTAACTTCTACTAGTTTCTCACCCTCAGCTGCAAAGGCACATCACATTAACAATGTAGATATATTTTGTAACTGAATTATTTAAACTCATTTATAGAGAATAGGCATAATCTGGAGCTGTCTAGATTCTGTTTTCATACTTGATGAGTCATTTGGCAGCTCAGGTTTTCGCCTGTCCTAGAGTAAACATGCTGTGTTTGAGTCAAGTGTGGCTTCATTCTAGACACTAGAAAAGTTTTTAGTAAATATGACAAATTGGATTGCAAAATTCAGCTTCATGTAAGAATTTCTCCTGCATCAATGCTCCAAGCTGTCTTCCACTTCTGTTCCCTAAAGCATGGAGAGGAATTCTTCTCTTCCTCTGCCTGTAAGAGTACAGTTGTAGAATAGGTTCTGATAGGAGGACGAGAAAAGTCCTTGGGTTTGCAATATAGTAGGATATGATGAGCTTAGGGGGCTTTCTGTGAGTGTATTAAATCATGACTTAGCTTTTAAATTTTTTTTTAAATCAAATGTATAAAACTTTTGTGAAGGTCAAAACTTACAGTAATCTATAGTAATAATTGAGATTAGAGACTTGATACATTGGTACATGTATCAATTCAGATTTAATTATCTGAAAAAAATGACTTTTAAAAAAAGCTCTGAAATAGGAGGAAAGGCGGATGAAACATTTGAAATTTTGGAGAGTAATTCAAGCTTTACGGTACTGATACAGTAGGCTGGACTGTGCTTCAGACATGATATAGATGTATTTGGTATTGATTTAACTCTCTTCACTCAGAGTAGTCTTTCAGTGGTATTGTGTGAGGCCTTGTGCCCCTGAATGTACTCAGATAATTCCTGCCATGCGCTAGGTTGGGCAATAGTGCTTCTTTGTCTTGCAGTTAGGCATTGCTCTGGCAGGCTTCTACATCATTGTTATTGAAATGAAAAAACACAACCAAAATATTGACTTTTGGCTGCCATGGGAAGCCTCAAAAACACCTGAACCAAATATTATTTAGTAGACATTTGATTGGTCCTCTTCTAAGGTCAGCAGGTTTCAGCAGAGTGGACGTCATCTTGTCAGCTAAAGGTCAGGATTCTTTCTGAGGCATAATCTGCAATGCTGGTACAAATTCTTAGTGGACAAAGAGGTAACTGAGGATCTTGCTTATATGCTTATGAAGATTCCCTTAAGGCTATATCTTTTAAAGTCCTATCTATTTATTAAAATTTATTTTCAGGGTATGGGATAAGGGAAGCTAAACCTCAATCTCCATTAATTAGATGAAACAGTAGGGCAGTGAGCAGCTTTGTTCAAAAATAAGAAGTGCTTTAAGAATTTTTCTTTTGTTAAATAACTTTTGTCTGTGTAGTCATACATTAGACAGTTTCACAATCCTGATTTTACAACTTAATGCAAATTTAAGCTAAAAGGAAAAGTAATTATAAACAAACAAAATGTGTATTCCTGCTATGATTTATGCATTTCTGAGAGCATATTTAAACAACTGCTGAGTGTATTATTCAGGTTGACAGAAGGAAATGCAAAATCTGATGTGAATACATTTTATATTGAAAATCAACAGGAGATCTACTTAAATTTATTTATGAGAGGAGTAGTAGTAGTTAGATTGAAACACTGATAATTTTCAAATCTGAGTCCTTGTCTGCAGTGATGATTTCTTGGTTGGGCATTAACTTTTATTTGACTTTTATAGTCCATCATGTTCCTGTGATGGACTAATATGAACGTAGTATAATTTACACAAAATATGCTTTCACCAGCATGATTTTGTGTCCTTTAACAGTTACCTGTAATGTAAAGGTAGCGAGGCAGAGCCTGGAATACCTTCCTGACAGCCTAGCATAACACCGGTGGCCCTGAAGTTGTCAGGTTACAGTAATTTGACCATTGGGAAAAATACAACTGTGGAAAGTTTTGATGAACAGAAGAAACCAGAAAAGCAGTGGGAATATTGATGGGTTTGATTATGTTTATGTTAGAAGAAGGAATCTAGAAGTTATGCAGCAGAAGAATGGAAGAAGTGCTAGATAGTCCTGGATCAGATGGCTAGGAGTTTGACTCTTGGTCTGAATAGAGCTTTTGGTTTGTAGACTTACTAAAACATACTTTTGTTAACCTTGGCAGCTTACAGTTTCTCACTGTGTAATTTTTAATTTTGCCTGTAACGCCTTCTAGGGAACAGGCTCAGTCACTGAAGATGAGTAATGAGAAGAGGGTTTTATTGCTTGGATCTGGCTATGTTTCCGGCCCTGTGCTTGAATATCTCACTAGAGATCCCAACACTGACATCACAGTTGGTATGTAAGAATTTGTTTTCATTTCAGTATTATGTCTTACTGAAGCGTGGCAGAGCCCTTCTCATTCATAATAGATGGATGTGATTCTGAGAAGAGATAAAGAAAATCTTTGATATTATGCACAGCAGAAAAGGATTTTGTAGCCTTGTGAGCATTTTGAATTTATATAATTGATTTGAAAATGGCATAGCCATGTTAAAAGGTAACTGTTTGCATGTGTAACCTGTAGGGAAATTAGAAGTATTTTTCCTTCTAACCTGCTTTGGACTTGGGATTGATTTTGTAGATAGTCAGTCACTTTGTTGGTGTTTGGCTGTGTTTTCAGCCTCATACAACAAGAATATGAAAATGTTCTTATAGACATCTGTATGAGTGAAGTATCTGCTTTTCTTATAATGAGTGTCATGGTGGTAAAACTTCAGACCCTGACTTTCTCATGAGCATCAAATGCCTGCTTGCTTATTCCTCTGTTTTGGTTTTATCTGAAGCACATTTCAGGCTGGGCATCTCAGTAATCCTTTTCTGTACCCTTAATGATGACTTTACCCTGATTCTGGGACTTCAGATTTAAAACTCAGGCTCTATTGCCTAATTGACTGAAAAATACTTTGCTGGGAAGTGGTTTTCCCTTAAAACTTACAGTTTTATTTCTGTTGATTGTTGTTGTTATTGCTTTGATTTTTTTTTCCTTCATGCTATTTTCCTACTTGGCTGCTTTTGCTACCTTTCATGGTGATAACCATAGTACTTTTAACTCCTGGAAAAAGATTTACTAGGAAGAAGAGGGGAAATCTAGGAAAGCTGCACCCTTGTTATGAGCGCAGCCTGAGGAGGTGAAGAGGGAAGGATTACAGCAATGTGCAGTAATCACATTGCAGTGCCCATCCCCTTGTCACTACAGAGTTGCATCTATTCCTTGTAGTGCAGTAGCAGGAAGGGAAACCAGGTGAACTGGAAGATCTGTTTTGCCAGGCACTGAACAAACACAACCTCTTATCTGGGCGGCTTTAAAACATGCAGTTTCTACAGCACACATGCACAAATAGCACAGAAGCAAAGAGACATGAGGATATTACTTGTTAAATATTTGACACCAGGCAAGTAGGTGCAGAAAACACAAAATGCACATCACAGTGCCATGTTTGGTTTCCTGCTGTTAGGCCATACCACTTTAAATCCACACGATGAAAAATTTAATTGGGAAAC
Organism: Cyanoderma ruficeps; assembly: GCA_008694505.1. NCBI lineage: Eukaryota > Metazoa > Chordata > Aves > Passeriformes > Timaliidae > Cyanoderma > Cyanoderma ruficeps. The sequence goes on from VZDJ01004378.1 coordinate 4,376,809, forward strand.
GTTCATGTAATCAACTTTTTTTAGTTTGAATTTGTAGATGATTTTGCCTAGCCTTTTTCCCTCAGCACTATTTGATTTGTAGGGTATAGAGAATCACCTTCTGGTAATGTTTATTTCCCACTGACTGTGGAAAAGCCATAAGGAAAAAAGGTCCTAACTTAGAGGCACAGATGTTTTTAATTCTCAGTAAGATTGTGCCCTGCCTGCTGCTTTTGACCGTTCCTTTTTCCAGGATGTGTTCTCTGGTTTGTGCTGGCAGCATGGTGAACTGGGAAAGGAAATTAGTCAGATGTAGCACATACTGGTTGTATGTTACTGTGGTTCTCTTTTTCAGTTCTGCTTTCCTTTTAATGGTAAGTGCTGATGCCTTTTAATTTCCCAGAAGCCTGTGCCCCATGTACTGTCTTCTTTGGCCACTCCTTTTTGGTTTTCTCTGGCTGGTGCTGGCAGCATGGTGAGCTAGTATGGGAAACCAGTCAGAGGTGGCAAATACTGGCTGTTCTTGACTGTAAATAGGAATTCTTTTGAAGTGTATTAAAAGAGTTTCAAAATGTTTCATTTTAAACATACATGTGGAATGAGGGATCGAGTAACCTTTTCTGAACATGTTTGTTTACTTAATGCCTGATTTTTCTTCAACTAGAAGGAAAGTGAAGTGAAGGAAAACACTTCCTGTTAGTGAAGGAAATCTTTCCTATTAGTGAAGGAAAACATGCATGCATCTGTTTCTCTTTGGGAAATATGGCTCAATTATACATGGGTGTGCTTTGGACTTAGCTTCATCTATAGTTCTAGCAGTACCTTAGTTCTAACTACTGCATCATAGTTCTCATTGTTCTAACAGTAACTGTTTATTGTTTTACTTTTAAAACAGTTTCTGTCATGAAGGAGCAACTTGAACAACTAACAAAGAAATACAGAAATGTTACTCCAGTTCATATGGATGTCCTTAAGCATGAGGAAAAGCTGTCCTCTTTGGTGAAAAAGCACGACCTCGTGATCAGGTCAGATTTCTGTGTAAAACATGATAGGCTCAACCCTAAGTCATGCTGCTTTTTTCTCCTAGTCAATTGACCTAAATCAACACATAGACTTTTTATTTAATGGCCAAGATATGGGGTCCTATTTGTGTATGTAAGTAGTTGTAACTGGCTGCTGCCTTCTCGTGTAGCGGGGCATCAGAACTTTAAAAGGTGTTTTGACTTCTTCAGAATTGTTCACTAGTTAAGTGGACTCCCTTGTTAATGTGAAGGGCCAGGTGCTTATGTGTCCCTGGGATCAAATTTTCTTGTTCACAAGAGGAAGCAAAATTCTGACATCTTGGTAATTTCTTCTGAATATCCCATTAAGAAAGAACTCATTCCAGATATTGATACAGGGAAGGAACTTCCTAGTCCTTGCCATTTTGTTTCTTTTGCCACGGGTGTCATGAATGTGGCTTCCATTCCATGTAGAGTGTGCTTTTCACAAAGTAGTTCACTAAGACCTTTGTAATGCAAGCTTTCTCAAGGACAGGTTTGCAGTTTTGCATCTTCTAAACCTCTAGCATACCTGTGGAAGATGTCTTTGGAAAGAGGTCAGTAGTTTGTGGTTTACAGAGAAGTGTGACAAAAGATGACGTCTCAAGAATAACTCCACTGTCCTGATAGGGTAGTGTTTCACTTTCATAAGTATGGAACTGCTCAGGGCAAGGCAGGTATGACTGGTTTTTTTGAGCTATTACTTGAGCTCTTTTGTAGGCATTCAAAAGACATTTGAGTGTCTTTCCAGTGACAACAGGTTGAATTTTGATGTTGCATGATTCTCCTTCATTTGTAGTTTGCTGCCTTATTCAGCACATCCTTTTGTTGCTAAGAAATGTATTGACAGCAAAGTGAACTTGGTAACAGCCAGCTACTTAACACCAGCCATGAAAGAACTTCAGGAGAGGTAGGTGTGAAAGTAGCACCTCCCTGGCATTGCTTCCTTCTTTAGTGTGTTAACTGTATATTTTGCAGTCTGTTATACCTGCAACACTTATTGTGAATTACTGCTTTCTGAATTCTTTGTGCTTCTCTTTCTGTGATGGAGGACCAAGTAACTTTCCCAAAGGTGCATATTGCAGAGTGGAGCAACGAGTGCATACCCCAACCTGGTTAGACTAATGCTCTGAATAATGGAATGTGGTTTTCTGCCTGCATCATTCTATTTCATGTTAATATGCCTTCCTCTCTTCCCTCAGACCTGTTAAGATGTTTGAGCTGGGCTGATATTCAAGCTGTGTAGCTGTGCTGTCATATTCTATCAGCAAGCTTGTTTGTCATCCTTTGCCTTCTCCCAGTAAAAACTCATTCTTAGGTTATTGTACCTACAGTAATCTCCTCCTTAGTGATCTTTTGGATATGCCCACTGTATAATTTTTAAAATTGGTGACAACTCTAACTACTCTAAAATTTCTGTTGTCCTACTTCCTATATGCTTGGAAGATGTTTTGAGCATGGAACTTCATCTAGGTGCTCCTCTGAGTCACGGTACTGGAAAATCTGAAGTGCATTCAAGTGAAGAATTGTACATGCTGTCTTTATAAAAGATAAAAACAAAAAGCTAGACTGGTAGAGAATGAGTGTTGCAGAAAGTGAGGGATATTTAGAGCCCTCTCCTACCATTCTTATTGAGAACATAGCATGCTCTCAGGGGAAAAAAAATTATAAAGGGCACTTCTCACTTGTCAAAAGACAAACTGATTTTGAAAAAAAGAAAAAATCCTCAGTTTGTGGTGATAAGTGAACTCCTCTGGGACTGTAGGGAACTATTAGGAAAAAAAACCAAAACCAAATACTTGTAATTTTGGAAAGCTGGCCTTTTAATCTCTCTTCCTTGTAGGAGCTCATTAGGGCATTTATGACTAGCTTTGTGCTGCCCTCTGCATTATTACCTTCCTGCATTATAGCACTGTCCAGGAGATTGTGGGATATGGAGTAGCTGATAGAAATTTCTTTTACCAGCACCTAGGTGCAGAGAAGCAAGAGCAACAAAGGTTAGAAGGCTCTTAGATGGTTGTCACTTTTCAGGGTTTAATATCTGCTTTTGTTTCTTTGTTCCCACAAGCTGCAGACAGAGCCCAGAATTTACTGTGTTGGGGAAGGTTCACTGGGCAGATGGGACAGACTTACAAAATAAAAGGCCAGTAATAATGATTATTCTGATGGCTCTGTATTTCTGTTATTTTTAGTGTAGAAGCTGCTGGTATTACAGTTATCAGTGAAATGGGCTTGGATCCTGGTCTTGATCACATGTTGGCAATGGAATGTATTGACAAGGCCAAGGAAGTTGGTGCTACGGTAAGGTTAGCGGGCAGTGCATAGTTCTGCCAAGGTCATGTTAGTAAAGTTGTTCCTTTAACACCATGCAGATTTTGAGCATGTCACTGATGTGTAACAAATGCTGGATGTTTTACTTCTTCTGATGTTTTGAATTTCATAGCTACTAATTCACTTGGCACGACCATCAGCTAAGATGGCCTTGCCACACTGTATCTTTTGGTTTCCTCTCGTTTACAGGCAGTGCCTGCAGTTTCATTTGGGGGGTAACAGAAACAGACATTTTAAGGGCTGATGGGGATTCTGCAGGGTAGATCTCTGTGCATCCTGATCTGTCTTCACTGTTTCTTTTCTGTGGATGATTCTGACAGGTCATATCATACACTTCTTTCTGTGGTGGCCTACCAGCTCCAGAGCACTCTGACAATCCTCTGAGATACAAGTTCAGCTGGAGTCCACTAGGAGTGTTGCTGAATACAGTCCAGTCTGCTACATATTTAAAAGATGGAGAGGTGAAGTAATGGGAAAATTTTCATTTAAAACCAGACAAAATGCATGGTATTGGGCTAAGGAAGGAATCAGGACTTGTAAGATGCTGTGTTTACTTTCAAGCCAATGGCCATCAGTTGCCTAAGCCAGTTGTATAAATCACTTAGTGCTATGTTTGGAGCATAATGATACCTAGCTGCTGCCAGCAAAATTCTTACTTACTCTGTGGACACTGATTGCCAGGAAGGAATTTGTTCTAAAGACTAAAGCACTGGATTGGAGTTAATTTTTCTGGGTTCAACTTCCATTCCTGTTGGATGTTGCTTTTGCTACTCAATTGCCCTGTCTTTAGCCCTGTGAAACAAAGGTGAGAATGCTTTTCTATCTAGTCCTGTTCATAAATCACACAGCTTCATTTTGTATTTGCACAATGAATAGTAGAACTTGATTCCTTTTTATTTTGGTGCAATGTGTAATACCAATAACTCACTGAGTGGGTTTTGTGAAATGCTTTTTGGTCTGTTTTATAGAAGCTCTGTTTTGCTTTTTGTGCAGGAGTCATTAGACTTAACCTCACAAATGTCACTGCCTCTGTTTTATGTAAACATTGTAATTGATTTGTGCAAAGCTATTGCAAGCCATTATCACATTTCTGCTTTCCAGCACTATCTATTTCCACTGTCACTTGCTTAGAGTAGTTACTGCAATTGTCAAGGAGACTGCTTTGTATAACCATTGTAAAGTTTAGCTGGTTACCTGTAAAACTCTGTAAAACATAGAAATGTACTCTTGAAATTATGTTTTATGACATTTTGGTGCTCTGCTGTTCTTGTGGAAGTAAGAAAGGAGAAATTCAGGAGAGAATTATATGTTGGATCATTATTTAAAAATCAATGAAGTTTAAGTTTCAGATGAAAAGGGTTCATGGAAAATGTTGAAATATTTCTAATTTAATTCTGATCTGGTTCACCCATTGCTTGAAAAAATTAGATCATGTATATGATCTAATGAGTCATTATGAGAGAACTAGATGAGCTTGCCAGTAAATTCTGCAATTTTTTCCTCCTTGCCACTAAATACTTACGTCTTTTTACTTACTACCATTGTGTAGGATTCTTTCACACACCTGTCTTGGCTGGCAAACACAACAAGATCTTTCATCATTGCTGCAGGCTTCATTGCTTTAGTATTTCTTCTATAAGTAAAGCTTGTTCCTTTGCTCAGAAGTGAGAAAATGAGTTTGTATTGATAGGAGATCTGGGCTTTAGTTGCTTGAAGGAAGCAGGGTTCAAGGCTGTGGTTGGGAATGGTAAGAGAATTAGTCACACTTTTTTTTGTTGTTGTTTTCACATTTCACATGGTGCTTTGTAGCTTCAAGTAAAGATACACATGGGCAGTGATTTTTTATCCATGTGATATCACCTGTTTTATTTTAATCTTAAAAAAAAAGGAACAAACATCCATCATTCTGTTTATATCTGCCTTCTCCCTCATATAAAAAACACCAAACAAAACCTAAGATAATAAATTATTTGATCAAAAAAGCAGGGAGCTCATGGGTAGAATCTCCCATCACACTGGTGCAGTTAGGGACATGCTCTAAAATGACATTAATGTAAGTGAAATGGGAACCTGCCATTTTAATATAAATGCAGCAGGCATTAACTGTGTGTATGAGAAGAACATGGCTTGTTTTAGTCCTTTGATTAGTAATGGCTGGCACATTGCACGCTCTTCCTGCACCAGATATGACTAAATGGCTTGGGCAACTGCTTTATTTAGATTGGGCCTTTGTTTGCACTTGAAACACCAAACATGTTTTTCCTGTTTTTGAGCATACTTTGTCTTTTCTGTTCTAAAATAAGTTGAATACAACTGCACCAAAATAATATTTGCTGTTCTTTCACAAACTTTAGCTTATCAATATTCCACCTGGAGGAGCGTTACTGGATTCTGTTACTCCAATGGATTTTTTCCCAGGATTAAACCTTGAAGGTTTTCCTAACAGAGACAGTACAAAATATGCTGAGCCATATGGTATTCAGACAGCTCGCACTTTACTGAGAGGCACCTTAAGATACAAAGTAAGTTGTTGGTGTTGCTATTATTAATTATTTTCCTCAAGAGATGAATGTTGTAATTTCAAGAAAACTGTGTATTTAAAACTCAGCCTTTTATAGGCCTGCACTTACTATTTTATTTTATTCTCTATTATCCCAGCTGAGAGGCAATTGAAAGCAGTTATCTAATTTTTAATGTAGCTTTACCTGCTGTATTTAACAGGTATTTGTTGCAAAATGGAAAAATAGTTTTATTTGATTTAGACGGTTGGTCAGTTTTCTTGCATAGTCTGTAATTCTACTTTTTATTTTGACTCTGTATCTGGTGTCCAATCAATAGAAGATTTTAAAAAATTAAGTAACTCTGTTTTCCTATATTCCCATGGAAAACATAATGTAAAAATATTACAGAAAATTATTATTTTCTGTCAGTCTGGGAAAGTTTTTCATTAAGTAACTAGTAATCTTAAACTTGAGAAGCTTTATAATTTTGGTCAGCTAAATAAAATGTTAAGAGATTAATGTGTTTTCCTTCTAACTGATCAAGTCTTCCTTTCCTTTGCTAGATATCCAAAGCAGAATCAAAACAAAGTATTTTTTCTTTTCGATTTTCTTTTTTTTTTATTATTTTTTCAGTCAATATACATTAAGAAGGAATAAACCTAAAACCATATTGAAGGTTTGAAAAAGTTTCTATGGATGTAGTATTTTTATGTCTGTTAAGGTTTATGGAAGGCTTTAAGTTATTATTATTTGTCCATAGCCTGAGGAAGGTGTATGTCCTTTTTGTCTTAATTCCTCTGGTGCAATACAACAGGATTTTTTGAGGGAGGGTGGCTTGCTTAGATAAGGGCATGGCAGAAGATGGAAGGCCAGTATGGGGGGAAAATGATTATAAATTCTAATAGCTGTCTTTTGGTCAGTCTAGATACATTGTCTTTTTCAGAAGGTAAAAATATGTGGAAGGCATCTATCTCATCATGAAATCCTAATATGACAGTATCTAGTCTTCCATTTGGTGCCTGATAAAACTTTCTTCTTATGTATGTGATAGCACAAGGAACTGCAGAAATGTCAGGGTGACTTGCCAAGTGGCTGTCAGTGTGCCTCAAGAATCCTGTTTCTGTGGTCAGTGCTTTTTTCTTAACCCCCACAGCAGGGCCAGCACTCTGGGCTGGGGTGGTGTTGGTAGGGTTGTGGGGAAGGGTTTGCCATACCTCTGCCTGCATGGTAGTGACATACCAGCGCAGAGTGCTGAGCAGGACAGAAGGTAGTGTTGGCCCTTTGAACATGCTGCTCTGCTGCAGAGCAGAAACCAATCTGTTCACTGAGGAGGTAATCATCTCCTAAAAATGCCTTTTAGAGATTGTTTAGATAGCTAACGGAGTCAGTTTGAAAAGAGGTGTGACATGAAGAATCTCACTGCAAGGCCATCTGAGCTGATAACCTAGTGCTTGTGGAAGAGACTCCTAATTTAATTAATCTTCTTTCAGGGTGCTTTATTTCCTCCATTCTGCTTTTTTAATATTTCTAGTCACTTTCTAGTCACTTTTTATTTCTAGTAAGTGTTCTCAGGTATGCAGCAGCTGTGTGGGAATGACATACAAACAAAAGTAAACAGAAACCAGTTGAGACTTCTTTTATTGTGCAGCCTTGATGCAACCTTTGCAGTTCTTTTAAACCATTCTGCTGCTTTGTCCGTTTGATGTTCCTGAAGATGAGAAATAAGCACAGAGGATTCTTATCTTTAAAAGCAGCCTTTGTGATGTCCACACAATCCCAGTGGTGTGAAACTGGGTGAGCAGAGTTCTGTGTTGTGCTCTGTGTATTGTGTGGTTTGTTTATGGGCCAGCTGCCTGATATAACCCCGTAGTGATGGGCTGGGATTTCAACTAGTTCTGGCCAGCTGAGCCCTTTGATCTCAGCAACCAATGGTACTTGCCGCAGAAGTATTGAAGACAGAATAAACCATTAAAAAAGATATTGAAAGGTGGGGAAGGGCTGGAGAAGGGCTGGGGAAGACACTGCTCTCTGGCAGTAACCTCACTGGCATCAGGTTATTGTGGCTGACTTCCCAAAATAATGCTTAACTGCCACGGTTATTTCTATCAGTACATTTAAACCAAGGAGTATTTCTCTCCTCTCCAAGGAGTACTTCTCTCCTCAGTTTCAAGTGATTAATATATTTAATGGTGTAATTCTTTTATTTCAGGGATACTCCAGAACTATGGCAGGCTTCGTAAAACTAGGATTAATTAACCCAGATCCTAATCCTTTGCTAAACTCGACTACACCAGCTCTAACCTGGGTGAGTTACTCTGCTTACTCCTCCTTTCCTCTGTTTTATTGGTGCTTTTCTTATTGCTAGACTTGGGTGTACTTATCAATGAGAATCTTGTATTGCATCCTGATCTTTGACATTTTTTTGTGGAAAGTAGGAAGACTTTCTTCAGCAGGAATGGAAAAAGGTGCTGGAACAGGTTGCTTGATAGATTCTGGAGTGTCTGACATTGGAGGCTTTCAGGCATCTCAGCTAGACAAAGGCATGACCATATTTTTATGAATTGTCTTACATTTTTTGTGAGTCACAGTCTAGTCCTCAGTGCTATGAGTCTGCCGTGTCCATATTGTTGCTGGCTCATGATCTTCAGTGTAAAAGTGTTTTTTAGGGCATCAAGAAGTAAGAGATTGTGCATAAAGGAGTATATTAATTTTTTTTTCTATTGAGATTCTGTACAAGCGTTTTTTTGGTCTTCTGTTATGCTGCTTTTCTGTCTTGATTTTGGGTGTCTTCATCTTTATCTCAGCCATGACATGACCCTGGTGTGCTGCTGTTGCATTTGGCAATCAACATTTTCATTGTCTTCGGGCTAACAGGGACAAACAGGGTATTTCATATTTCAGTTTGGGGTGAAGAGAGCTGAAGAATGTCTTGAGTGTTCTCAGAACCAAGAACCAAAACCAAGAAAGCAGAAGGTGAAGAGGCCACAGTATTGCTTGTCTCTGACTAACATATAGGATTGGGAAGATGAACACACTCAAGGAGTTTTTGGGTCTCCATATGGGAATTACTTTTTTTAAAATTATTTTTTTAAATTTTGAGATTATTTTTGTCTACGTTCAATTTTAGGGTTGATATTTTCAAGTTTTCTTTGTAAAAATGGCTGGAATTTCCAGTTCTTCTAGCCTCAATGAATAAGTATACAGTGTTATGTAATCTGTAGAAATAGCCATAAACTCATTATTCTCACTGCAAACGTTTTTTTAACAATGTTTTTACAGCTTGGTACCTTCCCTTTATCTACTCTGCCAGGGAAGTAGAAGAGATGGGCTAACCTGAGCTTGTAGACTATGCAGTTCTTGCTTATTTCATATCTTGCTCATAATTCTTTTTATTATCCACCTTGCTGTGAATGAAGCAAGCAATAATTAGTATCTAGGTGGCACAAAATTGCCTTCAGATAGGCACAAGTATCATGAGAAGTCTCTTTGGTAATACTCACAGGATTAAAATTCTCAAACTTTCTCATTCTCCCAGTACACATAAGCTGTCTTCCACAGAAGTTCTGGATTTCAGCTGATCTTAGTGGAGTAGTTTGTTCTCAAAACCTTGATTGAGATGGAGTGGGAACAGATGTCAGGCCATCATGACCCTTTTTTGTTTTCAAACAGAAAGAGCTCATGTGCAAACTGGTGGGAATTAAGTCACCTGCTGAGCACCATGTTCTAAAAGAGGCTGTATTTAGCAAACTGGAGAAGGACAAAAGTCAGCTGGAAGCAGTGGAATGGTAATGTTCTGATGATTTTGAAAGTTTAAAAATAAAAAAGGAAATGTTTGCAATTCTAGCCATTTTGATTCATGCTGAGATTGTTAAAGTGGTATGATGAACAACTGGAAATTAAAAAACTGAGATGAAACTGCTGATAGGCAATGGTGTAAGACTTCCTCATTTCTTCTGCCAGGTTAGGTTTATTGGGAGATGAACTGGTTCCAGAAGCAGATTCCATTGTAGGGGCTCTTGCAAAGCACATGGAGATGAAGCTGCCCTTTGGTATGTGAGAAATTCTTTTTCATGGGTTTGAATGGAACAAGGCAGTATGTTTTATAAGCGTTAATTGGATTAGCTCATCTTCATTAAAAAGCCTTCATATAGGTTTTTAAATGTATTGTGATGATCCCTACTTCCCTAATTTATCCTTTTCTTTCCCTGTTACACTTTCAGTTTGATCTCAGTAGTCTGTCCTCCTTAACAGTCCTTGCCTTCAGTCACTTCCCTGATGTACATGCTGTGTGTGTGTAGTGCCTGGCTCTTCAGGAACCTCATCTTGATGTGACTGAAATACAAGTAATGAATAGTTTGTGTGCTTTTCTCTTAGGCACTGGAGAGAGAGATATGATTGTTATGAGAAGTGAAATAGGTCTCAGGCATCCTTCTGGCCATTTGGAAGACAAATTTATTGATCTGGTTGTCTATGGGGATAACAAAGGATATTCTGCAATGGCTAAAACAGTAGGATACCCTGCAGCTATTGCTGCTAAAATGGTTCTAGATGGTAAGTGGCTATTCCAACTTCAGTAACAGTATTTCAATCCTCTGCATCTTCCTGCCTGTAGAAAGTAAATATGTAGTGTTTCTTAAGTATATTTATGTGTATTTTTTTAATTTGCCAGACTCTTCCTGTGTTCTTTACAGGAATTTTTAATCTGCATGTTTGGATGTTCAGATGTTCAGTGACAACTCTTACTTTACTGCTTAGTCCACAAAGATTTTTAAGTCATTTAATATTAAATGTTACACTAGTGTAGAGAAAACTTTTAGCATGATAAATTATAATTGATTATGCCACAGGACTGAATGACTCAGCAGTTCCCTGCACCTTGATCTGGCTGTGTCCAGCACAGCAACACCCACCTTGCCCACAAAAACCCCACTGTGCAGCTACCAAAACCTTTTCAAATAAACTCAGGGGAGCACTAAGACTGTTGTTTTACTGCCTTTATTTCAGGTGAAATAACTGCCAAAGGCATGGTCATCCCTTTGACAAAGAACGTTTATGGGCCAATACTTGAACGTGTTCGGGCAGAAGGCATTTTGTACAGTACTCGCAGCGTTATCAAACAGTAACTGAAAGCAGTGGATTTAATCAGGTTTTGGCTTTTCTTGGTTCCCCCACCTCCCCTTTTAGAATCTCAGTTTGGACCAGCTAAGGGAAGCACCTGCCATTTCATACACAAATGTTGCCTTCCATAAAACCTGCCACCAGGCTTGATGTAAAAACCAGAGATACTCACAGATTGTGATATTTTCCTCTTAAAATTGTTAAGCTTTCATGTACATGTTTCAGCATCAATCAGATCTTTCCTTATATCTTTTCTAAAATATCCCAGAAGGGGCTTTTTTTTGTTATTAGAATTTATCTTCCAAGTCTATAGGGTTATTATTGCAACAAATTTCAGCTGAAAGAAAAATCTATTAGTGGTTTATTTTGTGGTGGAAAAGTCTGAGTAATGAACTCCATTGATGAAGTTTGATTGTTCATGTGGTAAAAATATTTTTTCAGAAAAATGGAGATGAACATGATATTTAAATTTTAAGTCTGGTTGTCCCTTTTGCTTTAGCAGTATTCATGAATGTTTTCATAATACCAATATGCAAAAAATAGTTTAAAAATTCTGCACTACTAGCAAATAAGATCCTGTTAAATCTTGAAAATGTTCAGTTCTTAAATATTTGAAACCTAGATCTTAATATTTTTAATCTCTTTATAATGAATGTAAAATTAAATTAATTGGAGGAGGAAGGAAATTTAAAGCAAGCTTCCCCCATTTCTTGTTACGGAGTGGAAGCTGGTTGCAATATATTGAAATATCTGCTGTTACGTGTTGCCTTGTGCTGTGGAGAGAGCACATTAACATTTAGCTCTGCAGCTAGGAAGGGCAGTCTGAAATACAACAGTTACTGTGCCTTAGAAGATGCTCAAAATGACATGTTTACTCTTCCCACTTACACTGCATGTGCCTCGTCCAGGTTAAGTACTGTTACAAAGGGAATGCATTGTGTAGTATATGCAGCTTTGAAATGCACTAGGTTTAGAGGTTTATATTGCTACTTTTTGAGTTAGCTTCTGTCCTTCTGCTTTCACGGTTTTGAAGCGTTCACTTGGGAACCTATGCCTACTACTCAGTACAGTGTCACTTTAGACTGACGGAGTTTGCCAGTGTACCAGCGCATTTGCTGCTGAGTGCTGTGCTGTCAGATGTGTCAGCCTTGCTCTGTCAGCCCTAGCTGCAGGTTAGCCACATCAGTCCAGAACTGAACTTTAGTCCAAGTGCAGCTTCCCTGTAACAAAGCTCTAATTGCTTCCTTTCATTTCAGGGCTGCTTTTCTGGCTTTTGCTTTGGGATTTCTATACCACCTTGCAAGTCTAAGCATGGCCTAGACTTCACCAGTCAGGTCTGTGAGGTGTAATGCTGTGGGCAGGTTGTATTTGCACTGGTACCTGCGCACCTGCCTAGAGCTTCCCTTTTCTAAGGCTGAATACTGATGCAGGAAGCTGTCTGCTTTCAGTTTTGCTCACAAATGCACTTTGCTGATAAATGCACAGCCTTTTCCTTTCTGAGAGCCAGTGTTGTAGTCACAGTTCTGATAGACTGGAATTCCAGGTGTTGTTCTGCATGGTAGGAAAAGCAGCCATAACCATAATTCAAGTTTTGTTCTCTAGGTTTTGCTACTCAGGATTTAGATTTTCTTTGTGCAGATGCAATGATGTAGCACCTGCTAGAGAGTTAGGTGAAAGGAGGCAAAGGGAGAAGGGAGAATGAAGGGCAGAGTGTTACTGTGAAAGAGAAGGACTTTTTATACTGAACCAATGCTTTCGTAATGTAATGTCAAATTTGGATTCTGTTACAGTTCCAGTTGTTTTCCAGTTGCAGGTGTTACAGTTGTTTTGCTTCCCACTGACCTTACAGGCTGTTGGTCTGTTGTCTGGCTGGTAGATGCAGCTGGGGTAGGGATGGAGCCTGCAATGAATGTTCTGCTCTCTGCTGCCTCCTCCTTTTCCAGGTAGATTAATGGCCTACAACTAAGGGTTAAAGTTATACTTGTATCTGCTGGTCCCTTCCAGTCCAGTGCTTGGTGAGACCAGGATTTTACTTGAGAATTCTCTGTTCCCTCCCTTAGCCCACAAATACACAACCGCAGAGTTGTTCCTCTGTATATATGCATGTCCTGTACTTGCTTTTCTGCCTTGGAAATGCAGTATGGGATGAAAATCAGAATTTTTTACAAGTATCTAATATTTTTGGAGCACTAAAGAATGAACACTGCAGTGTTTTCATCAAGAAACACTGCTACTATTTTTGAAATATTTTATATTGGAATATATTTCTAATTCCCAGTGCAATGCTGTGTTTTGTTTTCTATGTTCAGACTTAAATGAATTTATTGCTTATCTTTTTGTATGAAGATTACACTTCTCAATTCTCTTTGCATATTGCTGGAAAAATAATTGTATCTTATACACGAGATTGCTTGAAAAATAAATATGAAATCCTCTGTTTTGTTGTCATGTCATCTTTAGAGTCTAATAATAAGATGTACCTGAATTGGTATTTTGTTTTTCACACTGATGGTGAAAGGATGTCTACATATTGAAAGGATGACATATTAAAAGCATGCCTACACATGGACTTTTCTATGTGCATGAAATACCTTTACATACTTCTTGCTAGACTCACAGGAGAAGATTCTTCAAGAATTGTTTAAACACGCCCATCTATGTGTTTATATACAATAGGTATATCTCTATCTAGATAATTTTCAGCTATAATCTCAAGAGATTTTTTTCAGCACGTTTTGTTCTTGGGCACAAGAACAACTAGTGAAGTGGTAAACTAGTGAACAGTAGATTTAGGGTATCTCCCTGTGCCCCAGGAAGGCATGGAACCTTGGTGTCTCACAGCCTGTCTCAGCCTTGCTCAGCTGAATACCTGGCTTTTGCTATCACTGCCTGTGCTGAAAGGCTCTTAAACTCTTTGTTCACATCAGGCTTCAAGGAATAGGTTGTTTCACTGTGTGTTTCTCATTTTTTTATTTTGGAATTTATGCTATTGCCAGATCTTCATGACATGGAACATCACAGTTTTTTTTCTGAGATGAAGGTGCCTGAGCCCCATTACACTCAGACTGGCTTCTTTGCCTCTGTGTTTCACCCTCTCTCAGCCCCAGATATTCCTACAGGTGAGAATTATATCCCTTGGAGAGACTGGAGTACTAAAGTGACACTCCCACAAAAAGGTGTTTGCTCATAGTGAAACAGCTGTTTATTGGAGGGAAAACTGGGCTCCAGTGATCGTGATTAGGCTGGAAAAGAAAGAAGATGACTGGGAGAAAAAAGAAATTTAACTGTGTCTAGCAGAATTTATCAAGGCAAATCAGATCATCTCAAATATATTCCTACTAAACTACTGTGTACAGGTTGTGACTTTCCAGAAACAAAGAAATTGATTCCAAATGCCATTAGGATTCCATTCCATAAAGGCTGGGGTTTTTTTTCTTTCTTTTCTCTTGTTTTAGTTTCGAAAGGAAAGAATGCAATTTGAAATGGAGGGGAGTCAGACATGATTGGGCCAAATACTGTGAGAGACACTTCTTTTCCTTCTTGTCACTTTGAAACCCTTATGCACCAAAGCACGACCCTGTGAGAAGTGGTCAGACATGGGCCTTGCTACAGGGAAGTAGTGAAGACTAAGACTGTAACCTATGATACCTCAGGCCTAGGGTAGCAGTGGGGCCTTTGTTTCTGTTTTTAAACCCCAAAAGACAATATTGCTCCTCTCTTCCCCAGCTGAGATTTGTTTATGCTTCAGAATGAGAGAGAAAGGAGTTGAAGTTTGCTAAACTCATCTTGAAGTAAGCATTTACCACAGAGAATTTCAACCTGTCTGAAATTACTCACATTATCCTAAGACCTAGCAAAGAACTGTAAAGCCAGGTAAAGCACTGTGATAAAGCATTGCTAACAAGTTTTGTCAACTGATTCTTGAAGTCCAACGATTTTTTCAAGTATTTAGCTGATTTGTTGTTGTACTGATAGTGATGAGTTTTTATGACTTCTGTTCACCACTTATTACTGATTCTTGTAAAGCTTTTTTGTACAATTTGTAAAGCTTTTCCATACAATCACTAAAAAGTTGGTGATAGTAAATTATCTTGTTTTATTCTTTTTTCTTTTTAAACTCTCAACTCTTTTTGATTTCTTAGGAGGAAGATCACTAACCAAGTTTTCCCTGTCACACATGACTTACAGCTTTGTAAAGAAAAAAAGCTTTAACCTGATGTTGTTTATTAATATCTTACTTTTTGCCAGAGATACATAACATCTTCTCCACACTTGACCCAGTTTGAAAAGGCAGGCTATATGTCTTTTGAGTCTGTAGCTTGGATTATAAGAAAAAAAATTAATTAGAATATGGCCTTTGTCTGAGAGAGGAACTGACACGCATTTATTAAAATCTGTAATCCATCTCAGTTGAAGATTATAGAAGATTTTTTTATGATTCTTATTTTTTTTCTAGATCAGAACCAATATGTGTGAGTAAAGAGATTATCTTAAGCAGTTATGTTTTAAATAACTTGTCAGCATGCTAAGATGAATGTGATTACAAACATCTCTGGAAGAAACTTTGAATGACAGCTGATTCCTTGGATTACAATTTTAAAACGTCTGCAAAATATTTAGGTTGAAAGGAACAGTTATATCAAGATGGGATTTTAGAAAGGAGGATTCCTTTTTTTTGCTTTTGGTCCATAGATGCTTGAAAAAAGATAATGTAACTAATTGGCCTAAAAATTACTGTGTATATACAACTATATGAAGCTGTAAATACATTAGCAGAAGATAACTTCATGCTTGTTATTTGATATGTGAGGAAACAATCCAGTTTTCCAGAAGAAAAGGCTGAAGAAGTAGCACATGAGATGCTAATGTGGTGAAGTGCAGAGGTGTAGTATCTGCTAATAAGGTTATGGAATATGGTTTTCAGTTGGCCCTAAAATCACAGTTAACCTTTCTGATATTTGCACCCCTAGATATTAGGATATCAAAATTAGTTCTATAATTTTTGAATAAGAAGGGGGAAGTACATAATAATTACTGTCCTTGTTAGCCTAGATGTGCAAATGGAGTCTCTCAGAAAATCTGAGTGCTTTAGAGGAAGTAGTATGGAACCCTCAGGCCATCTGAAAAAGAAAATAATCCCTTTCTCAAAGCACAGCCATTACACACCTTTGTGCCTGAACACTGTGAAAATCATGTATGTGTAATTCTTACAAAAACATATGTCATTTGGGGCAATGCACCTCTTATGTACCTTTTTAACTCCTGTCAGCCCCCAAATTCTGCAACTGAAAATAGTTCTAGATCCTATTCGTCAAAAGCATTTAACTCCTCTAGAGATACCTAGGAGTCATATATCAGTCCTATTCTTCCTGAACTTCAGAATTACCAAATATGCAACCACGGCAAGGACCACAGGATAAAAAAAAAAAAGTGTAAAACCTGAATAAAGATGTTTTAGCCCAGAAAAGTAGGTTTCTTCTGAAATATTTAATGAACTAATTATAGCTTTAAACCCAAGAGATGAATACTTGTATCTGCAGGCGTGTGGCTGGCACCCCTGGCCCAAGGCTGAGTTACCTGGACAGAGAAACTTGCTGGGCAGAGCAAGAGGGAGGAGTTGGGGAAGTGTGCCATGAAGTCTGGTGGTGCTATACAGGCGGTTCGTGGGAAGTTATGTGAGGGAAGGCCAAGCTCTGGTGCAGACCTTTTGGAAAGAAAAATTTGTGAGGTAAAAAATACCAGAGAACTTGATAACAGCATTGTGGCTGAGATGATCTAAGTGGCAGGATCTGAGGTTTCACATTTGGGTATGGGGTAGCAAAGCTAAGACCCATTAAAGCAATTAGGTAAGAACATTTTTATGTGCAAAGAGATAGACAAGGCTGGAGAAACAGAGGCACTAAGGAGAACAAGGAAGTAATAAGCACAGGAACAAGGAGAGAAGAGGGGCGAAAGGTGCTTGCATGCATATGTGCTGAGTGCTGGCCAGTACCTTCACCCATTCACACCCTGTGTCTGACTATGGCCCTCTGTCCTGCCTCCTTCTTAAATCCTAGTCCTATTCTCTGTGTCATGAATCCTATTTCTCCCATCCTGTGTGTGTGTGTGTATGCATGTGTGTCTCCCTGCGTGGAACACATGCACTGCGTGTTCCCTGGCTGGACCTGCACAGGGCCATTGGGCTGACAGGGGAGTCATCCTGCACGCAGCTCTGGTGGATGGGGAAAGGGAAACCTCCAGGGTCCCGAGTCAAATGGATTCAACCACTCCATAACCTCTGGGACTGCACTGCTGTGGCTATAAAGAGAAGTGGTCAAAGTAAAAGAGAATTCAAGCACGCTACAGTTTTATAAACCCCTCTATGTTATATGATCTAGATGACCTTCAGTGGTCCCTTCCAACCTTACACCATCCTTGTGATTCAGTGAGACATTGTTTTGTCTATATGATTATTTTTCTTGTAATAAAAGAGGGTAAGAGCATGAAAATGTCTGCCTCACTACTAGCTATTTTGACAATCTGTGCCAGTCTGTCTCCTTGTCTAGGACCTTCACGCTTATTTCATGTATTAATAGTATGAGGATTCTTTAAAAATTCTGCTGTTTAGATTTGTCTAAATCTAAATTTATCTTGGCTTTGTTGCAGCTCCTCATATCCTCAGTCACACAGTGCTGAGGGGTCTAGATCTATCTGCTGACACCATGAGCTCCCTTGCACATGCGTACTTTAGGAATCAGTCAACTAAAAACTCCAAGGTCAAATCAGGCCTGTCTTTTCTCATGCTTAGTTTTCATCTCAGATAGGGTCCATTATTTTCTGTGCATTCTACTCCAGAACAATATTTGTGCTCTCAATATTTCTACATAGCAACTGTACAAAGTGAGAAAATAGTTGGTCTTGCTTCCCATGCTAGTTTTAAACAAAAATTTTACTCTGCTCTCCAGACTCCTCCACTCCCTCAGTCGTGCAACCTTCAGTACAATCGGTATCTTTTCTCACCAGTTCTGAAGGTTACAGAAAATGATTGAGGCCAATTTGAAACATTTTGCTTTTGTTCTTGCAGAGACTGCTTGCTTTATTGCTTCCCAAAGTTTGGCTTTTGCCTTGCCAAGGAGGCAGCAAAGATCTCTGCAGCTGAATGAATGATCTGAAGCCAAGCCAGCACAGAGGTGTCTTGGGAGGGGGCCAGCTTAGGCAATTGGGATGCCTGGGACAGCCCATTAACACGTGGGCAGACTGGGGTATGTGAGAGGAGATGCTAAAAAAGGAGTGAATGTAGACACTATAGGTATGGGTAGGAGCAGAGATTAAAAAACATTTAATTTTTCTATAAATGTCTCCTGAACTCACGGATTCCATAGGAAGAGCAGCTGTCTGCAGATCAGCCTTAAGTCCTTGTTCTTGAAAGTAAAACTCTCCTGCATGACAGTGCAGACTGTTTACGTGGAAGACTACTATGCACAGACTGGAATATTTATATTTATTTTTGCAATACCAGGGTAAAAACAGTTTAACAATTCCAAGTACAGTGTTAGTCTCATAAAAAGTTTTCATTTCAAAACAAATGATTTCTAGTTCCCACAAAAAGTTAAAATCACATGCAGCTATATGAAGGTAAATTGCTTAAGATGCACAGTTATATATCAGAAGACTTTGTTAAAGTAAAAACAAACTGACTACATCATTTTAACAAGGCAATTACACAGAACTAGAAAACTGACTCTGTAGTAAAATATAAAAATCTACAATTATAAATATAAATTTGGTCCATGGATCACTACAGAAGTAGCAGTATTTACAGTAAGTATCAGAATACTATTCTAAATGTCTAATTGAAGTCTTAAAATGTTGAATGTTATGTAGAACAGTATTTTATTTACATTCTACTATATTAAAAGTTGCATTTCTAGCAAATGTAAATTGTTATAAATACAGCGAATAACCCAAATACTAAACCCATGACATGTTTGTAATTGAGGATTCCCTAACATCTATAAATATGGTAATCTTAAGTTAAAAGTAAAGCCAGATAAATCAAAAAAACTAATACTGAAAAAACATACCACAATTCAATTATTAGAAACACTGTAAAAGTCAATCAAGTTAGTCCAGATGTAACAATGTATTACAAGAAATCTTTCAAGAAAAGGCACACATTGTTAATGATAAAAGTTCCACAGTAAAGTCGTATATAACAGAAATGACTTGGTATGAGCAACGGTTGGGGTCTGATTATATATATATATACTGACTGGACAGATTGTCCCCACCCAAAGTATAAAACTGAAAATAATAATGGTAAACTCCAGGTGTGATTGGTGTGCTGCAGTGATGTGTATGTTTGATTTGATGTGCTAATTAAACTAAGGATTCTAAACTTTCAGCTGCATTTCCATCAGGTAAAGCTGAGCCATTACTGTCCATAGATGCTGAAGGGTTTTCTTCTTGTCTTGTGCTGACAAGGCTGAGAATAGCTTTGTACAGAAACTGGTACTGTTCCTGGAGAAAAAAAAGAGGATACACTCAGGATGTTGGCAGAAAGAGTTATCCTGTGACACTGTTGCTCAAAATTAATTAATGGCTGATGTGTCAGTCTGTTAATGTACTGTGCTCCAGAATTTATTGTGTTACTTAGCAGCTTTATTATTTTCTAATAATAGCTAGCACTAATGGCTCCCCCTAAGCACAATGTAAAGCACAACATTAGGGAACACAATAAAGGTAGGGGGGAAAGCTGTATTTTAAAAGAAATATTGTCTGCAGAATCTGATCCTTGTCAAAGTCAATTGTAAATTTGGGGACAGGATTAGAGTTACTGTTTGTTGGCTTTTTTCTCATTTTTTTGTCATTTGAATTCTTTCCAGGAAGATTTATTTTTCTACAGCACCTTGTAAGACAGTTTTGATTAATTCATGCAGAAACTAAGATGCAAATAGTTCAGTAATGTTGCCAAAAGATCTAAACACACTAATAATATCACACAGAGGGGAAAAAAAAGCACACATTTTCTTATTACTTACAATGTCTGTAAAGATTCCAGGCCTCATCAGATTAATCATCTTTGCTACGTGGTAAACATCCACTGAATTCTCATTTTCCAGTTGATGCATCAGAGTTGTTAATGCACAGAAAGTGCCTGCTGTCACCCCTCCATGCCTTCATAAAGTAAAATAAAACAAAACTCTAGAAACTGGCTCAGGTTTTACATCTGGAGAAAATACAAATTCTGGGGCAAACTGGTAAGATGAATTTCTGTCGTGATATTTACAATATCTGAAACAGGTCTGCCCAACACTGGCTTAAAAAAAGCTTTCACAGCACCTGGCTGCAACTTCTTAAGAGTTATTTCTCTACAACCCTCTACTGACCAAATGCTGAAGGCTTTGATTCCTCCACTGTTACAACATTTTGCTATTTTTTGCCAATATTGAACAGCTGGAGAAGGGTATGGTGCCTCATCTAAACAGTTTATTCTTTCAGCAAAAGGCAGTGAGGTCTTAACTGACTTCCCCTCTAGTGACCTACCTGATTACCATCTGGAATATCAAAATGATAAAACTGAAATGAAGTATGATAAAAC
Organism: Cyanoderma ruficeps; assembly: GCA_008694505.1. Lineage (NCBI taxonomy): Eukaryota > Metazoa > Chordata > Aves > Passeriformes > Timaliidae > Cyanoderma > Cyanoderma ruficeps. The sequence continues at coordinate 4,397,358 of VZDJ01004378.1, forward strand.
AAAAACATTTCTGTTGCTGATGCAGCTCAGAAACATCACCACTACTAAGTGGAGACTTTGTGCCTTGTTTCAGCAGCTTTCACTCAGTGACAGGATGGTTCTACAGAAAAACATCAAAACAAACAGAAAAGTGCAATTCTTACTCATCATGAACAATCATGGGCCCATCACGGCTGGAAGCTTCCTCTTTGATGATGCTGATCAGTTCAAAAGTTTTACTAATGGGACTATCAGGATTTGGCCATTTTGGACACTGAAAATGCCTCACTTCAAGTACATAGTCATCCTAAATGATTAAAAAAAAAGAAAAAAACCCCATAAATCAATTTTGTAAATGATTGATTATTCTTTTTCTTCACCTTGTTCCAGCTCCAGCCTCCAGATGCAGAACCCCACTGCTGAGGAGGTTGGACTATCCTATTCCCCATGTCATCATATTACCTTATAGACATTATTCCCTCCATGGATGTTTCTAGGGCATGGGTTTTTTATCAGTCATTTATCTTCAAAAATGCAACAAAATATGGGAATTACCTTTAAAAAATCAAGGCCAGAGTTATATGTTTATGACAGTGTTACCTGTGTAGCTTCTAAAATGAAGTCTTGGATTATGAGCTTCTCCTCGTTAGACAGACACTTGTGTTCTTCAGCAATCATAGTGACTTTGAAACTCTCACAGTTTATAGGCTCATCTTTGTTTGGCCAGTACACAAATTCATCTTCAGCCTCCAGAAAAAAAAAAGAAAAAATGGAGTCATAAAAGTAAATAATGTTAAGCTCTTAAAATACAAACCCCAACATAATAAATAATGTGTCACATATATAATCAATCCAGCCATCTAGATTTAAATTGACAAATCACATTTTGAGTGGCAAAACAGTGGCAAAGTGATGGTTTTCCAACTCTTCTCTAGTGATTCTGACCAGAAGATCATTGCCATGAACCTGCAGTGCTGCATGGGGCCACACATCCAGCCTGCCCTTCAGGCTGTGTCTGCATGGCCCATGGTCATATGATAAATTTCGCTGGTGTGTTCTAATGTATGTGTGGTCTTGGGATTATCTGAAAATGCAGAAAAAAGTTCTCATGGGAGCATCTTTTCTTTTTGACAGAAGAAACAAAGAGAGAGATTTTTTTTTTTTTAAAGAAAATCCTATAATAGTTTGAATAACCAAAATGGTCAGATGGGGAATCATCCTTGTGATGTGTCCTGCCTGCTGTGTGTGTTTAGGGATGGTGGGGTGGATTGCAGTGGTGGTGGATGCAGAGCTCAGAGAGGCCATGGCTGTGTGCTGGGTGGGTACCACTGCTGCCTGCTCAGGCTGCCAGGGCTTCAGTGCCCTTCCTGCACAGCCTCCTGCAGGAGCTGTGCCCCATGCCCTGTGTGCCCACTCTGCTGGCAGTGCTCCTGGCCACCCCTGCTCCCCACAGGCTGCTTTTACACGTGAGGAATGCTTGGCCATTGGTGCTCCTGGCCCTGCCCAGGTCCCACCAGAGGCCGTCATGTGAGAAACAATCTCCCACTTCTGCTCTTACCTAACCATGGCTAAGAAGCCATATTACAACTAAGAAGTCATGGAGCAAAAAACTAACCTTGCACAATGGTTCAATGGTTACTTCTGCTGTTTTGTCTCCTTTTATAAATTAATACAGGACTGATTGAACATGTTTTCATTCCAATCATAATCTGCCTAGACAAGGACTTCTAGATTTCTGCTAGATGACTTGGGGATTTTATACTCAGCTTGGTATTATTAATTTTTAACTGTTTTTTGCAGAATCCAAGATATTTTCTCATATCCTGCATATTTCAAAATAGTAATACTAATAAAATTAATACATAAACTCATTACAATCAGCCACAGAACTCACCATATTCTGGCTATCAGGAAGCATGACTATTAACTGGGCATTATGGTCCCATATCATTCTCCAGAAATCCTTGATAGTGTGTAGTAACGGGTGCTGAGTAATAATGAATTCATTACTTTGATAATAACCCTGCAAAAAAAAAAAGTTGACAGATTCAGAATTACTGCCCAAGTATTAATGCTTAAAGGAGGCTTCTAGTGGACAGAGTGACAACCTAGAAAATACATTGCACACTTGTTCCTTTTTTGGCTTTCTGCAAATATTAGAAAAATACAAAACTTCCACTGAAATATTTTCCATGTGAAAAGAATAGATTTAATTACATTGAAACAATTTTTAAGACTTTAAAAAAGAATCTATATAAAAAAAGGACAAAAGAGATCAGAGGAGACTCAAACAGCCAACTCAGAATAAAAACATATTATCCATAATTCCAGAGGACCCGACTACCTGACCAAATAAAATAATACTTGAAAGAGCTGAAAAAATGCCAAGCATTTTTTTTAATTGTACAGATATCTCAGATCAATCTCTTACCATGGAAGAGTTCCAGTGCAGTAATGCACCTGAAAGATCATGTACACATACCATCTCACAGAGCTTTCCCATATCTTTCCTGAATGTCCAGGAGGCATTTACTCCCCCCTCTCAGCTATTGAAGGGGGAAAGAGTTGAAGAAAACCCAGAGAGCAAAAAGATAATGGAAAGCTGATGAACTATGGTATCTTAGGCTAAGCCAGCTGCAAAAGTACTGTAAGATGGGCATGTAGGAAAACAAACCACAGTACAGCCATTAAAAACGAACTTGTTAGTTAACATATTTAGACATTTAGTTCATCTCAAAGGATCTTTCCATAAAGCATTTAGCTTTACCAGTTCTTAAAACTAAGATGTGATTTCTGTTTCTACAGATTGTTAAAATGTAATGCACTTAACCAAACTTAAAACCAGTAATAATGGTAATAGTACTTCCTGGGGGAAGTAACTCTTTCAGGCAGAGTGAATAATGGAAGAAAGGAGCTTTCAAAATCAGGACTGTGGCACCCTAAATCAGCCAAATGGCAGCTCTGAAAACAGCTGTTCATTTTTTTTCACCAATGTATTAACTGACTTACCATAATATAGGAAGCATTGATGTAGTCTGTCCCTTCACCAGATAGTGATGAGATACCCACTCTGGATCTTTCCACTGTAAAAAAAGTTATGAATTCATAAGTATGTTGCAATGACTCTTACAATATTATAGCAATTATCTCACATCTTACAGTAATGATAACACTGGCCTCCATCAATTGGGATAAAGTGCTATCCAGCCATCTATTACATTTTTCTATGTGTAATTCTTAATTCACTTCTTCACTACTTTACAGTACATTACAGTAAAGTAATTTAAATTAAAAAAATACAGTAAAGTGATTTAAATTAAAAAAAAAAAACACAGTAAAGTAATTTAAAGTACTTTACAGAACATTGCTCCAAACCAATGCAGATGTCTTCAGTTCTCATTGCGATTTGAATAAGCTTACCAGGAATGATAGATGAGGTTCGGTTCTTTTCTCTGTTACACTGTTTGAGTGCAGTTGAATAATCACACTGCTGTGTGTTAGACTGGCTCAGTAACTGGAACAATGAAGTTAAAAAAAAAGTCAGGTAACTGTAGAAAAGCCATTCCTTCATAAGCTGCATTAAACAGAAGGGTGCATATATTGCAGGTTTGCTGTCTCTCTGAACTTTACCTATCTAGTTATCTGTAAATTACTTAACAAGTCACCAGACTATTTCTTCTTCACTCTTCTTAGCAGTTCAAATTATTCTTGAACCCTAGATCAATAACCTTATCTTTGAAGGTGAAGTCTGTCATCTAGCCAGTGCTGTACACTGAGGGAAGTACACTGATTGATCAATATAGCTCATGAAGTATCTGCCAGAATAGTGTCTTTCCAGACTGCAATTTTACCTTTGGGATTTTCCTGCAAAGGAACGTAGTTAAATTTTCCAAAATCTACTCACTGTCCTATTTCTCATGATCTCTTTTTTGTGGATTTTTTGGATGGATTCCTCATTAAAGAGTATGCAAATAATTCTGTCCCAACTCATTGCATTCATTTGATAAATTTAATCTTAACTTAGGCTTGGCAGTTAAATTTTAGGTAGAGAAAGCAGATGAAAGTTGTGTTGAAATACCTACTTTTAAGTCATTCAGGTTTACAAACCTAAAAATTTTCACATTCCTATCTCAGAGAGCTCACCTTGAATTGTTTCTCCAGTCTGGTCTTTCCTGTTGGTCCAGGTATCAGGAGAGCATTAACATAGGCATGAATGTGAGTCTCAAGGACTTCTGTTTCTTTACTGAGTATCGCTTCGACCAGTGCATCATGAATGAAGATGTACTGCTCCTAGGAAAACACAACCAAACATCTGAGCTCTCATGATTTTCAGATTCCCCTGGATACCTCTGGGTAAGCTGCCACTTCTGATGTGGTCAGTATTTTTTCACAGGAATTTTCTCAAATGTGATCCTCTACAGCAAAGGCTGTCCCTCTGCCGTGACAATACACACTACTTGACAATACACACACCATGACAATACACACTTGGCAATTACACTTGCAATACATACATACACATATATATGTATGATAGAATACCAAATCCTCACTGCCTGTGATATCTCACATTAACAGAATAGAGTTAAAAATGCAAGCACAGCCTTGAGTCAAATTTTCAAGCCAGTCCTACCCCTAGTTACTGCTATGCTCTATTTTCTCTCTCACATCCTTTGGAACAAGTGTCCTAGCTGTTGATTAACTTTCTTTCCTATTGAAAGGCACTGGGGAATCTAAACACCTGTTCTTGAAACCTGAAATAGACTTTCAAATGCCCCGCTGTTGCCCTTATTGTTTTCTCTTGGTCTTTCAATATTCTATATATAATCTTCAGTTTAAAGCATCTATATATAATTTTCTGTCTGAAATAGCTTTTTCCCCATATTTTATTGCCTAATATAAACTGTTCAAAGAGGTCCAGGGAAGATCTCAATGCCTGACAATGATGCTTCCTCAAAAAGCTCTGTGACAAAAACACAAGTCCTGCCAAGAAAGCACTACTGTGGGAAACATGATTTTTACAAGCTTCCTTCAGAGTCCTCCTTAACAAACAGACAAGAGCCCACAGAAAGGTAATTTCTAGTGCACTGCTGTAAACGTGCCTGGAAGGATGTCTACATAAAATCAAAGGAAGGAAAAGGGAAAATCTACTCAGGTGACTGGTTTCTGTCTGTACAGCGGTGCCAGAAAGAGGACTGCATTATCTCTCCTCCTGAAAACAGAAACAGTCTCATGCTATTTATATTTTATTCTTACCTCAGTCTGCACCAAGTAGTTCCTTTGGGTACGTATGTGTTTTAAGAATCCAAATATGTTGACTGTCCCTTCATGCTGAATTTGCTGCAGCATGCTGTCTAACACTATGTATGTGCCTGTCCTTCCAACACCAGCACTATAAAACAAAAAATAGTCTTGAGCCTGAAGTAAAACAAATGGAAAGAACTGTTCCATACACATAGCTTTTTCAACAAACTGCTGAATAGGGAAGACTTTCCTCCACAAATTAATTTATTGTATGACATACTTGGCTAAAGGTTCAAGGCTGATAGGAATCCTTTTCTCTGTCCAAGAATAGACCTAAAGATCATTTTCTCAAGCGATTTTTAAACTATTATCTGAAATAGAACTAAGGGATTTCCTGCAGGTCTCCCATTTCCAGGCTTCTGATATTCCTTAGGATTCTCTGCCAAGTATATCTAGAAAAGGTGGTAAATATCAGCATTTGGGCACAGTTAATGTATTCAAATTCTTCTATGTTGAAACTCCACTTTAAAGCAAACATTGCATTATGCAACCCACTACAATATAGGAGATTTCAAAGATAAACTCAGGAAATGGCAGAACTGTTGAGAGTATATCTGTAAAAGAATAAAAACTTAGTGCTCTTTAAACAAAATTAAGATGGCAAGCAATTGTTGAAAACCATTTTATAAATAGAAAATGGAGAAGAAAGGGTTAAACAACTCATTCCTGTTATGAACTCTGATTAATGTAGCACAAAACCAGCTGTGTCATATAATCAAAAAACTTGTTATTTTATAAAATATCTAGGTAGGAAGTACAAAGTCAAGAGGTCAGATTTTGTTACCTAGTCATATATGGGAAACAGTTGTAATTCCCCTCTAAGATATGAAGGAACATTATGTATCCTGTACATGTTACTTGAGAGCAGCGCCATGCTGGGTCTGCATGGTCCCCTATGGGCAGATCCAGCTCAGTCCATACATGCTAATTCAAGTCATCTCATTTCTGCCACAGAGGGTACACAGAGCATAGGGAGTGTGAGCTCAGATCGCTGTGATAAACTGTCTAAATAAGTATGATATGAAACTCAAAGGTCCAGGTTGTTAATACCCTGCTAGACACAAAGAAGTACAAAGATTACCAGACACCATCTGTACTTGTTATGAAAGACAAAACACGAAAAAGTGCCAAATAAAAATAGCTAAAATAAGTTTCATGAATCTCATAATTTGTGTCTTCCACATAGCCTGTAAATATAAATAAAAGTTGCATTTCAAACATGAGATGATTCCTTTGACATTCCATAGTGCATGTGGTGAGGTTAGCTAAAAATTGTACAAAACTGCCTACAGACAGAGGTGAATTATACCTACGACCCAAAGGAGACATCTGACTGAAGCCACACAACTTCCCACTGTTCACTTTTTAAAAACTCAATTTAAGTGACTTCTAATATATTGCTGATATCTCAGCAATTTCAGACTTGACATTTTGAATTTCCCAAAAATAGGCAGGATGTAAATAGCAGCAGAACAAGATAATGGAATTTTCAGTTTCCACGCTAAAAACAGATGTCAGTCAGATTAGATCATCCCGCAAATAAAACATCTTCATTTGCAGCATTTGTGAGGTGACTTTACCTGTTGGCTTTCTCAGAGTCAGCTCCAGAAGGACAGAATTCATGAGGAGGTTCTCTTTCCAAATGTTCCATCAAAGGTGAGGTACTACAGTGGAAAACCAGAACCTGCTTATATATTTTACAATAACCCGGTCCTTCATGGGCATTGTGAAGTCATTCCAGGCCCTACAAGCCCTTTTAAACCAATTTTCCCTGAGCTGCCAGTTTTAGTGAGCACTGACAGAACACCTGCCTGCACACTGCGGCACATGCAGACCTCAACCATTCCCCAGGATGCTCCTCCATTGCAAATGACTGCTAGAGCCCAGAGAATGTTAAAAACAGCAGAGCTGTAGTTCAGCCAGGAATAGAGTGAGTCTTCTCTTGTGCACAGAGCTCCTCTTAGGATTAGAGAGTATCCCTGCACCAAAGAAAGCATGAGCCAAAAGCATCCTAACAATATATTTGCAGAAATGAAACAGTTATCCCCACACACGTATCTGGTAAGCAGTCAAGATAGCAGTACAGAAATGTGAAAAAAAAAAAAAATAGAAGTAAAAGCAGTTTAAAAAAAACAAAACACAAAACGAAGAACATAGTGCAGAGCAGCATCACCTTGTTTATGGAGATTTACAGATTTACAGAAGTGGCACAATTGATTAGTTGGCCTTATGAAGGAAGAGAAATATCAGATAAGAATGTCAGCTAAGAAGTTAATCTTACTCCATTCAGGAATCGTTAAATGGAAGAGTGAAATTTTGCTTAACCCACCACTGAAAAGTTCTTTTTTTCTGCAAAAGAAAAGTGGAGTGAACCTTACAGCACTACAAAGCACACCTGCAATGAACCACAACAGGCCCCACGGCGTGGCGCTTCGCGTGCGACGCCTTCCGCACGAAGGTGAGGACGGGCAGGGTGTATTCTGGAACACCCATGTCAGGCCACTGGGTGTAATGGTACTGAGTCACTATGCGTCCACTAGACCTCCCTTTCTGGGAACCCTGCAACAAAAAATAATTCCACATGTAAGCCACCGTCTTCCTTCATTTTATTTTCCTACCTGATAGTTGTTGAACTAGTACTTTCCCAATTTAGTTCAAAGCATGCCACCTGGTCTGAATATTCCAGCCTTCAAAGAGAAGGGGAAGGACAGTGCTTCTGTCCCATCTGCTTGCCCACTGAGTGGAAAAATGACGTGACATTGTATCAGGAAGCCATAGAAAAAGATAAAAAGCACTGGAGGGTAATAACCTACAGCTGCTCTCAAGAGTCACCAGCTCCTCCTGCCATTCTGCTCCTCTGTTGAGTGAACAGAATAGGATTCATCTCACCCAGCTCTAGTCGTTTACAAGGTAAATAGCCTTGTGTAGCCTGCTTTTCTAAGCTCCCTTCCTCCATGGCAACTCAGAGGCAGGGATGCCTTCAGAAAGTAGGTCTTCTCTTTCAAAGATTGGTTCTTAAAATAGGCAGAATAAATTAATTGATAATAAATGCTGAATGTTACGTATTAATTACGCAGGGAGGGTGAGAGGCTAGATATCTCAGACGTTTATGTGGCTGGAATAAATTAAGTTTTCAGAATTCTCCTCAAAGTGACTAACATCACCCTGCTGAGCTCAGATCATGCTGGTTCTGGTTACGATAGAACAGTGTATTCACCTGTCTTTAAATAGGAAAATGGAGAGCTGAAGTGGAGTTAACTCATACCACATTTTCTTCAAGTTGTTCTCTTTCTCAAAATGCATTGTCCTGCTACCCAGGCAAGCAAAGTCCACATCCACTCTCCAATGTGATCACTGCTTTTTACCTGATGGACCTACAGTTTTCTGAGTTTGTTCATCTGATCAAATTAACTGAAGTTGACAAGAATCTTGGCTGGCTGAGATCTGTAGGATTCGGCTTTACAGATACAGCAGAAAAGAGTGTTCAACTGCCTTAAAAATATTCTGGGCATCTTTTAACACTTCCTTTTTCTCACTCGTGTTTTTAGGATGCCACAAACCTTTTTGATCTTGGTGTTTCTAAGAGTAAAGTTCCTCACAGTGTAATAGGCAAGTACATGAACACTCTTCTGAGTAACCAAGAAGTTCCCATATTCTTCACTACCTTCAGCAGGCCAGTACTGGTCACATTTTCTCTGTTAGAAAGAAATGTTCTTTGTTAGAAAATTTCTCTATAAATAACAAAGAAAAAAAAACCCTCTTAAAATGTCAAACTAGTAAGCTGAAATGTTCAAATTTAAGAGCAGAGTAAAGCACAAAACTATCAGGACAGTCAATATACCCAGTTTATAATAAACATGATCTTCTGTGCAGGAGAACTAATAACAATTATGTGCTGTAGAGAGAAAAATGTGCAAAGATGCTTTTTATTTGAAAAACTCAAAAAAAGAGGTTTCAATAATACTATCAGAGTTAAAACGGTCCAATATTGTGGGATTTTCCATTCTACAGACATTTGAAAAACTAAAGAAAATAACATGATCTATAGGAAAAATAGGAATACATCCAAGTCAGCAGAGTTCTTTGTGGCTCCTGATTAGTTTATAGCATGGGAAGAGTATATTTATATCTGGTAGTGAGGGTAAGAGTGAGCCTGTGTATGGCTAGAATATACAGGAGAGAGCTGTGATATGTCCAGCCTTTGGGTTGGGTAGTCATATAGCCTTCTCTAAGTGTATTAGAAGAGTGCTTGTTTAAAGCACAGGGTTGCAAATGAAGTGGTACTCCCAGTGCAGCCCTCATCTGCAATTCTGAGAGATGCATTACAGGTTGTATGATAAAATTTACATTAATTTTATGCATTGCTGCCAGTCTGTGGCACGCATGATGCAATGTCTCCTCATGTGAGTCTAGGGTACAGGCATACTCCCATCACATAATCAGAGATACACACACCCTGTGATGGGATTTGACCTCATTTTGTCTCACTGGACAAATGTGTGTCTAGTCATGTAGCAGGAAAGGAATTGTGAGTACCATGGGATGTTACCAGGGAGCAGAGAGTGAATATCCAGGAAAGTTCACTTGAATTATGTTCTTCTCCTTTCCAGCGTCCAAGGCAACCCTGACAAAGTGCATGATGGCAAGCAGATAAGCAAACTGGTAGCAGAACATGGCACAAGGCCCACAGTCTGTCCACTCACATTATATACAGGAAGTCTTTCTTTTCAGTATAAGATCTTTTTTTTGTGGTTAGAACATGGTATTTTCAAGATTTAACCAATACTTTCTTTAGTTTCATGCTACAATTCCTCAACTATATACTTCTGTTGCCAATCCAGGTACAAGCAACTACTTGAAACTATTGCTTCTTGCTCAGTAATCGACTAAACCAAATTTTAAAAAGAAAGACAGGAGTTTGCTACACGTAGATCTACCAACATCAGAGAAATAAAATATGGACAGTGGTACTCATACCCTTCCTTTCTCAATGAGATTAGTTATCATCACAATAACTTCCACGTTATGTTCCCAGATCATTCTCCAGAAATCTTCTGCTGTTGATTTTAGTGGCCCTTGAGCTGCAATGTAGGCTTTTGGCTTGTTGTAGCCCTAAATTGGAATATAAGAAATGACACTTGTCAAATCACTGTCCATGAGCAAAAAGAGTTTGGGACGTGTACATGGCATTTTATGCATTTATTTTTAAAGACTCTGAAAAGATTTAAGCGCTTTTTAATTATAAACTATCGAAATTGCAGAAACTCTGTGGTATTAGATGACATGAATACAACTGTTATGCCAATGTTAATCATTTCAACAAATTGGAGATGTATGTTCAAATGCCTGTGTTGAGGCAGAACATTGACATGATAGTGATTATGAGAGATACAGAATGTGTTGCAAAAGTGGTTTAAAAAATCAATGATGATCATTCACATATAAATAATTATGTAATGAAAACTGGTAATGGTATCTTGGTGAGGCTCTGGGATGAATGGCATCTTCCTCTTATGAGATTATCTCAGATGGGAGAATTAACCACTCAGATGAGATACACATCTAAAATGACTCAGATATGACAGTACATTTTTTCTTTAAAAATGCCCCTCATTAAGCTGCAGTTGCTACAATATCAAGATGGATTCAAGAAAGAATCAGCATTTTACCTTTGCTTTAACTTCATATGCTTAACTTAGACCATAAAAGTTTTTTCTAACAGAATCTGTAACATTGTGATACTTTTTTTGAATCTATTCATCTCCACACATAATTTTTTTACAAAAAAGGCTGACAGATCAATAGGCCAATGGATACAAAGAGGCACTTACATCAACGTAGTTGGCATTAATGTAATCAGTCAGTTTTCCATTCTTTTCAGCAAGCTGTGCTAATTTAACCCTAGTATGATCATCTGCAGTAAAACAAGAAAGAAAATAAGCTATTTTGGTAAGAATTATATTATTTCTTGTAAAAATAATGAAATGTATTTTTACAACATGTAAGGTCAATACAGTAACAATCACATATGCAGACCTCCTCTCCTTGGGTATGAATCAGATTAAAAATTCTAATTTGCAGAAAAATAAAGAAATTAATCCAAAGTTTGAAGGCATTCAGAATCTAGTGGCCTGAACAGCAGTACCTGGAGTCATTTTAGCCACTATGACAGATATCCCCTGTGGCCTCCAGCTGCTGCTTATAAAGATGTACAGTGTCATGACTGCCAAATCTGCACACTGGGATGTCTCAAAATGACAGCAGGCACCAGTGTTGAGGAACTTAAGTTCCAAGTTAAAAAAGTGGACTCTAGAGAGCAATGGGACTTTGAAAACGCTGGTCATCTGAAGAATCAGCCATCAGGGTGAGCTGAAGTGTTCTGTAGCCTGCACCGATTGTAAGAACTACACTTAAATCACAGAGGACAATTTTTGCTACTTCAGCTGCCCTAAGCTGCCTCTGCACTGCTCTTTAATAAAACAACCCCTGGCCTAGCACCTTTTGTATGACCAGGTACAAACACAGTGGCAGAGGAAAATTCCTGAGTTTTTGTCTCTTTGAAGGACATCTTTAGCCAGGGGGCTTGGCATTTCTTCTTGTTGGTTTACATTGTCTTCTGCCAGATAGAAGTCGTCTGCTAGTGACGCTGAATGCTGAAGATATATTTAATTCAGAGCTTTCTTGTAATCAGAACAAAGTTGACATGCTATAGAGAGTTAAAAAAAAAGTACTGAGCCACCAAATGATCAAAAACCCAGAGGCAATAGCTTGAAAGAGAGATTAACAAAACTGAATAGATGTGTTTCAGAGAAGAAAAATCTGGGAGAGTGAAACAATGGGAAAACAAGTGTACTGGCTAATGAAGCTGTTGTATTACGTTGTTGCCAGGCATAATACAACAAAAAACCAGAATATTTACGTTTATATATGACAGTAAATATATCCAGGGATTTTGAAGCTCATAGAGACAATAAATCACCATTATTCTAAATCAAAGATGGATTAATTTTGACAATCAAAGCTTCTTTGGCTTTCTAATGACATTATAACGAAATCTCCCAACTCCCTTTGGGTCATTGCACAAGACACAAATATACCTTGCTCACCAAAGCAGCAGAATGTCAGAGGACTAACTTGAAGAAATGTAAAATCTGATGCTAACTCCTCTCCAAGGAGCACTTTGCTGAACAGTAGCTGGAGGTTTCAGTGCAGAAGGATTTTTGCTCCCACTAATAACATATAAATCTATACTTGTTTACAATTATTTCTCACACAAAACAACAAGTGATGCCTTTACTTACAAGCAACAATGTTTATATATCGATTCTTATTCTTGTTGTCAGGGTGATTAGAGCTGTCTGATGTAATACCTAGATCTACAGTACAGCTCTGGATTTCCTGAAAGAAAGTATGTCACACTTTAATAGCTATTAAAATACATAAAATGTCTTTAAATACAGTAAGCAAGCATGAAAAGAACCACAACCTTATACCCAATTATCTATGATATTTTACAACTACTTCATTTCTAAAAAAAATGCAGTGAAATAATTCCTTACCTGATAAAACTCTTTCAGTGTCTAATGAGGGAATGAATGCAAAAAAAGTAAAAAAAATCAAATTCCACAGCACAGAACAAATGGATAAGTGCTTATATAAATTACGATTACTATATGGAAAACAGTTATGGTCATGCAATATATCCATAATAACAACAAAACTGAATATTTTGACATAACTCCTAAAGGAAACAAGAGGTCATTTTCCCAGTTAAAATGCTGACATCTCCTTTCCTATCTTTATCTTTAATGTTAGACCTTAGGCCAGTGAAACCTTGTACACAAGAACAACATCACAGACTTTGGCCAGATTATCTATATATTTAACAGTTCACTGGAATCTTTTTGTGTCCTTATAAATACATCAGTTTCTCTGGGGAATCTTTTGCTGTCTGAATTCAGCTCTAAAAATCCACTGAAGCAGTTCTGTGTGCAGTTCAGCCAGCCTCATAGAACTCTGGGGAAAGGGAGAGTCACAGCCCTCACTCAGGCTGCCACCGGTTTCACAGTGAAGCCAACAAGTTTATACAGAGAGAGACAGGCTTGACAAGACAGGCACAAAGTTGGTAAGACTCAAAAAATTAATTCATTTCTTTGATTACTTTTGCTGACAGGAAACTCAAGCATTTATAAGGCCCACACTTTTAATCAGCAAATACATTTCCATCACTAAAAGTACTAATGATGTTTCTCAACACTCTTTATAATTTATTTTAATGTCAATCACTTTAATCTACTTAAAATACATATAAAAATGGTTGCCAGTTTAAAAATTAGATTTTAAATGAGTTATTTTGTAGTAATAGAAAAAAAACTTGCTACCCCCTCGAAAAAAAATCTGAACCACCCTTGTACTCTTCCTATATATGCTAACTCTGTGAAGACAATTACTATATTTCAGTTTTTCCCAATCTTCTAAGTTCTCTATCAGTAGAGAAAAGAACAGAACATTACTGGGGTAGTCCATAAAGCCAAAAAAGATCGCCAAAAATGATGAAGACACTGATTTTTTTTTTTTTTTTT